>JARHVA010001829.1:1075000-1662500 GCA_037957365.1 Torreya grandis
TATTGTTTCTAGGTATTTGAAGTGCCCTTAATGGAAATGGTCCACTCCTTTGGAAAACCTAGAGATGTAGGCATCAATTATTGAGCCAAACTCTGTTATCACGTTTCATGTTTTGGTAATTGTCATTTTGATGCATGATTTTGTTTCAGTTTGCTGATTTGGTTTAATTAGTAAATGAACTCATGCAAGTAATCTATAATTTGACAATTATAACAAAATGTTATTAAAAACTGGTTTAATTGGTAAATGGAAGTGACAAGTCTTTTGACAATTCCATTCCAACTCAACAACTGAGAACTATTTAGCCAAACATTTTTCAAGTTCTTTTGAGTTTCTCAAGAATTTGTTAAGCTTTTGAGAATTTTAGTATTTGTACTTTAAACTTCACTTTGAGTTTATGAGTGTAGTTTACGGATCAGGTTGGTATCAAAGCAGTTAGAAAGCTGGGTTAGCTTCTGATTGTGTGATTTGACAGTTGCTTTCAGTTTATTGGTTATCCATATCACTTGATTAGATTGTAGTGTGCAGTTGTGGAATCAGTGTGTTTGTAGGAAACCATGGGAAATTTTTCACACAAAGACAAAATAGAAGAGCTTGAAGCCATCAATACACAAATTCAAGATGAGAATGCATTCTTGAGATGCAAGCTCTATTCCCTTGAAGAACAAATTGCAAGTTTGAAATATAAGCTTGAATCTAAGGATGAGCTCTTGATTAGATGACATTGTGGTGAACCAAAGAAAGCCATACCTTCCACTTCAGATGCAGAGACTATGATTGAATGCACTATAAGTTATTCACCATGTAATTCATCTACTTCTTCTTTCCATTCATATTTGGATTCAAGTAATGATGCTTTTGGTAGTTTTGAACAACACACTAAGGGTATAGGATCTAAATTGTTGAAGAAAATGGGCTTTAATGGAAGAGGTCTTGGTCGAGATGGCCAAGGAATTACTAACCCAATACAAGTAGAGCATAGATCTCCTCATACAGGTTTGGGTTACACTAGTGAGTAGGTGGAAATTGGAGAAACTTCCTCCATGGCTAAAAGAAGACAAGCTTCTAATAGCAAAGGACCGAGGCCACTAGTAGAGCATGTGCAATGTAAGAGGACACATAGCTGAGGTATTGAGATTCCACCTCCTAGTTCCTATACTAGAGTTAGCACTAAATCTTCTAATCCACTTTGTATGTTTAAAAAAATTGGATTTAACATTTAGAAGATAATGTAATCATTTCCATGCACTTTTTGTGGGATGCATAACCATAGTGTTGCATTTTGTTGGAAGAGACATGATTTGCTTAAGTAGATTGTAGGTGTTAAGAACCATTCTTGTCATGGCAAAGTGAGAAGAGGTAAAAGGGAGACCTCACCTAAGAAGGTTGTTTGCACTCATTGCCATATGAGTGGACATCAAATTGATCATTGTTTTAAACTTCAATCATCTTCTCATTCTAGAAATGGTATAACTAAGATGATTTTTTAACCTATTAATAAGGTCAATGAAGTTAAATCAATCCATAATGATGCTAAGGAATCCACTAAGATAATCAATTTCACTAGGACGAAAGAAATGGTTAAGTGGATTATCACTACATTCTTTTTGCAAAGAATGGTTAAGAATTCACGTAAAGGAATGAACAAGCTTTGATAGATGTAGATTAGAGTTGGTGGGAACACTTCAAGACAGGTTTATCATATGAAGTTTTTCAATTCTCACTTTTTGATAACTCTAAGATTTTGAATATCCTATTTATGCTATGTGAGTTGTCTAGAGGACTTGAACTCATTTGATCATTTGGAGATAATAGAAGAATGCATGTTGTAGGTTGAGTTAATTCCTTACAAAACTTATTTGACTGCTATTTTGAATGTATCTATTTTTGGCACATGGATGTATAGATGCATTGTTAAGACCCTATGGGCATGTTCAGATGTTAGGCAGCATACACTTTTGGTTATTTGCATTTGCTTAACATATAAGTCACATAATAGGGTATTGTATTGTAACATGTCCACAACATTTATTATATGTTGTCATCATTATAAACTTGTCTTGCAGTTACATTGGGAGTTGTTTTAGTTTTTGGCAATTCACCGCTTTACAAGATGTGACATTTGGGCAGGCAATTTTGGTATGTTGTAATCACTTTGGTAGTTGCAGATTCACTTACTCATGCCTTTGGATTAGGCATTTTTTTAGTTTGATTATGAATCATTTTAATGCAATTATTTATACCTCTTACTATGATTGGGTTTTATTTTCATGGATGTAGTAGACTAGTTTGTAGTTTCAGGGAATATTAGACTTTTGGAGACCAAAAGCCCTCCATTGGGAAGGTGTAATCATAAATTGGGTTTTGATAATGGTTTCAAGTCATATTTTCAGTGGTGGTACATTATAGAGCTCATTCATAGCTTTTTGACACATTTTTTAGAACATAAATCCGAGTTTGGGAGCTCTTGTTATGGCCATTTGAAGATTGGTCAAAAAAAGAGAGTCGAAAGTGACGTGGCATTGTTTAAATATTCCAAGTGGACCAATAGCCATTTGACACGTGGAAAAATGATTCAGTACAAAAATTTTGGTTTGGTGTGTTATTTGAGAAATTTTCAAATGTTTATCACTTTGAAACAAGGTGTCAAAGGCCAACTTGCACAAGCTACCACGTCACCCCACCAATCAAGTAATGACCAAGTCTAAACGGTGGCCTAAGTTAGCACCTAAGTCTTGGCATTTGAAAAAGGAGGTGCATACCTATTTTAAGCATGCAAAATTGTCATTCCCAACAAATGTGGGACAAAGAAGAGTCAAATGCACTAAAGGAGGAGGCCGACAGTTACCAAGGCACCAAAAAAGAAGGGGGAAAATTTCAAACTCATGCAAAGTGCCTAAAAGGAAGGGCCAATGGTTTGAACCCTTGACTTGCCACCCAAAAGGGATAAGCCTTGACCACTTGTGCTATGGGGGTCGAAGTGCTATTGAAGGCACAAATTTCTACTTGAAGTTATCATTTTCTAGACTGTGTTTTTATTTTTAAGAGGCCGAGACTTTGTAAAAGCTTTGGGAAAGCTTATGTAATGGATTTTTATCCATTTTCTGGCCATGATACATAGTATTAATACTTTTTTATATCCAATTTGCATATTAGAGGAGTATATTTCAACCCATAGAGGAGATTTTTAGGACTTTTGAAGTAATTTTTTAGGTGTTATGAAGACTCATAGAATTCAAAGGTGTCAGGCTTGATTTCAATCATGGTGAAGGTGAATTCTTGCATTGAGATATCAGTTTGTAAGAAAGTTGTTTATTGTTTCCAGGTATTTGAAGTGCCCTTAATGGAAATGGTCCACTCCTTTGGAGAACCTAGAGATGTAGGCATCAATTGTTGAGCCGAACTCTGTTATCATGTTTTGTGTTTTGGTAATTGTCATTTTGATGCATGATTTTGTTTTAGTTTGCTGATTTGGTTTAATTAATAAATGAACTCATGCAAGTAATCTATAATTTGACAATTATAACACAATGTTATTAAAAACTAGTTTAATTGGTAAATGGAAGTAACAAGTCTTTTGACAATTCCATTCCAACTTAACAACTGAGAACTATTTAGCCAAACATTTTTCAAGTTCTTTTGAGTATTTTGAGAATTTGTTAAGTTTTTGAGAATTTTAGTATTCATACTTTAAACTTCACTTTGAGTTTATTAGTGTAGTTTATAGATCATACAATGAGATGACTTGTTTTCTAACTAATCACATGGTAATGAAGGATTACTAAGGGAAGAAAGGTTTTTAGAACTAATTAAATAATCATTATTCATGTTGTTTAGATAAGATAGATAATAAACATGAGAAAATATAGAAACATCAATGAAAAGAAATTAAATCATAAATATAAGCATGTAATCATGGAAATCATAAAAATAAACCATAAGAAAAGATAATACAAAATAAAACCATATACAACACATAATGCATAATATAATTATCCATGTGAAAGAGATAAGTGAAGTAAAATATGACACATAGTCAAATGATATAAGATATATAAAAGTGGATCATAAGTCCAATCCAAAATCATAATGAAGAATAAAGTGAAATAACACCATGTTATGATCACAAATACTAATAAATATATCAATAAATATTATCCATGACATCTAATATATCTATATGAAGTTAGATTCTAGTTATAACAAGAGTCTCATGGATCCTTGTTGAAAGTTGTGAAAAGACCTCTCATCGAATCTCCTCAAATGAAAATGTAGGCATAGTTAAAGGATCATGATCATGATTGTTTGTATGCATATAATATTGAAGGGGGAGAATAGATGCTATAATAGGAATGGTATCTATAATAAATGAAGGTGTCACCATTGAAAGATATGGAACCATAGGCAGAGGAGAAGATGTAGGTGGAATAGGAGCCATAGGTGAAAAAGGAGACATAAATGAATGAGGAGCTTTCTTATGTGGGTGAACTATGGCATGAGGAATAATAGCTGTAGTAATAGTCATAAGGTGATCATGAATATGTTTCTATAGAATTAAGTAATAATCAATATGATTGATACTACATTAGTGCTAAAGATAATATACATATCTATATTTTGGAATATACTTACATAATAACTTGGGGGGAGGTATATCCTTGTCTTTGGGATGGGGAAGGATAGGATGCAATGTGTCAATATATTACCAAATGTTTGAAAATGATTGGAAGAATGATTATATGTGCCAAATAATTAACATATACACTTGTTAGTAGACTTTGGGGGTTTACTAATAGGAGTAGAATTGGAAGCTAGGGATGGATGATATAACTAGAAGTCTTTGGTCTAATAAAGGACAACTTTGTGAATATCACAATAAGATTAATCATCCCATTGGGTGAGTAAGGGATAAATATGTAGCAAAGGAAGAAGGTTGTCACTAAAGGGAGGTGGGGTTGGTGAAGATAATCAGCTAGGATCATATGAAGGAGAAGTAGAATCAGATGTAGGATGAGGCTTAGCTAAAGATATTTCTATAGTAGGAACCATACTAGGTTCAAATAAGGGTGAAGTGGGATACACATAAGGTTTAATAGGAGTAGTCAACATATTTATGGGAATCAAACTATAAGAATCCTAATATCTATGAAAATGATAAGGATTAGTCATAGAATGATCCATCTATACCCTGTGAAAAAGAGGAAGAATACTAGAATTAGGCACTATGTAGGAATAAATACTATAAGACAAATGTAAATACTAAAACAAATTAGTACAATACCAGAGAATCTCAACATCTCTAGCCTAGATAAGTCCTCCTAGAAAGGGATAATCTAAAGTATAACCATCATCATAATCAAGTGTATGAAGATTGATGGTACAGGTAGGTATGATATGTTTATCATAAGATACATAAATCTTGTGCATAAATATACTAGTCAACATATTTATAAGGGTGAAGTGGGATACACATAAGGTTTAATAGGAGTAGTCAACATATTTATGGGAATCAAACTATAAGAATCCTAATATCTAGGAAAATGATAAGGACTAGTCGTAGAATGATCCATCTATACCCTGTGAAAAAGAGGAAGAATTCTAGAATTAGGCACTATGTAGGTAGGTATGATATGTTTATAAGGGTGAAGTGGGATACACATAAGGTTTAATAGGAGTAGTCAACATATTTATGGGAATCAAACTATAAGAATCCTAATATCTAGGAAAATGATAAGGACTAGTCATAGAATGATCCATCTATACCCTGTGAAAAAGAGGAAGAATACTAGAATTAGGCACTATGTAGGAATAAATACTATAAGACAAATGTAAATACTAAAACAAATTAGTACAATACCAAAGAATCTCAACATCTCTAGCCTAGATAAGTCTTCCTAGAAAGGGATAATCTAAAGTATAACCATCATCATAATCAAGTGTATGAAGATTGATGGTACAGGTAGGTATGATATGTTTATCATAAGATACATGATAAATAGAATGTCAAGTTTTCATTAAGACCATAGGTATATCATCAATAGGTGGCTAATGGGAACGTAACTTCAAGGATGGAAAAAGTTGGGAGATGAGATGAGGGGAGAGATCCAAAAATTTTATCTTGATTTTGATCTCATCTATATCATCATCATCATTATAATCTAAGAGGTTAGGTGGTATGTTCCCAATGAGTTCAAGGTGACCATTATAGCCTCGATAGAGTTGATAGGATAATTAAAACATCGAGATTCCCTTAATGGGACACTAGGTAGGGGTTCAAGGGTTGGAATTTTAAATATACCATGTTATTTGAATTATTTTAAATTCAAAGTTTTGTGTTTCTTTGAATCCTATATATAACACCATTATGGGTAAACTTGACACAATGGTAGGCAGATGAGGTGACAACTCTCATGCGATGAGTCCAAGGTCTTCCAACCAAGATATTCTAGGAAAGAGGAAAGTTAAATATATTAACCTTCATGTAAATAGTGACAAGAGGGAAGGTAATAGGAATATACATGCAACCTAAAGGAGGCATTTTCCTTCTATCATAAGCTTGACATGTATTTCATGTGGACTTAATATTACACTTGGAATATCTAAAAGTTTTAATAAAATTGATGGAGGTGACATGATCACCTAAAACTTCATGAATTAAAGTATGCTTGACTTGAATATCATAGACTTGAATTCTAATAAATATTAGATGATCATCTTCATAAAGAAAAATATCATCAGGGATCATGGATGTGATACAAAATTTAAGGGAAAGATAAGTGTCCATTATTTCATCAACATGTATAGACATATCTTCATTTTATTATAAGATACTATCTTCAAATCCAGATAAGGTAGATTCATGTCATTTTAGGGTAGGGTGAAGTATGTTCATTTAAAATAATAATTACATCAAATAGTTGTGATGATAGGTGGAAGTTCGCATGAGTTCAAAAAAGGGTAGTTGATATGGGAGATTAGTAACTTACACGATGGGGTCATACTCATCATAACCCATGGGGGAAAATACTAGATAGGTGCACATAATGTTTTAGGATCACTTGGGAAGGAGGATTTTAAGTGCATTAAAACTTGTGTTGATATGATGTAGATGGTTTACTTTGAGGACAAATTAGTTGATTGTCTTTAATTGATGGGATAATAGATTTAGGTATTTCTTGTGATTCAAGTAAATAAATGTTATTATAAATTTGAGGAATGTTTTTGATGGGTATAGATGTTATGGGAGTTTTATAAATAGTATGAGAGGTATTATCTATTTAAGGTGTTGGAAGTGATTCTTGGAAAGAGATAATGTCCTCTTGCCCCAACTCTATTAGATAAGATGGGAAGAATCTTGGATAACATAGAATGTTTGGGAGGTTTGGTGCATGTGTGTTAGAGGAGAATGAATGAAATCAACTACCCTTCACATATTAGTCATATTTACTACATTTTATTCAAGAGTTTGGTCAAAAAGACTTTAAACGTTATCCGGAGAAGGATTAGGCTTGTTAGTTTTATATCATTAAGTAGGAATATCTTTATATATGGAAAGATGAGCATTATCCTAGTTCAAATCTTTTTTTTTTGTTTTGTGTTTTATGAGATTTAAAGTCTGTCATATGCTTTTTAGTGATTTAAAATTAGTGAATCATGATCAAAGTTTGGGCCAAGAAGAAAATCCATAGCTAAATTACTTAATTGTCTATAAATTATGTAATTATATATAAGTCTCATGAGAGTGGCCTAACTTGCATAAAGCCACCAAAATTTATTTGGATCATACCATGATTTCATATGAAGAGTGGGGTCAAGCTATCATGGTAGAGGCCTTGGTATATGCTTTTAAATCTCAGCTAAGGATAATAGTTTATGAATGTTGATATTATTTATTTATGAAATTGAGGATTAGGGGTGTTGTTTAGAGGGGGATACTGCTCCATAATATTGTTGAGAACAATGGATTGAATATTTTGAATGGTGTCATAAGAATTAATAAGACCATATTTTTTATAATGATAGTTGTTATTTTTAATGAGCATGTGAGTGCCCATGAGAGGTTGAGATGGCTCAAACTGGTGCATGAGAAAATCTTAATGATTTGCTTGGTCAAGGTATTTTTCCAAAGTTATAGTAAAGATAATCCTAACCTGATATTACAACTCAGGATAAAGAATACTAGTGAATAGATGAAAGAGATTATCTTCCACCATGTTATAATCACACTTATTAGACAAGGTTTTCCTTCATTAGATGAAATATTATGTTCCTTAAGTTCCAAATTACTTATAATTGATGAAGTGATCCAAGGTATTCTCAGGGAGATCACTAGTTTGAAATTCTTATATGATGGTGTTGACTGGATCTTTAAAACTAGTGATAGAATTGGAATTGAGTTTATTATACCAAACTAATGTGTTTCTGGAGAGTGTTTTGGATAATAGCTTGGAAGTAGTAAAATTGGTAAGCTAGACCCAATCTTTATAGAGATTAACAAATATTTTTTAATATAAGGTGGGATCAGTTGACCCATTATAACTAATGGTAGGTGTGATACCTCCTATGTCAATATTAGAAATTTGAGGTAGAAAAGGTTCATTTTGGAGACATTTGATCATTTTATTAACAAGGGGTGGTTGAGTAATGAGTTTTCCATGTGAATCACTAAGGGGATGGGGTGGCACATTTTTATTTTGTGTTCCCCATAGAACCTATTGAGGTTGAATTTAAAGATGAATAAGATGATTTTACATTTGCATCATTTGATTTGCATTTATTATTTTGAAAATCATTCCTTTTATTGAGTAATTATAATATTATTTGATGGATTTGAGTGGTATTTTGACTAGTTTTCATGACATGCAAAGCATTGGCATTTATATTAGTGGATTGGGTTGTACTATGAGTAGTGGCATGTGCAACACTAATGGCATGAGAAGCATTGGTGGAAAAAGAAGCACTAGTAACATGATTAGCATGTATAGAAAAACATACACTAGTGGAATGGTTAGCATTATAAGAAAAGGAAGCACTAGTATAATGATTGGCATTGGTGTAAAATGATGCACTAGTGGCATGGTTGAGGAGGATGGGCCTTAGAAAATGCCCACTATATGTTGAACCTACCATGTTAGTGGAGATACATCACATTCAAGTTGAAGAGATCAAAGAAGAAGAGGTTATAGTATGAGAAGGATTCAAAATATAAGGGAGAAGTTGAGAATCAAATAAGGTGTCACCCCCAAATCCATGGGAGAATGTAAGAGAGGGTGAAAGGGGTTATTATACTTGACCACCTACCATGAGATTGTAAATAGTTTAAGGTTATTTTCCTCTATGTTGAGGAAAATTATTAATAAAGAAGATAATTTTAGGTGTGTATTATAATTCAGGATGATCTTCTAAAAATAAAATAGAATTATGAACTGATGATGAATGAGGAGTCCCATAATTGGTAGTACAATTAGAAACATGCATATTGCTTTCATCTAAAGTGGAAGCCACAAGATGTTTTTGAGGAAAACTATTAGGATTGGTAAAGCTCATCATGTTTGTTGGATTTGAATATGTATTATCATCAAATAAGAAGTTCATAATGAGAAAAGGAGGCTAAATGGGTGATGTAAATAAAAAATTAAAAAAATATGATACAGAGTCAAACTGATCAATTTGTTCTATAAACTAGGGATCAGGATAAGAATATAAAGATACATAATCAAATAGGTTTAATTTGTACCATTGAATAGATAAATGAATAGGGAGATAAGGATACATAGTCTAATAGGTCAACTATGTACTATAGGCATGAATACAAAATAATCTAAATATATTGTACTGATAAAAACAATAGTTTTATAAAATAGAGGAAATTTTTTGCCCAAGATAGTTTACAAGCAGAATGAAATTAAGCATACAATAAATTGGATCAATATGACTAATCCAATTGGAACACAAAACACAAACCTTGAACCAATGTTGGATAATGCAAGTTTTACAATATGGCATATAATGATCAAAGACCAAATAATAACTAGAAATTAAATGCTAACTAATTGGCCATCCTAGTGATATTAAGTTATAATAAATTTTAATTTTAATGTGATATGAAAATTAGCTAAAATAAGGAACTAAAAAGCAATATAAGGTTAGTTTTAAGATGTTTAGGCTAGAAGGGATCTATATTGGTGATGGTAATAGCTTATTATTGGGGCATACCTCCTCACTTCATAATATCACAATGATAAGAGTGTTAGGTGCTTTTCCAATATATAACATCAACCACATATTTATACTTGGCTAGAAAACCAAGTTAGCTTAACCCTTGGTGATGAAATCCAAGTAGGTAGGCCTTGGGAAGACAAATGTTTAATGATTTTTTAATGTAAAGTGATTTTTTAGTGTGTGAAAAAGATAAAAAAGTGTGAATAAAATGGTAATTTAAAAACCACCTTTTTTATCTATGTTTTTACTCTAAGCATGCAAACAAACAAAAAGTAAAGGTGAATTAATTACTAGAAAATATAGGTTAATTCCTTGATTGAGAAGAGTATAGAGTGGGTTCAGGAAACACTATATATAAATAGTGAAAAGTAGATTTGAATGGGTCCCTACTATTCTATAAAATAAAGATCTATATGCACATAGTCAAAAAGGTTAACTATGTCTTGTATATGGAAGACATACTAAAAATTTGTGTCAAATAGGTCGACCCAGTTGGCTATAAGGATACAATTTTATAGACTATAAAATTATGAAAAATAGTAGTAAAAACTAAAATTAAAATGATAGAGAGAGAAAGGAATGAACATTGATGGTCTTGAAGATGTTTTATCTTGAAATGTGTAATGTTTTGATGTTCAAATGCTATTTTAAAATTTTGCTAAATTGAGTCATCTGGCTCAATAAAGCTTGAAAAAACATGTATGTTGAAAGAGAAGTTGAAAATAGAATCAACTAGTTAGATAATGTTTGTAGACCTATGTGTTGACAGAAGACAATTATAGACATAGTCAACTAATTAAACTATGTATGCAATTTTGTATCTAAAAAATAATATTATATTAAACTAATTGATCTAGTAACCTATATTTGGAAAAGACCTATATAGATAGAACACAATTTTTTTGGAGTGACTTTATGTTACACCTATGCATAAAATGTTAAAACTATAATGAATGGTTTAAAATAGTACTAAAAATATAGGAAAATATAACATGATGACATAATGATGGCATGAAATAGAACCTACAAGGTTTTGATTCATGTTAGGTTCACAAGAATATATACAAATGGAAATGCAACTAATTTATTAATAAATCCTAGCTCAGAGAAGATAAATCCTACTTACTCTTGTAATTTTTGATACATTATATATTTAGGAAAATGACCAAGATGGATCTACTAGACCTAACTAAGGGACCACTTACCATAATAACATCACTAGAGAGTGTTCCAAAGCCTCTAGTTAAGCAACACTGTGCAATAACCTATCTAAGTCCTATATTTTCATATTCAAAAAGTAAATGATAAGTAAAGTAAAGTCTAATATAGTGCTCACCAAATATTATGGCACCAAGTGGGGGTAATAAACATAAAAATTAAACATGCATATACTATTTATACTCATGTCAATATATATGAGATCCTAATGCATGGGTGAAAAGTACAAATGTAAATCTATCTATTCTTATGAAGGAAGACCAAAGCTAGGAATACTTACCTATGAAGATGAACCTACTAAGCCTCAATCTCTCCTTTAGCCAAGGTGCTTCATAAGAGGATGTTATGGTATGTAAGGATAAGAAGTAAAATTCAACTTTAGGATACATAACTTATCTATGCATCCAAAAAACTTATCCATAAGACAAGATCTGTATCTCTAAAGAATGTATTGAAACCCTAATGTATGCTCCTTAAATCAAATGGTGGATAAGCTGATGCACAATATATTATTCTTATTCTTATCTTCTTCTCATAAAATATGGAAATGGATGTGTACATATAGTTTAATCTAACCCTAAACCCTTATAAAATATTAGTTAATAGGGTCAACATAATCGATTATGTATCATTATTGATAAAAATAAATTAGGTATTAGTTTAGGTTAGCCAGTGGTCAACTTAGACCCTAAATGAGTTTTATCAATTAGAGTATAGGGTTGATGGGGGAAATAGTTTAATGTAAACCATAAAAAAGGATATTAGTATTATGGATGGGCTAATGAAAGTTGAAAATGGTTGGATGAGGGTGCAAGAGAGAAGATAAAGCTTAGGGAAGTGTTTTAATAGATGGTTGTGTAGATAAAAAATGGTAGTATAGGGATAACAATCATCAGAAGCACCAATGGTCTGCTCATCCCTTTCTTGGTGAACCCTTTAAGGCATGCACTCAGAGAGATTGAGAATTTATGGGTTATTATAAAAGATAAATCATCAGTAATTGATAAATGTTTAAAATATTATATGTATATCGAGATGATAGGATTTCTACAATCTTAGGACTTATATGATGTGGTATGAATGTTAGTTATTCATGTGGATCAAGCATATCTAATTGTATTGGTAGTGTGTTTTAATAATGAGATGTCAACCTTTCATCTACCCACTAGAGAGGCTTTGTCACTCTTTAGGATACTTGATGTGTATTCAAGCTATTGATGAGAGGACATGGGCTCTTCTAGACCAATCCATCACAACAACAAGTTATGTTATATGATGTGGTTAGGTATTAGGTAATTCCCATGTTTCATAAGAAAGTATATATAAATTGGCTTGAGACATAAACATATATATGATCTGATGACCTATTCCTTGAGGATATTTCACTTCTAGAACTCATTGATAGGGAGGTCATAGTTTTCATGGCTATTATCAACAATATCTCACTTCTTAAAAAAATGGAAAATATTTCTATGTGGGTCATGCATACATCACTCATAACATAATGGATGTGGCCATATTATTTACATAGGGGCCATCTATATTGGCCCAATTGTACAAGGATCTTCACATGGTGGCATATAGAGGAGGATGTAGTATTGGAGTGTTTATACTATTGATGGTCTAAGTTTGGGAACACATCTCCATTGAGTGACTAGTGGGTCAAAGATGGGTCTATGACCTAGAAGAACCATTGTCATATGGTTGGACATATAATGAGTAAAGAGGAAAATGACATAAGGGAGATATTTATTTTACCACCATATGTTTGATGATATTAGTGCATAGTTCTTCATATGTAGACCTATCTTATCTATTAGTTCTATGGGTTTAGGGATGGATGGTATACTTCACATATGACATCTAGGTGCTTTATAATAGGTAGATAGTCACACATTATCAATAAGTACTACAATGATTAGGTAATTTGATAATTTTTTATACTATAAGATATACCAAAGCTACCAAAGTGGTTTACACATGTTACTAGAGAGATCACTTGGGACACTCCAATAATTTAGAGCTATGTAAAGCCTATTAGTTATCTGATTATTCTATAGATATCAGGTTATATGAATGGGGGCAATAGATGTAGGGGTTACACGTAAGTACATTCACTATTGGGTAAGGTGTGCCCTTTGAGGCTTACCATACCAGGTCAAGTTGGTGGGTAGATGCATATGGATATAGATGATTTTGAGGTTGAGACATCTAATGGGTCTAGTGGTAGTGATAGCACTTGGTAGAGTAGTGGAGGTATGGAGGGTGATGATGATGATGGATTTTATGTAAAGGATGATAGAGGAGATGACAAAAGGGATGATGGTGTATATGACATAGGAGATGATGTTAGAGATGATGGTCAAGCAATGATGGCATTGAATCCCAAAATGATAGTTTTAGTAGGTAATTTTTTTGATCCAAGCTAGGTAGGGCCATTTAATATAGCTAGGGTAGGCACAAATGGGGATATGCTAGATGAATATATCATTGATAGGGTGGGAATATCATAGGGTTAGAATAATGGGTGGCATATTTGAAGAATACACTTGATATATTTGATGAATATATGACTCATATTCAGTCAAAGATTACTTTAATAAAGGAAGAGGTGGATAGGATGGTCCAAATATAGGCCTAGATTATAGTAGAGAGAAATTATGCCATCATAAATAGGGACCACGATTTTTTATAGGTTTAGAGGTTTCAACATGATCATGATGATTATTAAAGAGATGGTGTGTAGGTAGGGTTTTCACAAATGATTCTTGAGAGAATTTGGGTTAAGGATGAGGCCTCATATTACTGTAGATAATATAAGACTAGTGTTACTAGGGACCAATAGGTTGCCACTTTTTAGGTATGGGATGTTTATAGATCAGGTAGTAGATTAGGTCAATCAAATATTAGGACACATGTTATAGTAGCCTTAGGTCAGTATATCCATATATTATGGCCATCTAAACCACTAGGACCGCCAGGGCCATTAGGGTCACCTCCATCTATAGGTCCCATAGAAACTCAAAGTCAAATTTGATCATTGGCATTTTGTCATATTGACATTTTATATGAATGATAAACTATTATATTTTTTATACCATGATTATATGGATATATTATTGATGTATATGACATTTTTGAGATACATTTACATTCATTTTGGGTCCTTCAAGGCCTGATTAAATGTATAATTATTATTTTGATATATATATGATGGCTTTGTTTATTACCATGTTGATGTCTCATGTTTTCTAATTATGGATGTTTATCTTCATTTAAACATGTATGTTATGTTCATTTATTACTTTTTCATGTACATGAGATGTTGATCTATTGTTATATGCTTATGTTGTATGAATTATAAGTATAATTATTCATATATGGACTTTTGTATTAGCACATAATAAATCATATTTATCTATTAATCATTTAATTATCCATGTGTTTGGGTATTTTTATAGTTTTCATCTTATATAAGTACTACCATTGCATTGATTTGATATTCTCTATTGGCCTAATTTTTGATGTAGTTTGTGATGTTATGCATCATAATTATGAATGAATATAATATAAATCTATACCCTAATGATGGAAAACTTAGTTTATATATTAATATAGACATGCTAGGAATAAGATATGAATGATAAAATCTAAAGTGTAAATATAAAAAAAATAAACAAAGTGTAGGACTGTATACAAATATTCAAAACCTAGGTACAAGATATGGATAATCAAAACTTCAATGAAAATGAAATGTAATAGACCTATGATAATCAAGGATGGAAAAAAATGAAAAAAGGTAAATAAAAACAAACAAATAAATAAACAAATAAACAAGACAAACAAAATAAACAAACTATACAATCATGAAAAGATAAGGTAAAAGAAAGGATTAATAAACACAACTATTATAAACACATAAAATTCAAATAAACAAACTAATATAAACAAATGGAAATATATAAATAAACAAAACATAAAAACAAATTTTTTGTGCATGTGTAATAGAGGTGTTACACTTGGTGATAGGCTTACCCCTAGGCCAGGTAGAAATGGCACAGGTAAAATAACGTAAGAAAAAATGGTATAAGGTTTCCCTTAGACCATATGGACACAATGGTAAAGGGTAAAATAAAAAATGTTTGCCCCTAGGCTATAAGGAACAATGACATAAACAAGATGATAAAGATTTCCCCTAGGCCATAGGAGATAATGACATAAATAATTAAATGCAAGGAATAGAATAAATAAGAAGGGGTAGGTGAGCTTACTCAAGATGCACTAGGAAAGTGGGCACTTCCTACATGGCTCCATGGAGATGAGGTCAAATGTAAACTTTAGTCTAAATGTAGTTCTCCCAAGATATGGGATGGAATAAAAATGATGATAAGAAAATCTAATTGATTTGTATAGGAAAATAGGGATGATTTCACAAAATGACAATTGCATAAGAATGAGGGGGATGACGTTCATAATCATGAAAGCAACACAAAAATAATGAAAGTGAAAGATCATGATTTAGGTTAAAACCACAATGAAAGATAAGATATGAGTATCCACTAATGAATTAAATTGGTAATTCATAGTGTTTACTATAGATATGGATTGAAATGAGACAAATATCACAAAATAAGAGTATTGGCTAAGGTTTCTCATAAAATAGTGAGATAATTGGCTAAGGTTTCTCACAAAATTGTGAGAGCATTAAAATAGAAATTTCTTGACAAATGGTGAGAGCATAAGAAAATAATAAGGATGGGGAAACTAAAGGATAAGTGATTATTTGTGAAATTACTATAGGCCCTAAAATTCTTAAGGAAAATAAGTGGTCATGAATAATATGGTCATGGCCAGGATAACCTGTGATATCCCATGTATCCAAGTTCTACATACACACTCTATGTGGAGCTCAAACCAATAGAATTCTCTAAAAAATGGGAGGGAAAAGGAAAATTAGCCTAGAAATGAGGGTAGATAGGTAAGAGAGTCCATCCTAGAAAATTTTGATGGATTTATATCTTGAATGGAAATTCTAAGCCAATATTCATGATTTTGTGATTTTTAGGAATTTCCTAGTTTTTTTCAAATGTTTGGGGGTTTTGAAATGTTTTGAATGTTTTTGTAATTTTATAGGCATCTCAAGTAAATGGAGAATTATGAGATATATAATGGTCCAACTCACAAAATGATGAGATCATGACTTAAAATGATTGCAAAATGGTAAGAGTGTTTAACTTAAATTTCTCGAAAAACTGTTAGAGCATTCAAACAAGGGTGGTTGAGATGACCTCATATAGTACTGAGTGTTGCCTACTTAGTCCAAAAAGACCTCAATCCATTTTAGTTCTACATATAGTGGTGAAATCTTATAAAATGATTTTTGGTGTTTTTAGTATCTCAATTCAGTGGAGAATTATGAGATATAAAAAGGTATAAACTCTTAAAATGGTAAGAGTGTGGCTTAATAATTCTTGAAAAATAGTGAGATTATGGTAAAGGGGTGATTGAGATGACCTCAATATAAATCGAGCATTTCCTACATAGTCCTTAGGGACCTCAAGTAATTATAATTCTTCTTATAATGGTGAAAATTGGTAAAGTTTGTTATGTTTGGGTTTTTTTGGTATCTCAACTCAATGGAGAATTATGAGATACAACATGGTCTAAACTCTCAAAATGGAGAGAGTGTAGCTTTAAAATGTTCATATAATGGTGAGAGTATGGTAAAATGGTGATTTATTTAAACTCAATGTAAATTGAATGCTATCTACATAGTCCTTAGGAACCTCCAATCATTTTAGTTCCACCTACAATGGTGAAAGCTTGGAAAATGATTCATGTTTTGTTATCAATTTCTAAACTTAATGGAGAATTATGAGATACAACATGTTCCAAACTCATAAAATGGTGAGATCATGGCTTAATAATGATCATAAAAATTTGAGAGCATGATAAAGGGGTGATTGAGCCAAATTTAATGTAAATTGAGTGTTTCCTACATAGTCCATAAGGACCTCAAGTCATTTTAGTTTTGCCTATAATAGGCATCCAACTAAGTACCAACAAGTTTAGGAATAGGAAAATGGAAAAGTATGGTATAATTATGGCAAGGTGATGTGGTAATACATGGTAAAGGGGTTATTCTTAATTTGACCAAAGGTGGTTATAATTAGGAAATAATGGCAAGTGTTGGTGGTACTAATTTACCCATAGGTAGTTATAACTAGTAGCAAGAGTAATGACATAGAATGGAATAAAAAATGAAATATTTAATTTTTAGGACCAATTCCATAGTAATTTCATATACTACCATTAAAATTTTTGAATATGATTTAAATATATATCTAATATCAGCCATTGAACATGTATGAAATACAAATTAATTAGAACCAAGGCCAAACATGATGGGGTTAGGTAAAAATAACTAGATGGAAATAGGATAAGGTATGGTTAGAAAGGTATAGGTTATAGTAAAAAGAATAAGTATATTGTGGCATAACTTAAATGATATTTTTAGATAATATTTCAAGTCCCTCAAGTGTAAAAATGTTTGAGGTGCATTATGTTCATCAGTCATTGAAGTTCATATCCTTTTGGTGTGGTGAGTTTGTATGATCTAGAACTGTAGTTAGCCATAACTAGACAAGGCCCTAACAAGTTAGGTTGTAAATTTATTTTCTTCTTTATCTCATTATTGGAATTATTCTAATCTTACTTTAATATAAGGTCACCAATCTCTAATTATTGATGCTTAACATGGAAATTATATTGGTCATGCAATTTTTTCTAGTAAGCTTGAAGGTCATTCAAGGTGGCCATGCACTTTCCATTAAGTAATTTTAGCTCTTGTAAACAAGATACTATGTACTTATCATTATCAATGATGTTCTATATTAAAATATAGAGTGAAGGAAACTTGACCTTGATAGAAAGAATGGCCTCAATGTCATAAACAATAATATATGGGGTAACTCCTATTGTAGTATGGAAAGTGGTATGGTAGGCCCAAAGGGTGTTAAATAGATACAAGTGCCAATTATGACCAGCATCATTGATAATACTCTTTATAATATTGAAAATGGTTTTGTTAGAATCCTCATCTTATCCATTGCCTTAAGAGTAATAGGAGTTGGAAAAATGTTTTTCGATATGGTATTAATCAAAAAGTGTTTTCACATCTTTGTTTTTAAATGATCTACATTATCATATTTAATTTTTGAAGGTATACCATAGTGACAAATGAGATGGTTAAATATAAATTTGGATATTTTCTTACTAGTTATGTAAGTGAAGGGAATGGCTTCCACCCACTTAGTGAAATATTTATTAGTAGTAAGGACATGTTTATGTCCATCTAAGTATGTATGACTGATATTTCCTATGAGGTTGATCCCCCACATCAAGAATGGCCATGGTGTTATAAGTGGTTTGAGTGTTTTGGATAGATCATGAATCATATTAGTATGCATTTGACACTTCATGCACGTTTTCACATATGTAGATGCATCTATTTCCATATTACACCAATAATAACTAGTACATAGTAATTTATTATCAAGGATTTCCTTGCTAGTTTGGGATCCACACACTCCTTCATAAACTTTCCTTAATGCTAATCTAGATTCTTCTAAAGATAAATAATGAAGCAGAGTTCCATCATAGCTTCTATGATACAAGGTAGGTCCAAGTAGGGTATAACTAGAGGTTTTATGATAAAGTCTTTTTTTTCTTATGGAAAGGTTAGGGGGAATAATTTGGTCTTGGAGGTAGGAATATATTTTAGAATACCAAGTAAACATGGGAAAAAAAAGATTTCAAACCATCTTGATGATTTCTTGTTCATGCATTAGTGATAGGAGATGTTCCAAAATAGATTGATAATCCATGGCTCTATCTATAATCTGAATCATGAATCCTATCATGGCCATGACATCAATTACTCTTATATTATCTTTAGGTATTAGTTTAAATTAAATGTTTTAAATTTTATTTTAAATTATTGACCATGTATTTATATGATACCAACTTTTGAACTTTCATCTAGTATTGGTATGTTACCTAATTAATGATAAGCTATAAATCATCATGAATGAGAAAATGTTGGATGTTATTTTACACTTTAATACTTGTCAAATCCCTATGAAAAGTGCTTTGAGTTTGACCATGTTATTAGTACAGAGGAAACCAATATGAAGAGACTTAGGAATAAGATACCCTTATGGTGTAGTAAAATATATGTCAACACTTTATCCTTGAGCCATGAAGGAACTATCAAAGTACATTTTCCACTATTCTACCTCAAGAGGTGCTCTTGCTTCTACATTAGTCATAATGGATTCATTTAGAAATATGAATGTAAGAGTTTAGGTAACATGAAGAGGATATTTTAAAGCTAATATGAGAGTACCTATCCATTAATGGAATTTTTATTGGCATATTCAATCTTAAACTCACTTAAAAGCATGATCTAATTTACCATGTGGCCTTATAAATATGTTTTATAAATTAGATACTTGAGTGGATATACTTTGTCAATAGTAATGGTCTTATTGTTCAATATGTAGTCACATAACTATTGGGATATGAAAACCACATATAAATAGGCTTTTTTGATCAACCTATAATTATGATCATATGTGACTAATGTTTGGCTGAAGTAATAAATGTAATTCTCTTTACCCTGTTCATCATGTTGTGCTACAAGTTCGCCCAAGGCATTTTTAGTCACTGATAGGTAAAGTAATAATGGATTATTCAACATTAATGGAAATAAAATAGGTGGATTCGCCACATATTTATTTATATTTTCAAATTCCTTATGGTGTTATTCATTACATGAGAAAGTAATATCCTTATTTAGTAAGTGTGTAAATAGATTGCATCTATCGTCTCGTTATGAAATGAAGTATTATATTGGATAGATCTTTCCTCATAAATTATGGAGTCATTTCAAGATGGATTATAGAAACATTTTGGTAATGGATCAACTTTGGCTAGATCAAATTCAATGCCCCTGAGAGAGATAATGAAGCCTAAAAAATTACCAAAATTTATACTAAATACAAACTTCTTAGGGTTGATCCTAACAGTGAACTCTTAAAGTCTCTCATATATTCTCCATATTATGGTTGGATGGTCAACACAAGTCTTAGATTTAACCAAGGTGTTATAGACATATTCGTTGATAACAACATACATCATATCATGTAAAATCATTGTCATGGCTCATTGGTATGTGGCTCTTGCATTATTGAGTCTAAATAAAATAATTTTATAAAAAAACATTCCCCATAGAGTGGTGAATATAATTTTGTGTTGTTATTTTGATGCAACTATGATTTATTTATATCCAAAAAATATATACATAAGTGAAACCATTTCATATTTGGTCATTAAGTTGAAAATCATATCAATGTTTGGCAGAGGAAAGTCATATTTTAAGAAGACTTTGTTAATATCCTATAAATTAGTGCATGGTTTGATGCCATATTACTTCTTACTCATTGGTAAAATTTTATAAATTAATTCAAAATAATTGATCAAATGAATACATCTCACATCTAAGATTTTCTCCAACTCTTTACTAACTAGCATAAAAATATGATGATTCATATTTCATAGCTTTTGTTTAGCTTATTTAGCATTATGATGGAAAGAAATATGGTGTACAGCCAAGGTAGGGTCCAAACATAGCATATCTTAATATCCTCATGCTAATATTTCAATAAATTCCCTCAAAAGGGATGTAATGACTTCACAATCCTCCTTAATGAGGGACATGTCTAGTTTGATCCACGTTGGGTCCTATGGAGTCCCAATGTTAACCTCATAAATTTCATACACAAGGAGTGTAAAACCATCTTATATTAGAGTTGGAAAGGAGGTAAATTAGTTATAAATGTGAAATTTATCTAGCCAAATTAGCTCATCTAATTTCTCCCAAATAGGATGAATCAAAAACACCTAATGTTGGTAAAGGCCATGTAATAAATACTTCAGTTCACTCTTGTACATTCTATGCAAAAAAATTACATTCTTCATAAAAAATTTAGATCCATAAATAATCCTAAGACTATTAGTTTCCTATTTTTCATACAAATGGAGGTGAACATCCCCATCTAGTGGTGACTAAAACAGGTTTTAACCAATAGACTTGCTTTTTTATTTACTTTTAACTTGGTCTAAAAGTGTCTCAAAGAGGTTTTCACTTTTAGACCTCAATGCTTATTTTTATTTTATTTTTTGGCCAATGAATCTCACCCACTCTCTAAAATAGGTGACAAGATCAAATCTAATAAAAAATCCATGTTTATGATCTCCAAGAGGAATATAATCCCTCAAACCCATAAAGTTGTATATGGCCTCATCATTCTCAAACTCATCTAATGGCATTATCAACTCATGTTGGTATTAGTCTATCAACTATGAGTGATAAAGGGTAAGTGGTTAAGGGTGATAAATAATATTAATGGTACAACCACCATAAGGTTTTAAAAAGTTCATTTTTGTAAGGTCATCCTAGATGTTATAATCATACCCTACATCATTATCGACATCATCTTTGCTAGTCAATGGTGTATAAAATTTAATAAGGTATGTGGAGTCACACCTAGGTGGTTTAAATCCAATACCATTTATTCCTTTGTAATTTTTTATTCAAATTGGTTCAATCATTCCTTATTGATGTATCTTAAGGCCTCTACCTTCATAAACTAGGTGATTCATAATCTAATTAGGAATATGATACTTGGTGCTTTGATAATAATTAGCTAAATCATAAATCTAAAGATATGAATTATCTTCAAATAAGGGGTCTTATTCTAGGCCAAAGTCTAGTTTGAAAATAATGAGTTTGGTAAGATCAGAATTTCCTTTGGTCCACCACTCCATGTGAGTAGTTTTGGCTTTAGGTCTCCCATAGGATTTTGGGTTCTATGATAACTTGGAAATGTAGGAGTCATGGGTATTGTATTCTCATATACCTTTGTTAGATTTATATAAGTGATTGGTAATGTTTAGTAGAGGTGTAGATGAGGTAGAAGCTAGGCTCTCAAGGTCAATATAATTAGCTTCTATTCATGATTCAATGGCTTTAGGTTTATCACCTTTTGCTTTATCAAATTTAGGCATAGATTCAATCCAAAATTATAATTATAGGTATTGTACTCTACCTAAAGATGTTGATTGGTAATGTTTAGTAGAGGTGTAGATGAGGTAGAAGCTAGGCTCTCAAGGTTAATATAATTAGCTTCTATTCATGATGAATGGCTTTGGGTTTATCACCTTTTCCTCTATCAAATTTAGGCATAGGATTCAATCCAAAATTATAATTATAGGTATTGTACTCTACCTAAAGATGTTTATAATAATGGTAAGGTTAGAGATCAACCAGTGTAGTCACTTCCATCCCTGAATAGGGAAGTTTAATACATTAATGTAACATGAAAGCTATGGCCCTAATTTCATGGATCTAGGGTCAAACCAAGAGTAACTTGTATGATAATTCCAGGTCTAAAACATGACATAACATGTCTTGGTTCAAAGTCCTAATGATCACTAGCAAGATGATATTGCCTTGTGATTCCCATTTCTCATTATCGTATGCCTTGATAACAATGGTATCTAGATGAAGATCGATCATTGTATATCTGAGTTGCTTTACCAACTTTAGAGGCATAATGCTTAGGCCCAAACCATTGTTTACAAGGACATGTTTAAACTTATATTCTATTATAATAACCTTGATATATAATGAGTTATTATGTAATGGTCCCAAGGATGTCATGTTACTTTGGTCAAAGGTAAGTCATTGTCTAGGGGCCAAATGTATTACCATGGCTTGAAATGTATCTATCATGATGTCATCAAGTATAAAGGATTGGCTTAGGTACTCATTTAGTATATCTTTGTGGATGTTATATTTACATAATAAATCCATTTTGGATATTTGTGTAGGTGTCTTCTAGAGCTATTTCATAATGTCATAGGTTTTCATTTTAGTTTTGGCAATTAGCTTATTTTTTATAGGCATGGAGGTCAGAATGGGCTCATCTATGGAATTTGGTTATGGTCCTTTGATGTTAATCTTAGATCATTGAGTTAAGATTATGCAATCTCAATCTGGTACAAAGCTTTTGTAATTAGATGTAGAGGTAATAATACCTATAATGGTAATTATTGGATGGTGTTGACCCTAGTTATTAACATAGTTCAAAGAAGGATTATCAACATAAAGAGGTCAGTAGACATTGTTTGGTTGATAGGAAGTGTTGGGTAAAGGTCTTGGTTTATTGTTATTTAGTTGGGGTTTAATGGTAATAGTGGTAAAATGACCACATGAGACATGTCCTACAACATTTATGTAGGTATAAGTGATGGCATGATGACATCCTTAGATTGTTTTGTTAGTTTTCCCTTGGTTCCAACCATTTTATTATTGTGGTTATTATTATCATTGTTTTTGTTTATGTTGTAATGGAGTTTTTTTCCACTATTATTGTTTTTTTTTGTTTTTGTTGGTTTTTATGTTGAGGAAATGGGTTTTCATAGATTCCCAAGTTAAAATTAGTCATAAGAGAATGCGTATATTATTGTATCTCACCTTTATCTAACATATTCTCAATCAAATTCCTTAGCTTTATACACTGATGTATATAATGTCCTTTGACATGATGATAACTATAAAATTCATGTTCTTTATACCAGTCAAAAAAAGGAATCCTTTTAGGAAATGGCTTTAGAATTGTCGAACTAATCATATTTTACTAAACTAATTTATGGATTACAAATTCAATAGGCTCTCAAGAGTCACTGAATGCTTTGGAAATGGGTGGTCTTCTCCTTGGAGGAGGTGCATATAATTGGGCTTGATTTTGTAGCTAGTTTTGTGGATGCCTTGGATAAATGAATGGAGGTGGTGGTTTTTGAATGGGCAGAGGTAAATGGATATCTAATGTTCTCACCATTTTTACATTATGTGATTTAGTGACCCCATTACCAAAAACATTATTATTAAAATTGTAGGCCTTTGGTCCTTAATTATTGTTGGGTTGAGAAGGTGTTAAAGCTAGTATTTGGATAAGATTATAATTTTGATTATGGATTTGGTTTAGGTTCTATTGGCCTTGATGCTGGTTTTATATCTTATTAGAAGAGGATAACATGATGATCCATTTTTTTATCAAGGATCTTATCAATTTGTATCACTTTCTCAATAATTTATTCAAATGTGTGAACAATTTATAGCTCAAGATGATAAGATATTTATTTGTGTAGGCTCCTAGTAACTATCACAACTAATTAATTATCTAAACACTTATGAGTGAAAAATATCACAAGTGTTCTCCATCATTATAGGTAAGTAGTGAATCTTTCACCATTTTTATATTTTGCTTGGCCCAAGTCTATAAATGTAATCTCATGTTCGATATTATATGATAAATGTTGTACAAAATTATATGAAAGGTCATCAAAGTCTAGTACAAAATTATTTAACAATTTTAGAATCCATTCTAAGGCTTATATAACCAAACTTCTTGGAAAGAGGAGAAGCAAATATATGTCATTGTAAAACTCTAGTTGGAAAGCAATAAATAGTTATTTCATATGTTATTTGGGGTTTCCTTCACCCTTATATTTGTCAAATTTGGGTGGCTCATAACCAAAAGGAAATGGTATTTGAATATAATCCATGTTGAATGATACAAGCATATTTTGTCTAGTTTGAACTTCTTTGTTTATTTTAAAGTCTGAATGAATTGATTTACATCTTTCATTTGTTTCAACTCTTGGGATAGGAAGTTGTATGGCATGGGTTGTTGGTTTTAGGGTTGTGTAGTCAAAGGTGGATTAACTTAACCAAGGTATGATGGAATAGTATATTGTGAAATGTTTATATAATTGGTCAAATGACTAAGTATACATATCTATGCATTGGAATTGTTCTATTGATATGTAATACACTATTGCTGGAAAATATTCTAGCTAGAGTTAGCTACATATATTTGGCTAGCTAATTATTATTGTAGTAATGGTATTTTTTTAGTGGAATATGTTGGTATTTATAAGTTTAGGTAAGAACTTGTTGTCTATTCATCAAATGTTCTATACATATGGAACATATTGTTGGCTAAGACAATGATATTAAAGGTAATGTAAATTATGTCTTTGATGTATGTGTAGTACCCATTGGTTGAAAGGTAACTATTGATTATCACCTAATATCTAATTTACATTGGAACCTTTTTTTGGGTTAAACACCTATTGTTGATAGGGCACGTTTTGAGGGTTTAAATTTTTTTGTTGACCAACCAACACTTTTTGTTGACCAATAGAAACACATTGTAGATTAAGAAATGTTTGTGATGTTTATGGTATATTGGTATATGCTTACCATAGTAGAAAATTTGTTGAAACCTATTGAGGTGGTTTATTATTATAAACTTATTGAGGTGGTAGGTTGGTCTATTGTTTTTGGATAGTTTCCCCTATTGCACACTTGAGAAAGTATATGGTTGAGGAGTGGAGGTTGCTTGTTGTGTTTATGAACTAGGCATATCTATCCATTATTATTGTAAACCACTCAAATAATTAGTTTTATGAATTTACTATGTGTTTCTCAACAATATATTATACACACTTTGGTTTTAAATTATGATGCACTTGAATGTTATACACTATATTTTATGTGAGGTTTTTTGATTGAGCGGTAGTTTATTTTGTCATAATAGGAACATTATACATGTCTCCTACCATCATGTTTTATCTAACTAGGTCTTTTTTCTAATTTTCATATCCTAGATAATTTATTTATGGCCTTGTTGAAGGACGTAGCTTTATAAGTGGCATGTTTAAAATAAACATGAAATTAAAATGCTAAGCTAGGTTAAGGTAAGTTTTTGTATGCTTATTTTACCTATTTTAATTGATATTCCACAAGACCTTTCCCTTTCACAATTACACTTTATATGTGTTGAGGTGTTTTCACTAAAGCTTGATTGTAATTAGATTACACCTATTCGAATTATTTATTTTGAGGCACATTACTAGGTGTTATAATAAAACTAGACAAAATTTCATGCGGGAAGCCTGGTGGTAATTTGGCTCATAATTCTATTACCCTAACTATAATTTCATCTTTTTTCTCTATAAAATGTTGATAAAAAAAGTATGGATCATAACTTGGTGGAATTAGTGTTTTTATATTGTAGGGTTATTTTTATTGGCTTTGTTCAATGTTAGGTATCACTTGACCAAGGTATTGTGCCATTTAATTTTATTTTTAGACTAGATAGGATGGTGAATTCACCAAGTATTGTGGTAATGGGTCCTACCCTTATTAAACATATGGAATATTATAAGAAGGATATGGATCCATCTCATATTTTATATCATCACCATACAATTCTTGAACAAAAGGGCCACTACTAACAAAGTTCTCATAGTCCAAATTATACGTAGTCCTTCTATGTGTATAGTGAGGCATGTTTAGATCTATGAATAAGTCCCTTGAAAAAAAAATGTCTAAATGTGGTAAATAACTAAAGACTAAAAAAAATAAACTATGGATTTTTAAAATAGGCCTAAAGGGTAAAACAACTAATATAAGTCTAAGGTAAGGGTAGAATAAAAACATGAAATTGATCTAACAAAGGTACTTATTTTACCAAAGGTAGTTATAATTAATGTAAAATGTATCTAGACAAGTTAAATAATCATGAACTAGGTCAAAATTGAATAAGGATTTTCCCAAAGTATGTTATAATCGTTAGCATGTAAAATAATGCTAGACTTGGAAATAAAGGTTTATCTAAACAAGAACTCTAATTCAATCTAAATATAATGTGACTAGCTTGAATAAAATTGATAAATGGATCAAAAAAATAAACTAATTTTAGGTAATTAGCTCAGAACGATACTTAGTAATTGGCTCACAAAATACTCGATACTTGGCTTACAAAAGACTCTTTGACAAATAGAACTATGAAATTTGGAAGCCCACACAAAAAACTCTAAACAAGGCACACAACAACAATTCTAGGCACAAAGGGTGATAGATCAAGTCACAAGAAAATAAATAACTGTTAAGTTTAGGCAAGGGGTCTTTAGACTAAATAATAAATCAATCCAAGTATCATAATCCAAATGAAAAAGGTAAAATACCTAATCCAAAATTATATGAACCTTCAATGTAAACCTAATTAGTTTAGGATTTGTACTTTGAAATATTTAATATAAAATTTAATACAAAAGTGTTATATTTTCTAAGGAAAATAAGTTAGACTAAAATGAGTAATGTAACAACATGTTTTTAAATAAAATGTATGAATAATTTTAAAACTTAATTTCAATCAAGAAAAGGTTTTTAAATGATTTAAGTAGTGTAAAAACACTTCTTCAAAAAAATTATATGATAATGGTTTTGGAATATAACAAAAGTCAAATTTTTGAAACATAATGGGTAACATAAAGATGGTCTATTAATAAAGTGGTACACACCAATGGTCTTAGAATAAAATCCAAGGCAAATGTGTGGATCAAAATGGGTAGAGTAACACCTTTTAGATCAATGTGGTGTGAAAACATGTGAAGGTTTTCATACGCATTTAAATTTGACAAACAAATAATTAATTTTAGACACAAAAACACATAATAATAAAATAAAATAGAAATAACACTAAGTGCATGTCCTATCCCTAAACCTGACAAGGTGTGCATAGTGTCTACCAAAGTTTCCACTAATATACAATTCTCAAAAGGAATTATGTGTTAATCCAAAAATTAAAGAGCACATGTAGATAAATTTTATATGCCTCCTTCTCTCTCTAAAGCATTTTTACCTGGCATGAACTTAGAGTGTAAATCAATAGGCATATGGAAAGATATTTTATAACAAAGTGGGGTTGACTAAAATCTATAGGTTTATAAGGAATATAAATGGTCCCATGTGTGGATAACATAAGGGTGCATCATTTCAATTAGATTCAAACTTTATAGCATACTATTCAAAGGTATAATCCTTTGCACAATGATTTTTTCTATGTACTAATTCATGAAGTCTAATGTATAGCATGAATTAATCTAAGTTTTTGTTAGGATTGGTAGGCTAGCCACTCAGCCACTATTCAATCCCAATATCATGTCCTAAATTTATATACCCCAATGTGAAGTGGGGTTGGTACATTGCTAAGATATGAACCCCTAAGTTAACACACCCCTAGATAAATTGTGAGGAGGTGATGAACTCCCACCCACAATCCAATGCATAAAAATAAACAAATGGAAATTATAATAACTTTAGAAGTTGTTTATGGGTTACCCAAGTCACTCAGATCTTTTAGAGAGCATACATGATGTTTATTCCATTCTAGGATTAAAAAAACAAAGTAATAAATGAGGCATTTCTGGTCACCTGAGTTCCCTATAGGGGATAAGGGGTGAACATGCATTCATTATTTTGTTTGCCACAAAAAATTTAATCTAAGAAATTGATGTTAGGACTTGTTCCAAAGTCTTGACATTAGGTTAGATTTTTGGTAGGTAATAAATAATCATTGTAAATGGGGCATGCATCTTTTAGTAAAGACACCCCCATAAAATAAACTTAGTTTAATTATTAGGTAGTTTTAATGTTTTATATTTATTAATTAGAATTACGTTATTGGTTGTTTCCCATATTTAGTTGGTTATAGGACTAGTTGTTTTTACTGGTCATTGGTAAAAACTATATAAATCCATGTTTGCATTGTAAAAGGGTTAACGGAGTAAAGGCATCCTTATGTACTTTATTTTTTGAAATTAATAAAATACTTGTGCATCGCACTAAGCGGGGACAAGGTTCAACCTATTTGGTTTAGGAGTTATCAATTGAAACTAGTTAACAAATAAAGAACAAATAAAAATGTAAAATCTCTTATGATCTATAAGCTAAAGTCAATATTCATTTTAAAGGCACAATATCATATGCGAATGGATTTTTTACCCCCTTGGCCTTATTCTCTCTTGTAAAATTAAAATGTAAAAAAGACAAGTTGTGTTAATTAAATTTTAAGCATTAAAAAGAAAGTGTGTATGAGACATAGAAGTGTTTAGGCCTCTCTTTCTCCACTTAGGTTCTGATAAAATTTTAGGGGGTTCTCTTGTCTTTATACAAAACAATATAATCAATAAAAAACTTTCCATTTTCAACTCTCAAGTTTTTGTTTACATAGAATAAAGTCATTGATTATGTAACAAAATGAAGTTGTTGATTATAGTGAAGTCATTATTTTATCTATTGAACATAATAAATAGAAACAAGTTTATAGAAAAATAATCATTAGATCATGGAAAATTTGAAAATTATTCCAAGTGAAGTCATTGAATACATCTTAAAATTAGGTGAATTCACTGAAATTACTAAGAAATATACATATTAAATCTATCAAATAATAGGGTTGATGTCTCCATTTACATTTGTCAATGTAACCATTTACATAGAATGGTTGAATTAACATAGGTCAATTTTGTTGATGCAAGTTTTATGCACACCAAAAATTTAATGAGGTGGCCTCTAATGTTTGAGGATCTAAATGGAGGTAAACTCCACTCCAAGACATGAGTTTTAGGTATACAGACTATTACAACTTGATGGAATAGCTAGTAGGGCATGTAGGTTGTTGACAAGGTTTTTGGATGGAGGTATGGTCCCTAAAGGATTATGAATATGTATGTGAATTAGATTGGAATTTTTATTCTAATATATATTGGGTATGTATATAATAAAAACAAAAAAGGAGGGAAAGATAAGGCAAAAAAGAAGGCTTTTATGATTTTCAAGAACTACTTCCCTGGCTGGTTTCTAAAAGGACAAGTGATCTCAGAACCTATGCATGCTACTAATAGAGATTGCAGACACACATTCAAAAAAATATAATAATTTTAGGGAAATAAAAATGTATCAAATTTATAAGCCTTAGAAAAAGGTTATTCATTTTAAGGCAACTATTACACACCATTAATCAGTAGATTATGGCTCAGGTTGGTGAAGTATCTGAGGTAGCTATTAGACATACATATAAAACTACATCTAATAAAGCATTCATACACAATCAAAATTATTAATAAATTTGAAATTAATTATCCCAATCAATATTTAAATAGTTATTGCACATCTACAAATTAGTAAATCAATGAAAATAATAAAAAAATCAATTCATAGCTTTTGCACACTAAATATTATTAAAACATACAAACAAATAAAATAACAACTAATTACACAAAAATTGGAAAGAAAATACACAAACACATTCACTATGGTAAAATTTGATGTTGCTTTTATATTATAAAATTCTTTGACTAGAATCCAAGTTAGATTACAATTGTTTATATAGACTTAGGGAAGGGGTCACCTCATCTTCCAAGTTCATGCAAGGTCGTTACATGTGATAGTTAGAACATGAGTTCTAACTATGGTCTAAAAATGTATAAGAGTTTATTTGTAGTTATCAAATTAAAATAGCCTTTGTAAAAGTTATGAAACATATGCATGTGTATAAAGACAAAGATGATTTTTTATAATTATAGTTCAAATTGTATCTAGAATACAAATATATGTGCCATTTTATAAAACTATACATGCCTCCTTTATAGGTTGTGAGAACGACCTCTTGATATTTCATATTAGCTAACTTTAAATTGGAAATTAGACATATGTCTAAGACAAGTACTATTTTACCAATTTTTTAAAACTAGTGACACTATTGTTAGCTAAAAATAACTATACATTGCATGCCATCCACTGTAACTATAACCCTCTCTTGTTTAGTTTCCATATCCTCAATTTCATATTTGCATGCATGTTCATATTTTTGTTTGAGTCTAGATATTTAAATTTTCTAAATTGACCTTGCACCATCAATCATCTAAACTCAAGCTAACATAGCTCTTAGATATTAGTGTTTTGACTCATTGACTCCTGTGAGATTGACACTTGTCACATCCTCATTTTTTTGAAAAGTCTCTATCGATGTCACATTATAGAATCAACTATACAAATCAATGCTACTCATCGATCTGCCTGGGGCCAATAACCTTTGATTTTAAAATAGATAATTTAAAATTTAAATTTGACATCTGTATGACTATCAAAGACATCCTTGTAACCATTTATGACATCTACGTGACTATCATAATTTAATCCCCTACTATTTTCTTACTGATCTTGAATTTGATGTTCATACAATAATCAAGGATATCCTCATGACTATCGATGACATTCATGAAATTGCCATAATTTGAACCCATGTCCTTTGCTTTCTAAGCTTAATTTTGATGTTTTCATGATTTTAAAAATATGTCCATGTGATTGTTACATCATTTTAGCTCCCTTGAGATAGACACTTGTCATTTCTTGGTTCACTCTGCTCCTACAAGTATAAATAAAATGAGGACTTAAAATAATACTTTGGGAAACATATATAAAGGACCCTACATAAATATTTTAGCCTAAGGTCTTAGTATTAATAAATTATGATTTAGACCTAGGCTAAAATCTTAAATTAAGCTCAAAACATAATGAAATGCTCTCTAAGTAAGGGTGCCAATTAGTGGTATGGTATTTGTTTTGAGGAAATTGTTATAGGGGAATTATTTCAAGATTTCTATGTGTGGGAGTCCAAATTCATTAAAAAAAATGTATAAATGAATTAGCCATAGGGAAAAAGGCCTAGGACAATAGTATCAAAGGGTAAGTCTCAGAGGACAAGGGCTTGGGACAAAGTCTTGAAGGGAAAGGGTGCAAGATAAAGTCTTGAATGGTAGAATTAAAGGGCAAAGTATCAATTCAAAAAGATTGAAGGATATATTATGGAAGGCAAAGATCCATGACAATTATCTCAAAGGGTAAGTGGTCACTTCAAAAAGGTTTGAAGGGTAATTTTAAATTTTTTTAAAGGGTGAGTGGCCACATCAAAAAGGGTTAAAGGGTCATTTTCAAAATGTTCGAAGGGTCACTTCAGAAAGTCTAAAGGGCATTTGCCCTTGGGGGAATTTTTTTGAGATTTTTACATCAAATAAAATGTCTGATGATAAAAAATTCAAAGGGTATGTTCATTGGTAAATATTTTCATGATCTAAAAGATGAAGAGTAGGTTGCACAAATATTTAAGGGTGGGTTTAGAGGGTTGAAGGGCATTTCAAAAGTCCCAAAGGACAATTTTAAAATGTCAAATGATTATTTTAAAATTCTAAAGGGTACTTTATATTTAGAAATAATCCAAAGGGTCTAATTTTTAGGCAATTCATCCATGATAAAAGTCCTAAAAGATCTACTTCATAAAGGCCAAAGGGAAATATTAAAAAGGCCAAATGATAAGTCTATTTTGTTAGTCAAAATTATTATAGCAAAAATCCCATAGACCAATTCCATTGGAGGAATTATACCAGACAAAATTTCCATAGTAATTTCTTTGATAAAGATAAGTCTACAATAATTCATGCACAATAAAATTCCTGACAAAGGCCAATAGGATAAATCTGAAATAATAAGTCCAAAGAGACAAATTGCATAATCCATGAAAGAATTCAAGTGTTAGTTGATAAAAACATAATATACTAATGCCATTCTACTAAATTATAAAGGCCAATAATTAGTCCTTCCCATAATTTTGCATAAACATATATAAGAGGGGGATCAAAGTCAAGACCATAGTCTAAGAAAAAGTGGTTCCCCATTTCCATATGGAAAAAGGAGGGTGTTGGGTACTATAACTAACAAGTCATAGGGGGAATACTCTTGAGTATTCCAAAACCCAAAATTATGGTTTGCAATCTCAAATCAATTATGAAGTGTGCCACATAATAATACTTAATTCAAAAACATGATAAATACTCCTAAGTTAATTCACATAGCATACTTGCCTTCTAATTTATTAGATCTATGTGTGTCAAATGTGTAGTTTATCTAACCCCTACTATGATGAGTTTTTCAAAGGCTTGATGAAGCTATAGGTTTCATTATAGTGTCTCTTAAAACTCAAAAAACAAGGGAAGCTCATGTATTACTCTACTTATAATTAGGCATTCATATTCCCAATAGAGATACCTTGGGCTCCTTCTGTTTTCTCTCAACTATTTTTGCTTAATCATGATGCGTGGTATATTGACCTTATTTCATCATGTGAACCTTTTGATTTTATTTAGACTTTATTTTGATATTTTGAATCCATTGGTTCTTTAATGTAAAATAGAAGAGTTGGAACCCCAGTGATCTAGTATAATTATGAAACAAAACATTATTAGAACATCCCTGCTAGCCACCCCTATACCCAGAATTATCTTTCCTAATATGCATTTAATGTGATAAGTGCATCTAACCCAATAAAATAAGAAAAACCTTCTAAATTTTTATGAATTACTATGAGATAAAATTCCAAATTCATGGTAAAATTAGTCAATTGTGACACCATTCAGAATATTTCATGATTACCTAAAGACCCAAAAACATAGAAATACACCTAATCTGTAAACTAGTCCCAAAGTGTCTAGATTTTAATTTCACATTTTATACAAGTCATAAGCTCAGTTGGTTTGGATTTTTTTATCTTTTTTATATTATATCAAACACAATTTTTATCATCATAGAAAGAAAATTACAACTAATCTAAGAAAGCACTGAAATCTAATCTAGAAAATAGAAAACTAATCTATGAAAGCAATATAATGAAAGAAGAAAAGATTAATATAATGAAAATAAATGACATTAAAAAAAGAAAACTAACCTAATACTACTCTAAATAAAACCAAAACAAGATGGGGGATGGATTTTGAAACACTATATGGTATGCTTCTCACTCTTTGGTAATAACAAGGTTTTGCCCATTAAGGTTCTGAGATGGGTAGGGACATCATTGTATTCATTTAGTATAATTTTGAGCCTTTCCTTCATATTGTAGAATAAAAAATTAGGGTTTCTCATTGGGACATCCCAAACATAATAAATAAATAACTCTTCCCTATGATACATAAATTCTAAAAGCTCACCATTATTACTCATGTATTCAAGAGAACCTAATTCAGATAAACAATCCTTAAAATTACCTACTGAGATGGATATTAAATTTGACCTATAGTCTTGAAATTCATTGTCCTCTATGAAATCATTATGATAAAGGTCCTAAAAATATATATTCATAATAATAAGTATAATCATGAACAACATATTCCTCAAAAACTAAATCTAAACTCTCACTTTGAGTGTGACCTTCAATATTTGAATGAATTAGTTCTTGACTTTTTAAATCATGGATAAATTTTTTGTTTACCTAGGGCACACTAATTCTAATTTTAGGAGTGAGAGATTCATTAACTAATAATTATATATGGATCATCTCATCCACTACATTTTGTTAATCCTTTTGTTATTGTTCTTTCGAATAGTTATGCTCTAGAAGATATGCAACTTCATGGGCATTGTATGTGCAATCAAATATCTTTGTTTCATTGTTGAGTAATCTTGATGTCAACACACATGGGGGTTCTTGTTCAATCACATAATTAACCATAGTGTCCTACACATTAGAGTTAGGCACCAAATTAAATTCATCATCTATCAAATCAAGGCATGAGCATCTATGTGAATTAATTCCATTAGAAGGTAGATTAGAAATAGAATCAAAATTATTGAGGGAAGCCAACATACCTTTTCCATTTTACCCATGATAAAAATACATACCTACCTTAGTCATGACATAATCTAAAATATAAATATTGGATCCTACATGATCAGAGGGGAATAAGTCAGGAATATAATCATCAAATGAGTCTTAAGATAGAGCTTCCAATGCAAACTGATAGTCACAAGATCAATCAACACCATCTTTATATTTAATTTCTTATTTTTCATGTAAAATTAATTAATCATATTCCTGAGCATATTCTATCTCATAAATCTACTACAAAGGTTGATAATGTTATTATAAATTGAAACTTTTCTCACTGTCATTATTTCCTTCTTTAATTATCTCATCAGATCTAGGGATGGAATCAACACGATCCAATTCTCCTAGCTTGATGTGTTCCTATTTTTGTTGTTGGGATATCAATTTCTCTTATAACATTTCAATTTATTCATTGATGGATGCAATATGCTCTTCATCTAGGATCTCTTCTTCTTCCTTGTGCACAATGCCTATATTAAAAGTAAACCCTTCCACTATGTTTTTATTTAGGAACAATAACAAGCTTTCTCTTTGGACAACTTATGTACAATTCATATCCAACATACCTACTATAGAGAATCTCATATAAGATGTTAAATTATTTTTTAAATCATGAACATGAATAGTTGGACCAAATCAAATAAAAAAATGTTTCTCAAGATCACTCTAACTAGTAATAGAACTAGGTGCCAACTCTCCTAACAGATCATACATTTCTTCTCCCAATGTAAATGGGAATAACCTATAGATTACATCCTAAAATTTCATATCCATAACATGCATAACATATGTATAGGTAACAAGATACCCTTCAGTAGCTCTTGGGTGATTATTATGGAACCTAGGAAGGTTTGGAAATAGGTCAGTAGGGAGATCATGTTGAATACCTACGATATATATGGGTATTTTTCCAAGCCAATCCATTCTCAATTTTTTGGTTTCTAAGTTGTATGAATTTTTGGTTTTCTTGGGATTTTCACAAGGGGGATCTCTTTTATTAATGATAATTGAACATTTAGGCCCTCTTTCTAGTACCAATTAAACTATTGATGTGGGTTTTATACACACCATGGCCTTAATAATGTAGCCTCTAACATTTTAGTATATAAATGGAGGTAAACTCCACTTCAGAGCATGAGTTGAAGGTATGCAATCTATTACAACTTGTTGATGGAAAATCTAGTAGGGCATGTAAGTTGTTGACAAGGTTTTTAGATAGAGGTATGTCCCTAAAGATTGTGAATCTCTATGTTAATTAGATGGGAAGCTGACTTATAATATAGAGTGGGTATGTCTTAAAACAAACTCAAAAAGGAGGGAAAGGTAAGTCAAAAAATAAGGATTCTATGGTTTTTAGGAACTACTTCCATGTCTGGTTTCTAAAAGGATAAGTTCTCTTAGAACCTATGCCTATTACTAGAATCGATTGCACATATATTCAGACATGGCTAAGAAGTCTAGGTAAATAATGATGAAGGAAATTCACAAGCCTCAAACAAGGTTACTCCTTTTAAGTTAGATTTTACAAACCCTTAATAAAGAGAGTATGGCTTATCTTGGTGAAGTATCTGAGGTAGCTATTGTACACACATAGAAAACTACATTTAAGAAAGCACTCATGCATAATCAGAATTATGAATCAATTTGAACTTAATTATCCAAATCAATATATTTACCAATCTTTCAATAACTTTTACACATCTACAAATCAACACATCAAATAAAATAATTAATAATCCATTTATAACTTTTGCACACTAAAGATTATTGAAACATGTAACCAAATAAAATAACAACTAATTACACTAAAACTAGAAAGAAAATGCACAAACACATTCACTAATGATCAAATTTGATGTTACTCTTGTACTCAAAAATTCTCCAACCAAAATCCAAGTTGGATTATAATTGTTTATATAGACTTGGCGAAGGGGTTTCATCATCCTTCAAGTTCATGTAAGGTCCTTACATGTGATAGTCAGAACATGAGTTATAAATATGGTCTAAAACTATATAATAGTATATTTATATATCTCAGTTTAACCTTTATAAAATCTATGAAACATGTGCATGAATATAAATATAAAGCCAATTTTTTATAATTAAAGCTTGAACTATATGTAAACTACAAATATATGCATCATTTTACAAAACTATGCATGCCTCCTTTATAGGTTGTGAGAACAACATGTTGATCTTTTAGATTAGCAGACTTTAAAATTAAAATTAGACATATGTCCAGGATAAGTACTACTTTACCAATGTTTTAAAACCAATGACACTATTGTTAGCTTAAAATAATTGTTCATTACATGTCATCCATTATAACTACAACCCTCTCTTGTTCAGTTATCAGATCCTCACTTTCATATTCACATGCATGTTCATATTTTTGATTAAGTCTATATCTTTGAATTTTATATGTTAACCTCACACTTTTGATCTTCTATGATCAAGCTAATTCAGTTTATAGATCTTAGTTCTTTAACTCATTGAATCCTATGAGCTTTACACTTTTCATATCCTCATTCCTTTGGAAAGTCTTTATCGATCTCACACCATCAAATCAACTGTACAGATCAACACTAGCCATCAATCTACTTGGGCCTAATATCCTTTGAATTCAAAATGTATAATTTACAAGTTTAAATTTGACATCTACATAACCATCAAAGATGTATTCATGATCATTAATTATGTCCATGTGACTATCATAATTTAATCCCCTATTATTTTCTTGATGATCTTAAATTTGATGTTCATATGATGTCAAAGATGTCATAATGATCATCGATGATGTCCATATGTTTGCCATAATTTGAACCTATGTCCTTTTATTTTTGATCTTAATTTTGAATTTTGCATTACCATCAAAATATTTCCATACGACCATCATATTTTTTTAACTCCCTATGATCTGAACACTTATCATTTCCCAGTTTGCTCTATTCCTAAAAGTATAAATGAAAAGAGGACTTAGCATAATTCTTTGAGAAAAATATATAAAGGACTCTGCATGAATATTTTAGCCTAATGTCTTAGTATTATTAAAATATAATTTGGACCTAGGATAAAATCTCAAATTAAGATCCAAACATAATGAAATGATCTCTAAGAAAGGGTGCCACTTTGCAGTATTGTATTTATTTTAGGGAAATGATTATGAGGGAATTATTTTGGTATTTTTTTGTGGGGGAGTCTAATTTTGTTAGACAAAATGTCTGAAGGAATTAGCTGAAGGGAAAAAGGCTCGAGATAAAAGTCTCAAAGGGTAAGATCTCAAGATAAAGTTTTTAAGGACAAGTTTTAGAGGGGAAAGGGCTTGGGATAAATTCTAAAAGGGTAGAGTTGAAGGGTAAAGTGTCATTTAAAAAAGGCCAAAGGATATGTTCCAAAGGGCAAAGATCCTTTAAAATTATCTTGAAGGGCAAGTGGTCACTTCAAAAAGGCCCAAAGGGTCATTTTCCAAATGTCTAAAGGGTAAATGGCCACTTCAAAAAGGGTTAAAGAGTCATTTTCAAAATGTTTGAGGTGTTAGTTTAGAAATTCTGATGGGAATTTTCCCTTGGGGGAATTGTTTTAGGCTTTTTGAGTCAAAAAAAATGTCTGATGACGAAAAATCCAAAGGGTAGGTTTCACAAAGCCTAAAGGGTAGGTTCAGAAGGTCAAAGGGAATTTCAAAAGTCTTAAAGTGAAATTTCAAAATTCTAAAGGTTTATTTCAAAATACTGAAGGGTAATTTGTATCTGTAAATAATATGAATGGTCTACTTCATAGGGAATTCATCCATGAAAAAAGTCTTGAAGGATATACTTTTTAAAGTCCAAAGGGTAATATTAAAAATGCCAAAGGATAAGTCTCTTTTGTTGGGTGAATTCCCATGGTAAACACCCCATAGACCAATTCCATCAAAGGAATTGTATTAGACAAAATGTCTGAAATAATTATTCTGACAAAGATAAGTCCATTAGAATTCATGCATGGCAAAAATCCCAATAAAGACCAATAGGATAAGTCTAAAAAGACAAATTGCATAATCCCTGAAATAATTCAAGTGTTAGTTAATAGAAACATAATATACCAATGCCATTTTTCTAAAATATGAAGGCCAATAATTAGTCATTTCCCAAAATTTTGCATAAACATATAGAAGAGGGGCTCAAATTCAAGACCATAGTCTAAAAAAAATAGTGGGTCCCCATATCCCTATGGGAAAAGGGGGGTGTTGTGTAAAAATATTCACCATTTTTTCTACAAAGTGATGTCTTAATTCTTGGAAAATCATTGATGAAAAGTCTATAATTTTTCAAAATAAAATATCACAAATAAAGAACAAAGAAAATTAAGTCACTGTTCCACAGGGTAAAATCACCAATTATAAATAAAATAAAATAAAATGATGGGAAATTTAAGAATAAAAATATAAAATTGAAGATTAGAGTGTTATTTTTAATCATTATAAAGGTTCCACATCATTCATCCGGTCCATATGATATGCATGGTCCCATCGGGTATGACGTTATGCACCTTAGGAATTCAAAGAGCACATAGATGTTGATTATTCCCTTGTTAGTTAATCAAGTAAAAGTAAAAGTTTAATAATGGAATAAAACTAAAAACTCTTAATTAATTACAAAGAGAATAAAATAATGAATAATATTATAAATAAGAGATAAAAACACATAATAATTTTACCTCCTTTATCAAAATTAGTGTCCACTTTTTGGCATAGAAGATGTTTTTGCTCAATTTATGGCATTAGAGACTTTGATCAATGCTTTCTCCTTCTTGGTAGTAATTATCCAAAGGCCACATGTTACTTTAATTCACTTGGCTTGTCTTGGTGTGAATTTTGATATAAATTTGGCATTATAACATTACTTTGATGGCTTAATGAAGGCATTAGACACAAAACCTTCTTTGGGTAGAATGAGGGCACTTGTATTTATGTGTCTCAAAACTAACTCTAACCCTAAGGAGGTTAGTTTTATTTATAACTTTGGTTGAGTCTAAAATAACCTAAGTTGAGTTAGGTTAATCTTGGTTTGGGTTAAATTATTAATGAAGGCTTGAAAACTCACTTTAGATATTTATGAGGTTTTTTCTCACATTTTCTTGAATTTTAGGAAATAATAAATCACTTAATTAGCTCTTTTAACTTTAAAAAGTAGTGTGAAGCTACAAGAAAGGGTACTAATAAAATAAGAAGAATTAAAAAAATAAATATAACTTGATTTTATGTTACTTACAAGCTGAATCATAGTAGAGTAAAAAGTCATTGGAAAGGATTATTCACCAGAAATGTGCATGCCCCCATAGCCCAATCTTATATATCCTAGTAGATGTTTTTAGCTAGCCAAGAAAGGGGAGAAGAATTGGGAAAAATCATTTTTAGAGAATATAAACTATTGGGGAATATAAATCCAAAAAAATTCAATAAGGCTTTGAAGTATATAGGAATAGGTGAATTTGAACAACAACAAGTACAGACAGACAGAGTGTGTACAAAATTTACTCTAGTTTATAAAGTAGTATGCAGGTAGGAACACCTAGTCTATAGTCACCTTAAATATAATATATGTAGAAGACTCCATCTATACCAGCCACTATGTTGAACTAGTCAGGAAGATTCTTAAATCTAGCCATTTATGATGCATATATGTACCTTGAATAATACATGTTAACCTACAAAATGAAGTGTCAAGTTAAGGGCCTGACTGATGAAAACTTATAAAAATGAAAATTAGTAGGGGATCTAGTTGGGAGAGTGTTTTGAGTTATATACAAATTATATCTCTAAAATACAAGTCTAAAATATGTCCTGGATTGGCTAATCAAGTAATTTAAGATTATGAAATGCATTGACTAGACAATACAGGACTTGAAGGAGATCAGGTATAAGTTTGGAGAGTTAGTCTATGACTATGATCACAAATTTTTAGATGTAATGAATAGAGAAGAGTTAAATTTAATAGATAAAGACAAAGGAGCATGGTTTGTTGAAGGATTATGAGGTAGGATTCAGTTTTACACTATGTAAACTCAATATGAGACAAAAACATATGCCAGAGTTATTGCACTATGTGTTGAACAAATTGAAGACTATGGTGAGACTCTTGTAACTAATTCCAAATTTGAAAATACATTGTAGGCTTTCATGAAAAATATGTAGTATCATGAAATATAAAATCCCAAATTAAACATGTGGTTCATAGAGTGTGTAAAAGAAAGACAACACTATAATGATTACCCTAAAGTAAAGATAGAATTTTGAAAACTTTGTTGAATAGTAGGGCATATCATGACACAATTCCATCCAAGAAAATAATACATCAAAATGCCTCATAATTATTACTTTAATTTATATAAATCAACTACCCATGATGAGAATAATTATAGAGCTCTAGAGGAACTTAAAGAGAGAATCTCTAAAAATGTGTTTGATATCGTAGTGCATTAAATTTCCTTACTAAAGCAACTAATTCTAGTCCTAGAGGTTGATAAGAATTGTGCAACCCAAGTGGGTCCATAATGGATTCTGAGTTCACCACAGTACCAGCCTCATGGTCAAGTTGTATGAAATTATTCTCCAATTCGGACACCCCATTCCCTCAATATCAATATCCAAAATCTTGGAGTCCATCCATAATGTAACCATAACACTCAAATTGGAATCTGCTAGCTATGTAATAGTAGTTTAGTATGGGAGATAATAATCAATAGTATCAATAGTGGAATTCTATGTATCCATAAGGAAGATACCAAAGAGGATATTAATCTAATAGGGGAGGAGGCTATAATACATATAGAGGAGGATACCAAGGTGGTTAAGGAAATAACTATCAATATCCTCCTCTACAATGTTACCTATGTGGAAATTACAATCATGTTAAAATAAACTACCTAATGAATCCATAGAGATAATCATACTATACATAATATAGAGTCTCTGATTAGTATGATACAAAAGATTGTCCTATTCTAGAAAAGGAGATGAAGGACAAATTTATCCAAAATGTAAACATGGTAAGTGCAAAACCTAAATAAAATGCCTTTCTAAATGATGCGACATGAAAATATCATGTAGAAAAATGACTCCCTCCACTTGGGATACCTCAAGATCAGGTTATTATAAAGGTTAGATAAGACAAACACCCAGATCCGTCCATAGAAAAGAGTCTTATGAATGAAGTTGCATAGCTATTGAAAAACATTCAACAATAGAAAACTACTAATGGTGATGCTAAGACCATTGATGCATAAATGTATGGTCAAATTGTGCACATCATATGATAAGATGGAGTTATCAACGTGCCAATAGATTTACTAAAACTCTTGATTACTTTGCACAATGAAGACATATCATAGAACATTATGAACCTATTACATAATCTTTTGGAATGTGCATAGCATGGCCAACAAAAGATATAAAAGATAGTCTAGTATGTTAATATGAAGAAACCATGGAATGTGGATGCATAAATAGATATTAAAGTTACAAGATACAAAATCCCAAATTCTATCTTTGATTTTGGTAGCATATTAAATATGATTCCCATATCCACATGAGAAGCTATTAGATGACCAACCCTCAGCTACAACCTAGTAACTCTAAGCTTGGTTGACTATGGGAAAGTTGAGCCTATTATCCTATTTGAGGATGTTGAAATCAAAGTCATATATTTGTCTCTATGAGAAGAGTTTGAGGTCATAGATATGAAGATTGTAGCAACTCACTATCCTACCCTATTAAGAAAGAAATGCGTGTATGATGATTAGATGACTATCAATACAGTACTCAACCAACTTGAGGCACATTAAAGAGATAAGGTTATGGTAATTTCCCTCAATAGAGCACATAAAACTTATATAATTCCTATTGAACTAGACTCTCCACATGTTCCACAAGAGACCAACTAGATGAAGGTTAATATAGAGGATAATCCCAATGCTCTTTGCACAACATAATGTAACTTCCTATACCAAAAATCCAAACCCAAAGTGTAGTTGATGCTTACCCAACAATTAAACATATCAAAATATTGGAGATAAAAAAAGTAGCTATGTAGCCAATTGTAAATTAGTTCATCATTAAACACTATGCCTCCATGTTTATAGAATCACCCACTCACTCAGAAGTTGATTTCCTATACCAATTTGATGATCACATGTAATATTACATAAAACCAACAAGGGAAAGCATAGTACCCTAGGAAGTAGCTTATTCTATTAGTAGTGATTTAGATATGCATCTCCTTAATTGGGCCCATGGTGATCATGAATTTAGGCCAATAAGGATGGTCTTTGCACATGAACGTCAACTGCCTATATATTATGCAATAAATTACATCAATGATTTTGCTCTATGACTACAAGTCCATATTCTGACTATCAATAATCTGGTTATCACACTAAACTATGCTTTAAAGGGAGTTGTTACAACTTGGTGGGTAACTAATCAAGATAATCAACTGGAATAGGATGATGCTTGTGAACTCATGATCAGTAGATTTCAACTCCCACAATTCATTCTCACTAATTAGACATTTTTAATGAGAATTCCCTGAGATTAATGTACATATATGTGTTGAAGTTTAGAATGTAGAATGTGTGGCACCTAAGTATTGGTCTCATATTTTTCAATACACACTAGTTCCACTACTTGCAACATGATACATGCGCCAGGAGCATAAGATGGAAACCAAACATTGGCCATAAGTGTAGAGTGACTTCATAAATACTTTTGTTTTTGAAGATGAAAATATGTTAGTCCATAACACACTTCAAAAACTTTAGCAATTTCTATGCCATGGGTGTGCGAAAGACATGATCAACATAACAGAATCAACTACACAAAAAAACATAGATTTTGATCTTAATTATACAATCTAATTGTATAAATCTGATGGGATGGAAGAACAAGCCTTTTTATAGCCTTATCACCTAATCCAAGATGAGGTAGAAGATGATGAAGACTCTGATTTTGATGTACATTTATATTTGAATGATTTATTTGGACCTAAATAGCTTATAGAACCACTTAAGGACATCAGTGCAACACCAACTAAAAAATATAAGCTATGTAGCATCTAAATCCCAAATAAAGAATGGTAAAGGAAGATATAATAATTAATAGATGATTAAAAATGAAATATATATCAGTAAACTCTCAAGAAACACATCACTAACATTGGAATAGAGGATATGGAGGGATGTCCTAAGCTGTATAAGGGAGTACTTCATCCTGGACGGAAGAAGCAAACGAGTGCACAAGTTCCATTTTGTTTTCCTCAACCATTTCAGGCATAAGGTTAGTCTGTCTTTTCCTTTTTATCTTTGTTATTCCCTAGTGCAAAGCTTATATGCTCATAGGAAAATGGAAATGCACCCTATACTCCATGAAGGCCTTATTCTACTTATTGAAGGCTACTGTAAGAATAGGGCACTGGTTAAGTACCCCAAACAGGGGAAAAATAAGGAGTCAAGAGATAAAAAGAATGAAAGAGTAATCAGGAGAGGCAAATTCAAGTCCCCTAGTCCTAAACAGCAGAATGTAGAAGAAGAAAGGGGACGGGAGAAAATTGAAGAACCCAAGAAGGAAAAACTGGAGGAAGAAGAAGGAACTGAAAGCTGGGATACTAACTCAAGTGATGATGAAGAATGTTCTGAGGAAATTGAAAAAGATAAAGTGAATACTGAGGAAGATTCTATTAATAGAACTGTAGATATGAAGGAAAACCAGAAGGTGTCGGAGGAAGAATCTAATCAGGAAGAGCCTGTTGAGGACCCAACTTCTAAGAATGAAAAGGAAAAATCTAATCAGGATGATATTCAAAATAAGAATATGGAAATACAATTTGGAATCAAGGAGTTGGAACAAAAGAGTCAAGAAGATATCTTTGAAGAAGCCAGGATTAGTCCTAATAAAAAGCCTGAGGACTGGAGAGGGAAGAATCAAAATGATGAAACATATACTCCTATGACCTGGGTTAACTGTAAGGCAGAGGCATCTTCCCAAATTGATTCTTGGATGTGCAGGGAGATCATGGATCTCAAGAGAAAAGCAGAAAATTTGGGAGATTCCCTGAAAATTGCTTGGAACAAAATAAACAACATGGAAAATCAGTTAAGCGAGATCCCAGTCAAGCTCAAAGCTTATGAAAACAACCTCCAGGAACTTATAAAGGACAATAAAAAGAAAATGGAGGAAGTAACATCCAACATTTGTGTTGCTGCTATCAATATAGGTAAACGAGCCAATGAGGAGACCAAAGCACTAGAGGGTCCCTGCAAAAGGACGAGGCAAAGCTCTAGAAAGAAAGATACACAAAAAGGAGCTCTGGTGGAGGCTACCACTGAGGAAACTATTTTGAAAGGAAAAGAAGCCATGAACTTGATACTGGAACTGGATGAATAATCTGGTCTTTCTTGTTGGATTTGAAACTGGTACTGTTCTTTGTTTTATTTTTGTAATCTTTTGTCTATTGTGTTACCAGTTCTATGTTTTTTGGGTTTTGACCGGATGTTTATCTTGTGGTTCCAGGTCCATTTAAAACCTGTTTTTACTACTTACTTGTAGTGTTTTGTAGGCTTTGTCTGTGGTCTTAGACGTTCTCTCTTTCACTCTTTCTAATAGGGTTTCAGGGCCCCTTCAAAACCTGCTTTTACCCTCAATCTAAAACATTGGAATAGAGGAGGTTCCAAAGTTGGTAAGTGTAGGTGAATATTGGATGGAAACTAAGATTTTAGAATCCCTAAAACTTGTTACAGACTAACAAGATGTATTCCCATATAATTTCTTAGAGGTATGAGGATTTTACCAATATCTTGGTGATATTTACATTGAATTAAAAGAGTGTACATGTATAATTAAGAAGTGACCATACAAACTCAACCCATCTATGAAACTAAAAGCAAAAGCAAAACTGGATAGGATGTAAATGTAGGGATAATATATCCAATAGAAAAATCTAATTGGGTAAGCCCAATGGTAGTATATCCCAAGAAAATAAGATAAATCTCTATATGTGGAGACTACCATCTTCTTAATGATGCATAAGTAAATGATTCATTCCCCATACCATTTATAGATGAATTCTTAGAGGCTATCATAAGCCACAAAGTATATTCCTTTATAGATGGGTTGAGTGGATACCATCAAATTTTGATCATAGAGGAGGATAGAGCCAAAATGAATTTTGTAATAGAGTGGAGCTATTTCACATATAAATTCATGTCATTTGGGTTGAATAATGCACCTATAGTATTATCTCATGTAGTTGTCACAACATTTTAAGATTTCATCCATGATTATTTAGAAGTTTATTTAGATGATTTGGTATTATTCTCCCTCTTTAAAGATCATTTGTCCAAATTGCATTTGATGTTATAATAATGCTAAGCTTTGCACATCACTTTAAATTTAAAGAAATGTCTATTCTTTACACCTTTTGGTGTTTTACTTGGACATGTTGTTTTTAGTGATATAATTTTGGTGGATCGAGCTAAAATCATAGTAATCTTGAGTATGACACCACCTATTAGTTCCAATAGAGTTTTCTTCTTTCTCAAACATACATGATACTATCAAAATTTTAACAAAAGCTATGCAGTGATATAATCTCCACTAGAAACTTTCCTATGTAATAATGCTAAGTTTTTATGGACATTTGAATGCCAATCAGCTTTCATTAAGATCAAATAGTGATTGGTCATTACACCTATACTTGTTCTCCTAGATTAGAGTAAGATATTTCATGTACATGTAGACACTTTAGGCATCACATTTGGTGCAGTAATTATGTATCCCAGAGATGGTACACTTGACCACCCCATTCACTTTGCTAGCCAGAAATTATCTGATATAGAGAAAAATTATACAACCACAAAACAAGAAGCATTAGCCATCATGTTCACACTACAAAAAAATTTGCACTATCTGCTAGAGCCACTATTTGAAGTTTTCATAGACCATCAAGCTCTAGACTACTTGGTCAATAAACCAATGTTAAGAAGACAAATATCTCAATGGCTAATGTTGTTTCAATAATTTCAATTTTGAATTAATGTTAACTAGTAGAGAAAATGTGGGGCCTGACCACCTTAGTCAAATTATACATGGTGAAGAGCAATAAGAAAAATAAGAAGGCTCACCTAATACACACCTCTTATGTGTCACTATGATTCCTAAAATTTTCAAAGCTATTGCTAACTTTCTCAAGCAAGGAATCTTCTTTGTGCACTTTCAAGAATGAGATAGAAATTAGTTTGTAACTAGAGCACTACCATACACTATCATTAAGGGAATATTATATCACTTGGAGAAGGATGAAGTCTTATTTAGGGTTTTCCTCAAACATTAATGCCTTCAACTCTTAGAGGAAGTTCATTAAGGAGTCATAAGAGGACATTTCACAAGAGAGGCTACAATGAGAAAGATTTTATAGAGTGGATTGTAGTGGCTGAATTTGTTTCAAGGTGCACATAGAGTTGTATATCAATGCAATTTTTGCCAAGGTATGGGAAAACCTCTCCAAAAATATGATATTCCATTACAACCCCTCCTAGTAGAGTAACCATTTTAATAGTGGGTTATTGACTTTGTAGGACCAATCAACCCTACAAGTAAGTGTAACAAGGCTAGGTATATTATTACTGTGATAAACTATTTCACTAAGTGGGTTGAAGCTGTTGCCACACCTAACTATGGTGTGAAATATGAAGAAATTTTTTTATATGAAAACATCATTACCATGTTTAGATGTTCAATCAAACTAGTCGGTGATATAAGAATGCACTTCCTCAATAAGACTATCAAATCTTTGATAGAAGAGTTTATCATTGTGCATCATAAAATCACTACCTATCATCCATAGGTGAATGGCTAGGCTAAAGCTTCCAAGAAGGTAATGGGAAAAATGCTCACAAAAAATTGTGATGTTAAGTGGGATGACTGGGAAGATCACATACCTAGAATCTTATGGGCATATCACATAAATTATAAAAAGGTTACAATATTTACATAATTTTAGTTGGTGTATGATCTATAAGCATTCATGCCAATGAAGTGTCTAGTACCTAGCCTATGCATCATTATGGTTATGCACCTAAGAGAGTAGGAATCTATTACCAATTGACTCTTAGACTTTAATAGAATAGATGAGTTCATAAAAAGAGTAGCATGGATGCAAGAAATACTTAACAATGTCAGAAAACATTGTAGAATTAGAACCTACACCATAAGGAATTCCATAAGGAGTAGCTACTTTTATTGTATGATAGCTAATTCAGATCATTCATAGACAAATTGTAAATAAGATGGAAAGGACCTTACATTATTCATGACTTAACACAATAAGGAATGGTATTTTTAATAGATTTATAGGGAACCGTATTACCAGGGTGAGTAAATGGTTGCAAGCTTAAGCCCTACTACTAATAGTTGTTGATCTCATTTTGCAATCTAAGTGGGTGTTGAGTAACACCATGTAGATTAGGATTTCCCCTATTTTGTTAATTTTTTTGTGTGTGTTTTTTCTAAATGATATTAGTAAATGAAATGTTTGAAGAAAATAGATCAAGCATTTCATGCACTAATAGTGTACAAGAAAAACCACATGTACAGCTAGAGAATTCAATGAGGAGCAACCAAAATATTAAGTTTAGGAAAGAAGATACAATGTCACATCAATAAGATATCCTATAAATAATTATCATCTACTAGAAATAAATGTAAAATCCAAAGGTTGCTAGATGTGATCTTCTACAAATCAACAACTAGTCAACATTAGTAGCTCACACCCCTTATATGGACACCTATGGGAATAATGGCATAACTCCACACATGTTTCAATGAATAACTACTCTAATGGCTAGATTGGTAATTGATCTACCACATCTATCATTACATTCAAGATGAGTAGATAGCTAGGTATGTCCTTGATGTGGAAGCTAAGAGGTGCAAAATCTATAAAAGCCAAGTTTTAAACTCCATGGTCACATTTTATACTTAGCATATTTTTGAAAGATAAGGATACAAAAATCTAAACCAATTCCATTGTCTAGAGCATTCAAAAGCAATTAAAATTCTTCTCATTCCACCATGGATATTATGCCATTGATTTGACCTCTCTTAAAAGCATAGAAGGAAGCCAGGGGTATTGATATGGCACTTTAGTAGACAAAATATAGTGATTAGGATCCATTTTAATATTTGTGTGAAGCTAAACAAAAGATATTCCAGTTAGACCCTATGGATTCTACACAACCACTTACTCTCAGAGTTCCCCATAGATTACAGAGTATAAATGTTGAGCATCTACTCTAAATGCCAACCTTTGGAAACATGGGTAAAATTATTCATGTATTTATTGGATATTAAAATGGAGTGACATACTTGGGGCAAAATAATATGATCATAATTAACACATAGGCCATGGATCGAGCTCTCAGCATGCCTACTGTATAGATTCCTTATTGGCCTACAAGACCAAAACACCTCCTATCTTTCTAGAAGTCTGAGACCAGTATGTATAAAAAAATAAGGGATACTCATTGATGAGATACTAGATGAACCTATGCACATTTTGGTCTAATGCATCACCAGATGATTTTGGTAGATAACCAAATATACCAAACAAATACTTAAATGAGTTGTGGACATTATGCACAGGATGACCTATCAAGGTGGGCAATTCAACTGTCCTAAGTTTGTTGTGCAAGAGTTAATCACAAACATCAAAAAGTGTCATAATAATATAAATTAGGCCTTAAACTATCAATTTCTCATCCTCCTCTTTTACTTCACATAGTGGAAGTCACCTAAAGGGGAAGTGCATCTAGATATAGATTACTGGCTAGTGTAGTACTTCCATAACCTCATATAGAAACAAGAATAAGGAGCCATCAAACATGAGGGTAAGTTAAAATAATGGTGGGAGGAGTGTTTATATCTCATTATAACACACCCTTGAGTCCCACCAGATATTCTCTAGTATCTCAAAAAACATGCCAATGTGATGATGCTATTGAAGGGAGTTTTCATTATGATCCATGAGCTTCCACTCTTAACCTTCAAACCACTCCCATTTTTCATCATAATGGATGTGGCACAGGTCAAATTGGATAGATAAAAAGACCACACACTAAGGTGAGCAAATATACTACAATCCATACTACTGTGCATAGACATTCCTATGATGTAAACTTTAGAACTAACATCCACTATATAATAATATAAGGGGAAGCATAAAGTATACCCTCATTTAGTGTCACCTCCCCCAAAATTCAAAACACATAGCATATCATGGAAATATTATCCAAAGGTGACATAAATTATCGGGTCCTATGATCTCATAGAAATGAGAACTGATGTGTAGGAGGTCTACCAAATCATGTTGGCACACATGGTTGTGGACTATTATGATAAAGAAGAAGAAAAGGAGTTATTATTATAGAAGGTGGTGCACATGGTAAAAATTTGGGTGAAACTTCTAGCTTGCCTACCATCCATAATTATAGATACAATAAAAGAAGAGGAGGAATAACTTTGATATAAAATATACTTATACAAGCCCCAATCTACCACCACATATGCATTAGATGTCATTTTTTCACCCCTATTAGAAATCCTAATAGAAATACTTATGCATAAGCATCAAACATGATGGGAGACAAGAGTCTCCCTAATTTAAAAGAATGCACATTTGGCCAGTCTACTACTGAACAAGAACCATAACCTACCCCATAAATGTTTGCACTACCACCATGGTGTAGACTAGTCACCTTAGGAAGAAGGAAGTAGTTAGTACCCAACTCAGAGGTGTGCCTTGAAGACTCCTCACCATCACTACAAGAGTAGGAGGTTGAATAAAGTGAAACAGAGTAGATCTCATCCAAAGAACAATAGGCTACAAGAGATTGAACTTCCCATGCATCTGAACATAGACATAGAAAGGAAGAGAGGAAGAGAAATAAAGAAGAATAGAAGCACCACTTGGAAACACATCAAGTTTAGGAAGTAAAGGTCTCCAAAAAAGAGAAGGATGTAGAGGTAGATATAAAAAATACACAAGAGATGGCCTAAATAGTAGTTACCACACAATAACAAGATCAAGAGAAGAAATAAAAAAAGGAAAAAGAAGAAGAGGACAAATGGAAATAAAATTCAACAATTCAAGTGGAGTAATAGGTAGAAGAAGCTACAAAAAAGGAGGTACACAATGAATTCATGTGTTAAAAAGTGTAGGCACAATCACAATCTCAAGCACAATCCCATGATATGTAATAGTAGGAACATAATAAGAAAGAAATAGAGGACCAAAAGAAGAAGGAAGAACAAGAAAAGAAGCATAAGGAAGAAGAAGATGAGAGGAAGAAGAAATATAAAGAGGAATTTGAAGAGTAAAAGAGGAAAGAAGATGAATAAAAGCATAAAAAAAGGAAGAAAATAAAAAAAGAGAAGAGGAAGAAAAGAAGAAGAAGCAAAAAGAGGAGGAGAAAAAGGAGTAAGAAGAGCAGAAGAAGAAACAAGAGAAAGAGGTGAAATAAAATATGGTTAAGGATGTTTCAAAATAAGACAAGCTAGAAGTAGAGGCCACAATATATTAGCAAGTACCAATAATAACATAGGCACAAACTCAGTTACCATAGCTTCCATTAGGAGGTGTCTAGCTCTGAGATGTCCCAATAATCACTTCTCGATGCACCACCTTTTCCCTTCTACTAACCATAATACCATACCAAGATATTGTAAGGATGATGAGGACTTTGGCCACTCTTTCATTCAGATAGGAGGAATCCTTGTATGTCTCTCATCTACCCTTAAATAAATAATTAGAGGGATCCATAGTGTTTCAATAATCCATTGCATAGAAGGCAACCTTCTTAGAACTTGAGAGGTATCAAGCAAAGGCCAAGAATATATAACTAAGGGCACAATTTCATGAAGTAGTGAAGGAAATTAAAGATGCTTATCTAGATTTGGCCTCCCAAATGGTTGGAAAACAAGTCATGTAGATCACAACAAGCTAATGGACCTCACAATGTAGCTTTCTAATGATTGGTGTGCAACATAGTAGCTATTTACACTTGGAAACCTAGGTTATAGTGTGAAAAATGATACCACAACTTTGATTACTCTATTAAATGAGTACCAATGTATTTTAGACATCATATCCATTTAATCACACTAACTCACATTTATTTTTTTAATTGGAAGTAGTAGCTTGATAATTCTCTATCTAGATCCAACATATAATTTAATGTAACCACCATCACCCACACAACCATGTATAACCTAACTTCATTGACTGATAAAACTGGACTTGATCTCTATAAACTATTCAATGCTTGGGATAATGTTCATGATCAACTTCTAATCTAACAATAAGACCTAAAATGTAGTGTATTTATAGGGGAACAGGTAGCAAGACACATAGAAAAGCTAGAATAGTTGCATGCAGAGATCCAAGTAAAGGTCACTAATACAAGGGACAAATTAAGTGTTGTGTAGAATGAGGACTTGAAGGAAATAATTGGGAGTTATACACCAATGCACATCTTGATTTTTATGTTTTAGGAATTTATTCTAGATTGGGATGCATTTAATATTGAGTTGGCTCCATTATGTAGTGAGGTGACTTTGATGTTCAATATTCTTGTATACATGCCACCCTATGAACTCTAAAAAGAAATGGTACAATACATGGATACTCAGGTAGGGGTTAAGGATCCTACTATCCAACCTTCTTCCTTAGATACACCTCCACCTGCCTTTTTAATATTGTACATGTGTAAGTTTTTAAAAGAAAATTTTGTATAATTTTGAACAGTTTTGTATTGGGAATGATTAGTGAGACAAGCAGGGCTAGGATGGTTGAAAACCTATGAAGGGCATCCACCTAGTTACACCAACCTATTAAAAATAAAAAAGGGTATTAGGTTTGTACATTACTTAGTTTAAAACCCAAAAGGGTGGCTAAGTAATATATAAGAGGTGAAAACTAGAAACAATGCCTTAAGTGATTACTATGACTCTTACTAGTCTACTCAAAATTTTCAAGATTCTACCTTAGAGAATAGACATATGAAATTGAAACATTGTCTAAGGAAGAGACAACAATTTAAATTTATGAAAGTGTTAAGAGAAGAAAAATAGATAAGAAAGCTAATTAGGATATTCCTTTGGATATTCATGTATTGTATATATAATTGTCAACTTGTGTGTTTTATCATATCCTCTCAGCTTGTGAAAGAATTTAAAATAAATAGTTTCCTCATTTTGGTGGTAATGTACAAAGAAGAATATGAATAGTCAAGAATTGGAATGACTATAAATATGTATTCTTGTATGAAGAATATTGATGCCCCCTTTACTGAGATCAGTATATGTTATCTAGTTCATGATTCCCTATTGAATTTCTTGTGTTTATCTTTTTTTATTATCATATTTAATGCTAAGGTTTAATCTATCTCAAAATTAGTATAAATTTTTTATACATCTAAATAACTATTTGGTTAATCCAGTTCCTTACGAGTACACATCATTTATCTCTATTATGCTTTTTTAACTAGTAATTCACTACTCTTCCCTATGCAAAGTACAAAAACTTAGCTCTCCTCATCCTTATCATGTTTTTTTGAAATAGGAATCTCTAATAACACCAAATAATTCAACATGAACTACTAAATATCACTTTTATTGTTCAATCCTTTTTAGGCCTAGTAACGTAATGTGTTAGATGTATGTCTCCTTATTAAATGATTGTCACTCCTCTTCACATTTTATAATTTTTAGTCTCTTTTATGATTTATGATTTATTATTATGTAGATTATCATTTCTTCTTTGAATGTACTTAGCTCCATGTGTCATATCATTTGTCTGAATAAACCCCTAAACCCTTTACTTGATTGTACACTTTGTCAACAGGGTTTTGTATGGATCAAGCTTGTAGGTGATGATGCTTTGACTCAATCAAAATTCTGACTATGTATAACTTGAGAAAATTATTTATGGTGATTCATTTAATATTCTCACATCAATCATGCATTCAAAGGTTCCACTAGTCTTCTTCTCATCTTGACTAGGCTTCCACCTAGCACAATCACCTACTTGACTGACTATATTGTATATTTAAGTATCATTATAGGTCTCCTTTTATATCCCCTTTATTCATAAATCATAAAGTGTCATGTCTATAATATTCTATGATGATCAATCCAACATCAATGACCTTATTTGCAAAGGTAAAACCCTTTATGCATACTCAAATCACTAATTCCCTTATTATAAAAGCTTTGGGTGTGTGTTGAGCTTGTTGAGGATGGTGTTTTTCCATCTACACTATGAAATATTCATTATAAAAACCTTTATTTCTCATGTAAACTCCATGAATCTACCATATTTGGCAAGAAACCCTTACAAATCATTGCATTGGAAAAACTTTACATTGACTATGCCTGTACCTTAACCTTGTATGGTTTTAGGTGCATTTTTAGTGTCACTTGATGATTGTAATAGTGTTTGGAAACCTTAAATATTCCTTACGATAACTCATCATTCTATTTTTAAACCTTCATTTATCCCCTCTTTGAGAACATCAACTTTTCTTAAAATCAACTATCTCTTCTTTTGATGATAAACCTTCCATTAGGTACTTGACTGTATATGTCATGTTTGTATGGAATAGGTATTTAATTTAGGATTTGAATGAGTTTGATAGCTTGTGATAATATGTTTTAAGGTTATTTGCTTATATATTCTAGTCTTAAAGCCACAATACCATCCTTTTAAGGTTTAAACCTTAAACCTTACTAAGCATGTTGTATACCTAGCTAATTGTAGGTGTAATTTTTGAGAGTTGGTTGTAAATTCCTTTACCCCCTCTTAAGTCCTTATTTAACATAATGATTTTTAACTCTTTTTAATTTCATGAAAATTAAAACCCAATGTTATGATGCATATGATTCTTCATCTATCCTCCTTGAGCCTAGAAAGGACTTAACTTTTCCCAAACAATTGTAGGTCACTAGCCCAAAGTAAGCCTATAGATTGTTTTCATAGTGGGTTAAAGGTCTCATTTTGAGCCCTATTGAGTGACTTTATGTTTATATTATTTTCAAATTAAGGTCTGAAATACTAATTACTTGCTATGAGCACCTACTTGAAACTTGAACAAACTTATGACTAGTAAGACCATTATACACTATAGGCTCTGCCTTCATTAGGCCTATAGGTAATCTTCAGTGTTGTAGGTGTCTTTTTTTAGTGTACTTAGATTATATAATCCTTAGACACATGAATTTAATTGTTTCAAACCCCTTTATGTATGTTATTGATGTCAAAACATGATCAATACTTTACAAAACCTTATTTAAACACTTTCTTGAGAATAATCACATCTTTCCTCAAATCATGACTATGTATATGTGGCTTGTGTATTGAATCATCTAAGTTTAGCCTTAAGGAAGGATCAAAAGCATGTTTTTAACCTTAATAACCTCTTTTAATGTGCTATATAAGGTCATTACATCAACTATTTGGAGAGAACCCCATTACAAATCTTTAATTTATGTCCTTAATACACATTTACTTGACTATATTCCCTTTTTTTATTGGTGAACATATGGGAACAATGCTAAATTTTAGGGTCTAGACACCTAATTTCATCTCCATGATGACCTTTCACCTATTGATTTCTCATAAACTTAGACTGCTTGATCTTCCTAGACCTTAAATAAAGGTTTTTTCTCCTTCAATGTTCATTGTTTTAGATTAAGGTAAAAATAGGTTTTGAAGGGACCCCAAAACCCTGATACAAAGATAGAAAGATGAAGCATTTATGACCACAGGAAAAACCTAAATCCTACTACATAGAAGTAGCATAAATAGGTTTTATATGGACCTAAAACCACCTAAAAGACCACAAGTCAAAACCCAAGTTTTACATAGACCTGGCTACACCATAGTCAAAAGATTACAAAAAACTAGGAAACAGGACCAGATAACACAACCAACTAAAAGAACCAAGCTATTCTTCTAGTTCCAAAATCATTTTCACTACTTCTTTACCTTTCACAGCAGTATCCTAAATGGTAGTAGCCTCTGACATGGCTCCCTCTTGCATTGCTTTCTTTCTTGAGCTCTGTCTCATCCTCTTGCTAGGCCCCTCCAAGGATTTGAACTCCTCATTAGCTCTTTTTCCAATATTAACAGCTGCATCACATATGTTAGATGTAACTATTGACCCAATTTTGCCCTTAGTTGAAATCTCGATCACCTTCTACACTTGCTTTGCATGGCTAGTTAATTTTGGGTTGCAAGGTCCACCTTCAGGGTTCAAGAGCTCCATTTCAAAGCATTGGCTCATCGGCCTCATTCATTGGCATTCACGGTAGTATGAGGTAGAGTCTTCAAACATTCACAAAAGGGGAGAGGAAAAAGCTGGGGCACTTAACACTAAGGTAAAAGGAGGGCAGATGTTTACAAAAACAATGCAGTCGACGGTAAAATTGCCGCCCACAACATCAGTAGGTAAAAAGAGACCACCAACACAAGTAATGGGTGGCAAAATTGCCACATGAGGCAGTCAGTAGAGAAAAAGAGGCCATCAACATCAGCCAACATTGGCAAAACTGCCATGGTCGACAACCTACTCGGCTAATGTCGGCAAAATTACCGTGCTCGACAGCCAAATCAGCTGACGTCGGTAAAATCTTGCATGTAGTCCATGGCAGTAGGTGGCAAATTTGCCACTCACAACATCAAGCAGTAAAAAGGCCCTATAAAACACAAAAAAAAGCCCACCCAGTGGGTAGAGGAGCTAACTAGCACACAAAACGAGGCATCAAGCATGGTCCCAATAGTTTTATGACATCAGCTATAGTGTTTTTCACTCTTCCCAATGAGACTCCTCTTGGCTCTTTCCTTATAAATACGTAGACTTGTTCATTTTAAAGGATCTTCTCTAGTTTTGTAAAGAGCACAACTCTCCAAATTTTCCACCTGAATCAATAAAAGACAGTGTTTACCTCTTTCTTGGATGGATTGTGTAGAGTATGCCTTGAATGTTGGTCTGTGTCCAGTCATTGTCTCTTGATGCTCTCACAGGTTTAACACTAGCAAACTTGTGATCCACAAAGCGCCATCATCTGCTACTACCAGGAGTAGAGTTCTATTTTGGAAGTATAGAATAGGAGAGGTCACTACAGTGTGTATTTCTTAGCACCTTGGTGAGTCCCTATTTCTTGTGCTTTCCATAAGAACCTCCTTGCCATTTCCATCAGCCTGGTCTTTCTGCCAAGTTTCAGTGTATGTATGTTTTGTTTGATCCTGAGTGTGGAGGTGGGAAGGTCATTTCATTTTTGGTGTATCACCTCTTTAGAGTAGGCTATTTATTTTCATGCATTTTTTTCTCCCTTTTCATCCCCCCCAATATATTTATGTATTTATATTTTGCACTGCCTGAAACAAACAAGATACATTAGAGGGAACTAGCCCATACCTAGAGACTCTCCTCTCCTACTTCACCATCCCACAGGTGAGAGAGGATTTTCCATGTTATGGGGAGATGGCAGGGAACCTGTTTTCCTACCAACTGGGTGCAATCTCTAGTTTCAATAGTTTTGGCATGCCCGGTGGGACCTCAAGTTTGATAACATAGTAGAGTTGTAGGATTGATGTTGGTCCTGTTACAACAAATTGAGTTTCTTTAGCATCTGACAACTCTAAGTAAATCTGATGGTTAAGCAGCCTGGTGCCATCAGAAATCATCCATTTCTTGTATGCATACTTCTTTTGCTCAAAACCATGGGTCTTGTTTTCCTTCATGTGAGTGTGATCAGACTCAAAATGTTTATGGAATCCCCTCAAGTAGCTCTCCCAGTTACCCTGCAACTATAAGGGGGGTGAGGCTGGAATTTGAGAGATAGACATTGAAAATTAATAAGTTGGGAGAGCAGTACAAATATCAGCAGGAGCTAATGTATGAAGAGGAACACTTGTTTAAGCAAGTGCAGGCCATACAATTCATGAAGGAAGAGGTGCCAAAATGGAGAAATCCATCTTTTCAAGGTAGCCAGCCTTGCGTGCCCCCTCCTACCCTAGAGAAAATCTCCTCTTTTGCACCAAATCCATTTTATCAAATTGCACTTGCTCACTCTAGCTCATTCAATATAGATGCTCCCAATCCCGTGCGCCTAGCTTTCCAACACCAGAGGGTATCAGAACAACCTTCCATGGAGATCAATCTTTTCAACTCCTTAGATCAGGGTTCTTCCATTGAGAATAATACCATTAGCCAGCACGTCCCTTTTCTAAAGACTCCTCCAATGCACCAACAGTGTTTTCCTTACATTCCTCAGCCTCCCCAAGTTTTCACATATGATGTGCAAATTTCGAGTTGGAGGAAGGAATGTCAAGGACCAACTCAGAGCTTTGAAGAGGATCATGCTGGTCACCTCCAAGAAAGACTCTTCTAGGAAAACCTAGCTAGACAAATTGAAGACTTAGAGGCTAGGATGAAGCTACTCCTTGAAAGGGAGTTAAAATTTCTAGACCTTGTGGAGGAGCCTCAGGACCTTGTGGAAAACAAAGTTGATGCCTGTTCGCAGGGGCAAAATTTTAATTCAGAGATCCTGAATCGAGGGAAGACAGTGGAATCATGGGGTGGCAAAAAAAAAGAAAATCAAGGTTTTTCTCAAAACCTTGAAGAAGCTGAGGCTACCCTTGCTCATGATAATGCCAGAGACCTCCAGGAAAAGCTTTTCCAAGAAGATCTGAGTAGAAGAATTGCATATTTGGAATCCAGAGATAATTTCCTCAGCCAATGTTTGGTGGATGGTTTAGACCAAACAACACATTCCATGCCTGAACACACCCCACCTACACATTTCCAAGAGAGTTATCAGGCCATGCCTGATATTAATGAAGTGTTGATCAAATAGAGGGAGGAGAATCATTCGATTCTAGCTCAAGGGTTGCCCCCTCTCCCACATGTTTTCTCCACTTCATCCCTTCTCAAAGAAGAACCTGCTTTGCAAGAGGCAAGGGAGGAACAAAAGATCTAATTTGCAGTCCTTTAGGAGGTTGTCATGAGCAAAAATGGAGAAGAAATCATCATTGATGCTCTTTATGAAGACCTTATCAGTAGTGGAGAAGATGCAGGCCTTGCGTATATGTGGATGTTCCAACAATTTGAAGAGGAACAAATGCATGGTAAGATCTCTTCCCCTTAGTTTGATGAACTTCTTTGCTGTATTGATGAGGATGACTACATTAAAGAGCCTGAGTTAGAGGAGGATCAGGAGAATATTTTTGAAAATCTAGAGAACCTGATCAGCAAAGAGGAAAGGGAGAGGTCTATCTTTTTGGAGGAATGCCTTGAAGAACTGAGCTTTAAATAGGAAAGTGAAGTCTTTTGGGATGAGTAGTCATTTTGTGATCCCCTTTTAGACATCACCACATTTGCCATTTTTCAAGAAGGCCAAGAGGAAATAGAGAACGAGTCTGACAAAGTTTTCAGTGAGGTAGAAGGAAAAAAATTAGACCATGATACATTGTAGAATAATTGTGTAGATCAAAAGGCTTACGGTGATGAGCCGATAGCCATTAATTTCTTGGTGGAGAGCACCAATTTGAAGGACCAGCATCCAACAAGCCTCTCAGATCAATCAGAATACATATATGTTAGAGGCATGTTTGAATTTGATCCTCTCGATTTCCAGCCAACTCAGGTGACAGGCAAGAAGAGCGAGTCACCAACCCTCTTCTTCATCCAGCTACTTGTCTGGCACCATAAGTCTTCTTACAAGGAAGGGGACTTGAGAAATTTTCCTTTCGATCCAGTAGGGATGCGAACATTCCTAGTTAGCTGTATATAATAGTTTGCTTTTAGTTGTTTTCCCTATTTTCCCTAAGTGCAGTTGCACAAGTAGTGTTTTTTAGGTTTGTGTATTTCCCTTCATTTGTGGGGGTAAATTCTATGTATTTGATTCTGGGATTATCAAACCTATTGTGAACTCTCTTCAAAGTCACCATCTAAATTCACACCCAATGGATTGTAAGGCAACTGGTTTCTAAGCATAACAGGCACGCTTCCCCTATGAGTCACCAATTTATTGACCCAATTTTGCCCCTCAGGCAAAATCTCAGTCACCTTTTGCACTTGCTTTGCATGGCTAATTAATTTCAGGTTGCAAGGTCCACCTTTAGGGTTCAACAGCTCTATTTCAAAGCATTGGCTCATCAGCCTCATTCGTTGGCGTTCACGGTAGCATGAGGCAGAGTCTTCAAACATTCATAAAAGGGAAGAGGAAAAAGCTGGGGCACTTAACACAAAGGCAAAAGGAGGGCAGATGTTTACAAGAACAATGTAGTTGGTGGTAAAATTGCCGCCCACAACACCAGTGGGTAAAAAGAGACCACCAACACAAGCAATGGGAGGCAAAATTGCCGCGTGAAGCAGCCGGCGAAGAAAAAGAAGCCGTCAACATCGGTCAACGTCGGCAAAACTGCCGCAATCGGTAGCCTACTTGGCCGATGTCAGCAAAATTGCCACACTCAGTAGCCAAATCAGCCAACGTCGGCAAAATCCTGCATACAGTCCATGGCAGTAGGCGGCAAATTTGCCACTCACAACATTAGGTGGCAAAAAGGCCCTACAGAACATGAAAAAAAGCCTGCCCAACGGGCAGAGGAGCTAACCACCATGCAAAATGAGGCATCAAGCATGGTCCCAATAGTTTTATGATGTCAGCTAGTTTTTCACTCTTCCCAATGAGACTCCTCTTGGCTCTTTCCTTATAAATACGCAAACTTGTTCATTTTAAAGGATCTTCTCCAATTTTGTAAAGAGCACAGCTCTCCAAATTTTCCACCTAAATCAATAAAAGATAGTTTTTACCTCTTTCTTGGATGGATTATGTAAAGTATGCCTTGAATGTTGGTATGTGTCCAGTCATTGTCTCTTGATGCTCTCACAGGTTCAACACCAGCAAACCTGTGATCCAAAAAGTGCCATCATCTGCTACTGCCATGAGTAGAGTTCTATTTTGGAGGTATAGAATAGGAGAGGTCACTATAGTGTGTATTTCTCAGCACCTTGGTGAGTCCCTATTTCCTATGCTTTCCATAAGAACCTCCCTATCATTTCCATCAGCCTGGTCTTTCTGCCAAGTTTTAGTGTATGTATGTTTTGTTTGATCCTGAGTGTGGAGGTGGGAAGGTCATTTCATTTTTGGTGTATCACCTCTTTAGAGTAGGCTATTTGTTTTCATGCATTTTCTTCTCCCTTTTCATCCCCCCCAATATATCTATATATCTATATTTTGCACTACTTGAAACAAACAAGATACATCAAAGGGAACTAGCCCATACGTAGAGACTCTCCTCTCCTGCTTCGTCGTCCCACAGGTGAGAGAGGAGTTTCCATGTTGCGGGGAAATGGCAGGGAACCTATTTTCCTACCAACCAAGTGCAATCTCCAGTCATCAATAGTAACTTCCTCCATTTTCATTTTTCTCTCCTTGATGAGTTCCCTTAGGTTGTTCTCATAGTCTTTGAGCTTGATGGGGATGTCTCTCATCTGTTTTTCCATGTTATTGATTTTGTTCCAAACTGCCTTCTGGTTGTCTTCCATAATTTCCATTTTCCTTTTGAGATCCATTATCTCCTTAAACATCCATGAATCAAGTTGGAGGATAGCCTCTGCTTTGAAATTAACCCATCTCATAGGTGTGTGCCTTCCATCATTCTACCTTTTATCACTCCACTCTTCTGTGTTCTTATTAGGATTGTTCCTGCCTTCTTTAATGTGATCCTCTCTTCCCCTTTGATTCTATTCCTTAGTTTCATTTTGAACTTCTAGGTCCGTTTCTTGGTTGTCAGCCTAAACTGTGTTTTCCCTCTCATTTATCGAAATAGGGTCCTCAACAGGGTCATCTAGGACTTTATCATCCTCAAACACTTGTTGGTTTTCCTCAGAGTCATCTTCACTATTTTTAGACTCCTCCTCTATGTTGACTCCTTCTTTCTCATTCTTCTCTTGAACTTCTTCTTCCTCATTGGAACTTGTATTCCTACTTTTTGTTCCTCCCTCTTCCTCCAAGCTTTCCTCCCCAGACTTATCAGTTCTCTCCCACTTTGTGTCCTCATCAACATTCTGATTCTTGACACTAGGGGGCTTAATTTTGATTTTATCTTTCCCTTTAACAATTTCACTCTTGTTACTCTGTGAATCCTTGTTTTTCCCCAGATAAGGGTTCATAACCATGGCCTTGTTCTTGTAATAGCCTTTAATTATCAGAATTAATCCTTCATGCAGAATAGGACGCGTTTCCTTCTTCTTATGAGCGAATAAAATTTGGACCAAAGAGAAACACAGATAAAAGGGAAAGGAAATTCTTACTTTGTGTCTAAAATGATTTAGGAATACAAAGTGGAATTTGTGGACTCTCTTGCTTCTTCCATTGAGGATGAAGTACTCCTGAATACATCATAAGACATCCCTCTAAATGCCCTTAATCTGTTCCAGTTCAAATAAATCCCCATTCTTTTCTAGCTTCTGCTCTTCAACACCCGTCTTAGGGAATTTGTGAAAGGCCTCATTTGAAATGCTAGTCTTCTTAGAGAATTTTATTCCTTTCGTAGGCAGCCCCGTAACCTCTGCTATAAATTCCTCTATTAGATTCATTGTGATGCCATGCAGAGTGGCCCTATCATCAATCCAATTTTTGAAAAAATCCATTGTAATATGAGGTTTTGAACCATGGAGCCTTTCCATATAGTTCATAACCTTCCCTCTCTACAGGATTCTCCAGACATCTTGTTTCGCTCTCCACTCTTCGCAATTTTTGGTTTCCTGCTTCCTTGGTTCTCCTTTCCTTACGCGAGCCATGTAGATTTCCTTTGATACCCAATCACTGTAAACTATACAATGATCCCACCTACTACCAATTTGGTTCAAAGCTCACCTTTTTTTAGGCACGTTCAGGATCCACTTCTCATTCTCGAGGGCCTTCCTCTTTAATGATTGTAAACCTTCAATATTCATTATTTCTATATGACCAGTATTGATTGTGTGACCTTATTGTAGCCTTCATCTTGACTATATTATGATGCTCTAAGGTTTGTATATTCTATTTTTCATGTTTGTAATGTCTCTTTGATCAACCTTTGGCTCTCTTGATGATGATCCATGGAATGGATATGGTGTGAGGGTGGTAGTGATGAAAAAAGATGGAAACTCATGAAAAGAGATTGTGATGAAGTACAAAACATAGTGAGCATACTAAGATATGATAGTGGTATGGGGTGAATGGGATGGAGGTACAAAAGAGTGTGAATTATCATGACAAGACCAAGGTGAAGATTCAAATTCCAACATGAACTCATGACCATCACACTATACAAAATTGGATGCCATTAGAGGAGGGCAAGGGGGAAATTTGAAATATAAATTTCTACAAAAACCTTAAAATATGCTAAACTAGCCCTTTTAAAATCCTTGAGAGCACAAAGATAGGCTAAGACATGGATATTTTGGAGAATTTCTTGGGGGAAATTGTTAGAAATATGATTTTCATTGATGTGAAAAGGGACATTATGATCATGCCATAGACCCAAAATTAATTCTTGATCATCAATGACATGAAAATATGAGAAGGCATTTTATTAAAATCACCATTTCCATGTGTAAGCTAGTATGGGGGAGCTGGTTATATGGTTGTGATCACACTAGTCCCTAGTTATTATACACCAGATTTGAAGACATGCAATGAAGTGAAGTTAAAGATATGGGCATGCAAAATTGGCTACTTAGACATAATTCACTAATTTCCAACACTTAGCCAAATTTACAAAAGGGTTTAGTAGAACTAAGTAAGCATATTAATGAATTAAAAATTTACACATATGGAGGTCTGAAGACAAAATGATCATATGGGTTTGTTAATTTTTGTGCCTAGTTTCTATGCACTAAATCTCAGGTCACACAACATATCATGAAAAAAGATATGCTTGAGAAAATTATGACTCTAGGACATTTTAACAGTGTTTTCCAACACAATAAAATTTATAGGTTGAAAGATAAAGCTAAGTAATCACTTTTATGATGTCATATCTTATACATATAAAGGCTTTAGGAGTAGATGAATATATGGATGGAATGTCCTATAAAAAGAGAAACTTATGCACTAAACTATAGGTCATGCAACTAAGTTTAATAAGAGTTATGAAGGTGCAAAGTTAAAGTTATCCTTCCAAGAATACTTAAATGGTATCCATACTTATTCAAAATATGCACAAGGTTCTAAAAAGTTATCATGCTTTTATAAATAAAATTTATGGGCTTTTACAAAGGAAATAGATAGAATATTTGTTATAGGTTTTTCATGATAATTCTATACATATGGTCTATAGGTTCAAATGAGAAGGGATGAGCTCAGAATTGAATTATCTCTACTCTTAGACATGATAGGGTTTTTTAGATACACCTGAAGGGTTTAAGTCATGGCATCAAATATAATTTTTTATTTTGATGTCGATTGGATATAGCCTAGAACCAGTAACTTAAGTTATAATTTAATCCTTTGTTGTCATTTTGAAATTGACCCATAGACTTAGTAATTACTGGCTCGAGTAGTGAGTAAAGGACTTAATATTTCTTAAGTCTTAGACTTTACATATATATATATATATATATATATATATATATATATATATATATATATATATATCTTAGCTTGATCAATGAATACCACTTAATCATACACTAAAGATCTAATAGAGCATATTGAATTCAAATTGTCAAATGATCATCCAAGTAAATGTGCTAGTGATAAGTGTCACATTTATGTTGCCTATCAAAAAGATAACCAATGAGCTTAAGTTTGTCAAAGTTAAAGATCAAGATTTTTAGAAGATTTGATGGTGAGTGGATGATAATATAAATGAGATCTAATGTAGTGAGTAGAGATATAATAAATTTCTTGATATTTATTGACATAGTGGTAAGTTAAAGACCGATCAAGTCTAAGAATATTGATAGAGTGAAAGAGATCCAAAAACATAGGAAGTAGTGAGATGAGTTAAAGAGATCAACATTTAATGAATAGATAGAATTAAATATCATGCATCTTTATAGATAAAACAACATTTGGAAGCTTAGATCATGAAGATCAATGAATTCATTTTAAATTTGACAAAGCCAAAGTTCAAAAGCATATAAAGATCGAACAGATAATGTGATCCTATTAGAGATCAATCAAATGGATGCTTATTAAATTTAAGCTATTTGAATATAGACCATTAGATCATGGTGTCAAACACAATATCAATTATCAATATTTAAAGTTATGTTTAATATAATATCAAATGTAATAACATACAATTAAGCCCTATATCATGACAAAAATAATGAGATTGATCCATGTAACCAATCAAATCTATTTAACTATGCATGTGCATCAAAATAAGAGTCCATTAGATGCTCTAAATAGTAATGAGACTAGGAATAATGATGGTAATACATGAATTTTAGACATGATAAACTTACATTTCATGTCATAATGAACTAAGTCTAGAACATACCATGATATGTTAAAGTTTGAGTGTGAAAACATTGACGAAATGGAACCCTATATTAGTTTTTTATATATACAACATATAGGTTACAAGTAGAAGTAGATAAAGCTATTTGATTTGTGTCAAATGGAAAATATAGAGACACAAAGGAGTAGAGTGAGTGAGAGAGAGAGATGAAGTGTGTCTAATAAAGACAAACGTAGACATAAAGAGAGAGGAGAAGAGAGAACAAAGTTATGAAGATATTATGTGTAGAGTATTAGTAATTGTATATCAGACTTGTAATAAAAAAGAGAAGGATTGGATTCATTTATGAATCTATGCTATATTTTGGAGTTGTATCTCCATAGAAAAATATGATTAGTTGGTCCCATTAGATAAGTTGAGTGGGTACTCAGATCAGGGAGTGGGTGCTTTCTTAGAGTTGGTGCTCTTAAATTAGGGGATTGGTATCTCCTTAAGGTTGGTTCCCTTTAATGTGTAACTAGTGAGGTTTTGGCTGAGGTTGGATTAGAATGGTAGTTTATAGCAACTATTCTCACTATATTCTTTCCTTTTTGGATTTCCATGTATAGATCTAGTCTCATGTGTATTTAATTTTGTGTGATATATGCATATTTTATTTGATCTACATATTTATTTTAATATGCATTAAAAGTACTTAAAGGACTAGTTTTAATTGATATATTTAATCACACCCCCTCTTAATATTTGGTTATGTTCCAATAATTGGTATTAGAGCTAGGATCCTTATAATAAACTTAATCAACTCATGTATATCTTAGAATAGTAAACATAAATGTCTAGTCAAGAAGTATCTTTATCAAATAAGGCACCTATTTTCGATGGATCAAACAATGCATTTTGGAGCATAAGAATGGAAGATTATTTATCCTCATTATATTTTGATGTATTCATGTTAGTGGTAATTGGATATACAACCCTTGATAAAAATCCTATTATTAGACTACCAAGAAAGCATATGAGAGAAATGTTAAGGCTAATAATGTTATTATATATGGATTATCTAATTTAAATTTTATCAAAGTGATGTATTATCAAAATGCACAAGACATCTAGAAAAAATTGAAGAGAATTTATGAATGATATGACAAAGTAAAGTAGGCCAACCTAAAAATGTTCAAAGGCAAGTTTGAGAGCCTTAAGAATGAATAAGAGAATATTGTAGACTACCTCTTTAAGGTAGATTAAATAGTCAATGCAATCAGAGGCTATGGAGAATAAATGAAAGATTCAATCATTGTCAAAAAAGTCTTAAGGTCTTTTCCATAAAGATATGATTCTAAAATATTTGTAATAAAGGAATCAAGAGATCTATATAAACACAATATTGATGAGTTGCATGGAACCTTCACAGCCTATGAGATGAGAATGGGAGAAATAAACACCTTCACGAGAGAAGCTACATTCAAATTATCCAAGCAAGTAAAATTATAAGCACTTACATCTAGATCTAAGGATACTGATGAAGAAGAATCCAACTTTGTTATAAGATTAAATAGAGGATTTGGAAAGTACAGAGGTAAGTTACCTTCAAATTCTTTAACTATGGTAAAGTAGGACTCTTTTCTACTAAATGCCCTTATAACAAAAAGTATAAATATAATCAAGTAAAGAGTATAAAAAGGGTGAAAACCTACTATCCCCAGAAGAATAACTTATTTTAAAACAATAAAGGCTTGTATACAAAAGAAGACAATAATTCAATGGATGTTAGTGATAGTTTTAATGATGATCATGACTATACTTTTATGGCTAAGGAAAAGAAAGCCCTATTCATGACAATAGAATCAACTTTTATGGATCAATAAGAAGTTGAAGACTCAAATGAAGAATAAGAAGGAGAACTGGATCTCAAGAGTGAGCTCATTTATGCTTTAGAGGAAATTGATAAGTTGATAAAAGAGAGCTCAAAATAGTAAAATTTTAGGCAAAAAGATATTAATAAAATGTCCAAAAGTCTTGAGAAATCTAATTAGATGATAGTAAGACTAAAGACACAAATTTAAGAGGCTAAAATAATTGAATATGTATTCAAACTTGAAATATAAGCTAAATTTATGAGTACATGAAGTTAGAAGCATAAATAGTGGCTTTGAGAAAAGAGTTTGAAAAGGCCAAAGGTTAACTAGATAAAAGTTTGAAGTTGATAGGAGGATCAGACATTCTTGATGAATTGATCAACTCTCAAAATCCCTCAAAAGAGAGATTAGGTCTTGGTTATGAAAAGGGAAAAAGTTCCACTATTAGTACATCTGCTAACCTATATGAAAACTTTAAAGTAGAAGAAGAATCAGTTTCAAAGAAAGAAATATTGATAGGACACAAAGATAGACTCAAACATAGTTGATGTGAAGAAAGTTTAAGGAGAAAATAATTCTCAAAAAAATAATAAGACAAAGATAGCTGATGCAAATAGATATACAAAAAAGAGAGACTTGAAGAAGCCAAAGATTAGAATATTTCCCTATGTTGTACCAAGAAATACTATGAACAAGTATTCCTTATAATTTTATGGTTATTTTTATATATGTAATCATTTTGTTCATAAGGCTAGTAATTTTAGAGTTTTACCTACAAGAAAAACCAATTTTGTAATAAAAAATTCATTTGCACCCTTGTTAGATACAAATGTAACGTGTTACAATAGCAATAATTTTGGTCACATATCTAAACATTGTAGAACTAGATTTGTAAGATCAAAAGTACACAATGTTAAGAAAGGTATGCCTCCTAGTGTGAACAAAGGTTCACAAGTTTCTAAAAAGAAGCCAAATAATAAACCCAAGGATGTGTGGAAAGTGAAAAATCAATCTATGATTACTCAATTCAAAATCCATGCCAAGGAGCATAATTTGTAGCTGATAGATAGTGGTTGCTAAAATCATATGATTGGTGAAAAGAGAAAGTTCACCAAATTTATCAAATGTAAGGAAGGATAAATCACTTTTGGAAACAACACATTAGTAAATTTCAAATTTAAAACAACCTTAAACATAGACGGTAAATTGCCTACACATGATGTCTTTTATGTTAAAGGATTGAAGCATAATTTTCTAAGTGTCAGCCAAATGTGTGACAATAGATATAAGGTCACATTTGATGTATAAGGATACAAGTTAAGGAGTTTTTAAAGAATATTTTTAGAATGGAAAAGGACTAAAAACAACATCTATAATCTTATTGTAGTGAATGGAAATTGCTTCCTGATGGGAAAGATTGATGAGAGTTGGTTATGATATAGAAGAATGGGTCATGTCAACTTTGATAACCTAGTAAAAGTGAGATCAAACAAGTGTGTTAGACACATGCCCAAGATAACCAAACCTATATAAATTACTTTCAAGGAATGTCACATAGGCAAATAGACAAGGGTCAAATTTCAAACAAAGGAGTATGCAACTACAAAGCCTTCAGAGTTAGTTCATACAGATCTTTGTGGTCTTACTAAGACAAAAAGACCTAAAGGAGAAAGATAATTCATTTTATTTATATATGATTACTCAATAATGACATGGGTAACCTTTTTAAGGATAAGTCTCAGGCATTTGAGAGATTCAATATCATTAGATCCATTATAGAGAATGAGATTGAATAAATATCAAATGCATAAGATTTGATAAAGGTGGAGAATTCACCTAAAATGAGTTTATAGAGTGTTGTGAGAAGCATGGGATCAAAATTCAAGGACTCCATGGTAGAATGGATTTGTTGAGACAAAGAACATGATAGTCAAGTAGTTGTCTAGAAAAATGCTAAAAGAGGCTAAGTTACTTGATGGATATTGGAGAGAAGCAGTTCAAATAGAAGTATACATCTTGGATAGAGTTTAACTAAGGGTAAATAGTGACAAAAATCCCTATGATCTATGGTATGGAAAATCTACCTTTGTTAAGTACTTTAGAGTGTTTGGAAGCAAATTCTACATTAGAAAAAAAGATGATAAATTGGAAATATTTGAATCCAGATGTGATGAAGGAATATTTCTTTATTATTCCACTCAAAGCAAATCCTATGTATATTATAATAAAAGGATAAAGAAGGATTGAAACATGTTGAACTTGACAAGGAAATATGTATCAAAGAATCAAATATTGAAGAATAAGTAGATAATGAAGAGGTTGAGGAATTGAATTAAAAGGCACCACCAATATTTGTTCAAAAGGATCATCCTAAAGAGTAGATAATTGGTAATAAGAATGAAGGAGTTTAGACATGGTGAAGAGATACAATGAAAAAGGAGCAATTAAGTTTTGTTCTAATATATAAAACTGAGCCTAAGATCTATGTTAAATCCAACAAGGATGAGAATTGGCTAAAATCCATGGAAGAAGAACTGAGCCAAATTGAAAATAACAAAACTTGGCAATTGGTTCCAAGATGTTCAAACAAGAATATGGTAGGTAAAAAATGGGTCTATAGAAACAAGCTCAATGAGGATGGAGATATTGTAAGAAATAAATAAATATTGGTTTGCAAAGGATATGCACAAGTTGAAGTCATATATTTTGAGGAAACATTTGCTCTAATTTCTAGATTATAATATATAAGAATGTTTCTAGCATTCTCTGTTCATAAGTAGTTCATAATCTATCAAATGGATTTCAAGTCTGATTTCCTAAATGGGAACCTAGAAGAGGAAGTCTATATTGAATAAATAGATGGTTTTTATTTGTCATAGGAATAATATTATGTGTGAAAACTGAATAAATCTTTATATGGTCTAAAATAGACACGTAGAGCATGTTATACAAAATTGGACTAGTACTTGCAATAACAAAGTTTCAACAAAAGGTGTGGAGACAAAAAATCTATATTTCAAATAGAAAGGTGAGCATATGTTTATTGTTTTTGTTTCTTTAAATGACATCATATTTTTTGGTATCATTAAAAAAATGTGCAAAAAATTTTCTACACAAATGTGAAGTGAATTTGAGATGCCTATGCTAGGAGAACTTTATTTCTTCCTAGGTTTACAAATATCACAATCTAATGAAGTGATATTCATATCCCAAAATAATTATGCAAATGAAATGCTCAATAAATTTGGAATGGAAGACAGTAAACTAGTTATAAATCCAATGATAACTAGATACAAGTTGAGAAAAGAGAATGAGTCCCTTGATGTAAATTAGACTATGTATAGATCAATGATAGGTAGTTTGTTACACCTAACTACATCAAGACTAGATATCATACAAGAAATATGCATGGTTAAAATATTTAAAGATTCTCCTAAAGAGTCACATGCCAATGCAGTGAAAAGTATATCTATAAACATCAAGAGCATAATTGACTATGGCCTATGGTATCCTACAAGTGAAGATTTCACTTTGATAGTATATACAAATGTTGATTGGGTAGGAAGAAGGGATGACAAAAGAAGCACTACTGGTATTGTATTTTTTCATGGAAATAGAATTATTTCATGGTTGTGGAAAAATCAAGGGTTATTTAATCTTTTTTTAGTAGAAGCAAAGTATATAGCAACAATAACATGTTGCACTCAAGTCTTGTGGATGAAGCAAACACTCAAGGACATCAAGGTAGAGTACAAGGCACCTATCTCTATTCTTGGTGATAATTCAAGTGTTATAAATATATCAAATATTCTAGTGATGCATTCTAGAACCAAAAACTTATCAATCATTACTTTTTGAGAGACAAGGTTACAAATCAAGAGGTCATAATGGAATGTGTCAACTAAGGATCAAATTGTAGACATATTCACTAAACCTCTTCCCAAAGAACAATTTGAGTATTTGAGATAGAATTTGGGAGTAGCAGATCCTACATTACATCACTAAATCCTAGTGATAGGGCATGAGTTAAGGGTGAGTCTCATAGAAGATTTATTAATCCCTAGAAAAAGAGAGAAAAGTTAACTCAGGTATGCATACTTTTGCAAAGTTCTAATGAGTTGAAGATTATAGATTCTGGGAAAAAATACTTTATATGATAGAATGGGAGAAAAATTGGATAAAGAGTCAAAAATATTCCCTTTTCCATTGATGTTAAAGGGGGATAAAATATGAAAATTCTCTCTATGGGAGAATAATAGATAAATTCTCTTTGTACAAGTTTGGAGAAAAAGTGCAAATGTTAAAGAAGTAAAGCAAGTGTCCAAGTTAAGCATTAGGAAAACATGTTATTACCCAAGGGAGGGAAAGTTTGGTATGAAAAACCTCAGTTCAAGTTCATAAAAATATAATGCAAATAATTCCAGAGAAAGAGTAAAGTATTAGAAGATCAAACCATTTAGTTTTCCATCAATGACAAATGGGGAGATTGTTGGAAATATGATTGTCATTGATGTCAAAAGGGACATTATGAGCATGTCATTGATTTTTAGGATTGAATATGGTGATTAGAGGATATGTAAATGATCCTATTAGATAATAAGGATGATTGGAATGCTTGTGTGCATGAATATAACTCATCTAGTTCTTCATATTGATCATCTAGACATATAGGGTCTATGATAGGGAAAGATGAGAAGGAATTTTAATGATGTCACCATTACCACACGTAAATGAGTATGGGGGAGATGGCCACATGGTTGTGATCACACTAGTCCCTAGTTATTATGCACTATATTTTAAGACATGAGATGAAGTGCAATTGAATATTTGGGCATGCAAAATTGCCTACTTGGACAAAATTCACTAAGTTCCAACACTTAGCCAAATTTGCTAAAAGGGTTAAATAGAGACAAGTAAGCATATTGATGAAGTAAAAATTTATACATATGGAGGTTTGAGGACAAAATAATCATATGTTTTTATTTATTTTGGTGCCTAGTTTCTACATGTTAAATCTTAGGTCATGCAATGTAGTGAAACAAAAGATATGTTTGAGTAAAGTATGTCTGCAGGATATTTCGATAGTGTTTTCCAACACTTAGTCAAATTTATAAGTTGCAATATAAAACTAAGTAGGAACTTTTATTATGTTGTATATTTCACATATAAAGTATTCAAGGGTAGATGAATATGTGGATGGAATGTCCTATGAAAGAGGAACTTATGTATTAAATTACATGTCATGTGACTAATCACAATAAGAGTTATGAATGTGCAAAGTTAGAATTCTAAGCATATTAAAATGGTCTCCATACTTAGTCAAAATTCACATAAGGTCCTACAAAGTTGTCATGATTTTACAAAGAACATTTATGGGCATTTGTAGAGGAAACATATAGAATATTTGTTATGGGTTTTTCAAGAGCATTCTAGATATATGGTTTGCAGGTTCAAATGAGAAGGAATGACCTCAAAATTAAATTATCTCTTCTCTAAAAAATGATATGGTTTATTAGATAAACCCTAAGGGTTTAAGTTAGGCATCAAATAGACTTTTATTTTTATGTTGACTAGATATAGCCTAGACTTGGTATCTTAAGTTATAACTTAAGCCTTTTTTGTCATTGTGAAACTAGCCCATCAACCTAACAATTACCGGCTCAAGAAGTGAGAAAAGGACTTAATATTTCCTAAGTCTTAGACTTTAGATACATCCTAGTTTGATTAATTCTTATCACTTAATCATACACTAAATATCTAATGGAATGTATAAAGTTCAAATTGTCAAAGGCTCTTTCGAGTAAACATGCTAGTGACAAGTGTCCCATTCACAAAATTTGTTAGATAGAGAACTAATGAGCTTAAGCTTGTTAGAGTTAAATATCAAGCTTGTTAGAAGATTTGATGGTGAGAAGATGATTATGAAAAGGAGATACAATGGAGTGAGTGGATTTAGATGTAATAAAGAGCTCAAGGTTTATTGATATAGTGGAAAATTAGAGGCTGAGCAAGTTTGAGAAGATCGATAGAGCAAAAGTGATCTAAAGATGTAGGAAGCATCAAGATGGGATAAAGAGCTCAATTTTTAATGACTAGATAGGATTAAATATCATGAATCTTTCGAGATCAAATGGCACATAGAATCTTGGATCAGGAAGACTGATGGATGCCTTTTAGAGTTGATAAAGATAAAGTTTGGAAGCATACAAAGATAAAACATACAACATTAGCCTATCAAAGATCAATCAAATGGATGCATATTAAAGTTAAGTTATTTGAATATGGACCATCAAATTTTGGTACCAAATAAAAGATCAATGATTAATATTTAAAGTTATGTTTAGTCTAACAATCAGATGCAAGAACATGTTATTAATCCCTATGTCGTGACATAGACAATGAGATTTATCAATGTAACTGATCAAATCTATTTAAATGTGTATGTGCATCAAAACTAGAGTCCAATAAATGCTACAGATAGTAATGAGACCAAAAATTAGGATGGTAATGCATGAATTTGAGGTATGGGAAACTCACAATTAAGTCATATTGAATTGATTCTAGAATAGAGAATGATGTGTTAAAGTCTGAGCATGAACATAATGAAGATATAGAACCCTAAATCAATTTTTTATATATACGACATCTAGGATATAAGCAAAAGCAACTAGAGCTATTTAAATTGTGTCAAACAAAAAATATAGAGACATAAAGGAGTAGAGTGAGAGAGAGATGAAGTGTGTTGAATAGATACATATCTAAACACACACAAAGAGGGGTAGATAGAACAAAGGCATGAAGATATTATGTGTAGAGTATGATTAGTTATAGATTAGACCTATAGCAAAGAATAGAAGGATTGGATTCATTTATGAATCTATGATATAATCTAGAGTTGTAGCTACATAAAAGAATTTGATTGGTTGGTGCCATCATATAAGTTGAATGGATATTCAGATGAGGGAGTGGGTGCTTCCTTAGAGTTGGTGCTCTTAAATCAATGGATTGGTATCTCCTTAGGATTGGTGCCCTTTAATGTGTAACCAATGATGTTTTAACTATGAAGCTAGATTATAAAAGTAGATCTAGTAGATATTCTCACTATGGTTTTTTCCTTTGGGTTTTCCACATATAAATATGGTGTCATGTGTATTTAAGTTTGTGTGTTATTTTCATATTTGATTTGATCTACATATATATTTTAGTCTACTTTAACAATACTTAAAGGATTAGTTTTAATTGATATAATGATTCACCCCCCTCTCAGTATCTGGTTATGTTTTAACAAAAAATTCTTGAAAACATGAAGGAAATTGATGCCAAGGATCAAAAAAAGAAAACTTGAAAATCCACTCTCTCTCCAAAACCATATAATTTCTCCTTAGAGGCATGCCAAACTATAGATTAGATTGTTTATATTTACTAGATTTTTTTGACCTTGAAATGTGTAATGAAATACTAAAGGAAACCATGGAAAGGAAGATTAGATTCCTAATATTTTGTGAAAACTTGAATTTTATTGAAATACAACCCTAATGAAGAGAACTTGAGGAAAATTGGTTGCCTTCCTGGTTGCAAGACTACAAAAATTAGACTAAATTAAAATTGATGGTTCATGAGGGTGGAAAAGCTAATTCTATAACCACTTGATCCATGAGGAAGACCTCTAAGTCTACTTTTTTTCTCCAAAATTTAGACCTATACTGGCACTCTATAAAGTTTGCCATCAACAAACTTATAAGTAGGTCTCTTTGTTCAAAATTGTTAATTGCATTGTTAAGAATGGTTTTAAGCCTTTATGGCCTAAAATTGCAATGAAACTCTTGTTGAATCTTTGTTATGTCCTCATCTTCAGACTTCATCCTTTAGGTGCATGGAATTACGTATAAATCCATACATTACTTTTGAAAATGAAATAAAATAAGCTATTTTGGCCTTTTAAAGATAAGTTAAGCCTTCCACCACCAATATTAGAAGAATATAGAAGAATTACATGACATAAAACATGAAAACACAAGTTTTAAATCTTTTCCTTGCTTTTGGGGCCAAAATTAGCATATGAGATTTTAAAAATGTCCCTTTTAACATTAAAAGCATATCCAAACATCCATTTTTATTGTGAAACTTTAGAGTAAGGGAGGAATGATGTTTTTAAACATATTTAAAGGCATTTTGAGATAATTAATGATAATTTTGACTTCCATTTAAACATTTAAGACTAAAAATTGCTCTTTTAAGCCAAATAACACTTATTTGACCAACTTGCAAAGCCTAATAATAGGACACTGGAAAGTTTTTTTATTATAGGTATTGGTATTTGGCCTTGAAAATCCAAATTACCAATATTTCTAGTGACTCTCAGGGGTTGACCAGCCTACTAGTTTCTGATTAGATGGGTTGGTATTTAGCCTTGATAGGCCAAATTATCAACATTTTTGGTGACTCTCAAGGGTTGACTAGCCTACTACTTAATAAAATACAAAATCTCTAGATTATATCAGACTTGGACTATACACAAAAATTAGAAAAACTATAGACATAGGCACAAACAAAATAGAAAGACACAAACACAACTAGAAATAACAACTGACTATGGAAGTAAAGACAACAAACCTAAGGAAACAAGAAAACATAATAAAAGGGAAGCATATTACTACTTGTGTTAATCACTTATTAGAACCAAGAAAACCTAAAATAACTAACCTAAACTAAAAAATTTCCTCTAGTATCAAAAGGAAAGTTATTTCATCCAATATAAAACCTTAAATAATGATTGTTTCCTTTTGACAACTTCTTCTTGTAGATAGGAGCACTTGTATGTTCATGTCTTCTAAATGATGCATCTAGGCCTACAAATTCCATTATAAGGTGCATGGATTGAAGATATGGATCTAAAACCCAATCATATTCTTCCCAAATTCTTCATTCTTGCATCAAGAATACTAACTCTACCTCATTTATAGGTTGATCATGATTTACCACATTCTCATTACATGATTGTATTGGCAACTTAGCTGGTATGGTTGGTATGGGATATTCATTATTCTGCATTTGAGGTAGTGGCTTGTATAAATCTTCAAATTTTTGATAGGTATATGAACATGGATGAAATATGTCATTAATTTCTTCTTGATTAATAAATACAATAGTATTCTTTACAAAACATTCCTCAAGCTCATCATAGAGTGGAGATGGACTATCAAACTTTAAACAAAAACCATCCATGTCATCCTAAAAGGCTGTTTCATCATGATGAACTAAAAATACATAGATTTTATTAGTATTCTTACCATTTTAAAGATGTTGATCATATATTTCTAACCTTTTGGTGGGATCATATAAAGGTTATTGATTTGATGCACTTGTTTCATCTTCATCTTCTGTAGAGAATGGTATCTCATCTATCCACTCAAGATCCAAATCATCTTGATTTGGTATCTCCAAAATAGTATTTCCTTATTTAAACTCCAAAACATTGGTGTAATCCTTAGATGAATCATCCACCTACTATTATATCTCATCATCCAAATATACCATCTTAAGCTCTTTAATTTCATTCACAAAATCATGGTATAACTACTGTTAATGATCATCTTCTTTAGGGATATTATCCATCTCAGTAATGGCTCTATGTGAGTGTTCTTCATGGATTAATTATATAAAAAGAGTTATTTATACATGATCTATATTAGTGGTTACAAGTTCTTGAGAAACCTCTTATGACCCATCTTCTTTGGCATCATGAAATAATGAATCATGTTTATCCTTACCCAATAGTGTCCCAATAATGATTTATTCTTCTTGATCACTGAAGTCACCTTTATTTTATATATATTTACCTACATCCTCTTCACTTAAATCCAAAAATAAAGGTTATTTCTCCAACAAATGGCATGGTTAACCCTTGGAAATACTCAAGAAGATGAGATAGATCCAATGGTGCTACCATAGATATTTGATTTTGCTCTTAAGGTTGCTCAACCTAAACAACTATCACCTCCTCTATATAATGCATATTTACCTAAATGGATTTACATGAAGGGAAGGATTTGATCTCTTGAGGAGGGAGAGGTGATGGCTTAATGTCAATAGTGACTTTAGTATTATCATTTTCAACATTTGGGATTATGTTTGGTTATTATATTTGATTTCAAGTTGGAAAATTGTGTTTAGGAGCCTCTGGTATTGAAATTATTGCAACTTGAGACATGATTGGGATACTTTATTGTTGAGATGGACTTAGAATCCATAGATATTAATATGGGGAAATATGAGGTATTAAACTTTGAAACTAAGATTGGTTACCTGATTGCTCTTATTTGTAGGCTAATATCTCTTTATCAATCATTTGGTTTACTCTCTTTATTTCCTCCATCTCATCATGAAAATTTAGAGTGTTTTAGAATGGTGGTTGTTCATGGAATGGATAAGGCTCATTTGGATAAGGATGAGATGTATATGGATCATATTGAAACTATGATGGTAGATCAGGTTGTTGATAATGAGAAGAATGACCATAATCTACTCTATAAGTTGCCATACCCTATTAGAAAATGCATGAAAATAACTAAATTTATGAACAAGAATTTTCCTTTTACCTTGAGATAAAGACCATAGGATTACTTGAAACTATCTCTTGAAGATGAATGTGCTATAAATTTATACTCTAATGGTTGAATTTATGTCCCACCAAACATTACATAACTATTAGCAACCCAAATAGCACCTAATAGAGATCAGATTACTTAAGTCTGACTCATATATAGACTAACATTAGAATGATCTAAGGTTATGGGATACTTATGTTTAGATTAGACCTCTAGTTAAGAGTCTAACTCATCTGGTATGTGAATTTTAGGATCAATTACTAAACTTACTTGATTTTGGGGTGAAAATGATAAGGAATAAACTAAAAATGAAACCTATCTATGATGGTGATAAACATGAATAATGATTGATCCTATATAAAATTTTAAACATAGGAACACATGTGGATTAAGATAGAATAATTTGTAAAAAAAACTCTCTCATATCAGTCCTAAACATCATTAATTGAAATGGAGGTTTGAAATAAAATTTTATATTGAAGGTGTGTGAATGGAGGTCTCTAAAGACATTTCACACTAATATTCTCCAACTCAATTTCTATTCATAACTCTTCAAGTGATCTATAAAGGATGAAATCATGGTAATAGGTAAGAAAAAGACCTAAAAAAGGAGATATATATCACACTTATATGTGAATCAACAATCATAATTACACACTACAACCATGAACGATCTACAAACAAACTCTATTTATTTTTGGTGAAAGTTACAATTTCTACACAATTTTTCTATACCAACTGAGGGATGTGAAAATGGATTAAAAAACCTACATATATAACTAAAATTATAAATCTCTATCCATTGTGGTGTAGAGAAGGGAAGTATTAGTCTACTTGGAGTTAACTCAAGACAAAAATCCTTTTACAATAATAAATAATAATCCTAAGAAATGTCTTCATGTGGAAGTCTTTGCATGGTCTTAGTTTTGGAATTAAAATGGAGATGGTAGGCCCCTTTAATTGTTGTTAAAGCTTCTTCATGACATGATATTACATATTTGGTATGTTAACTACACTTGAAGTGAGTTGAAGTTGAAAATATGTCTTCCTTTGCATGGAAAGCATGAAATATGTATGAAACTAGCCAACCAATTAACTGAAGTGATTTTGTTTTAAGGACTAGTCAACTCCATTTGATCTCCTCTTTCTTGAAATGGAAATTAAATATTGAAATGAGAATGATATCTCCACTTACAAAACTTATATGTGGTATTAAAACTCCTCTCGAACTTCTTTATTATCCTCTTCAATGCCAAATCTCTTTGTTTGTTTGATTAAATAAGCCTACTAGGCCAATTAGGCCTATTAGCTTATTCTTTACAATTGAAACTCAATTATAACTTGAAAAAAAATCTTAAAACCTATTAAAAAACATGATTTTATATTGAATCATCTCCTCTTACCATGAGATAGGTTATTGTTGACCATTTTGGTCCTGCAGGACAAAATTAGTCTCCTTCTTTCCCTGTTGTTTTGAGCCAGTTCAAATTTGGTTGCACAAGTTTTTTGGCAGATGATGAATGAGTTCAAAGAATTCAAGGTTTCTTACAAAGCTTCTTTGGACCATTGAACTGATGAACCATTGAACCATTTGATCGGTTGGTTCACTCAGTTTGTTCAATCAGTTGGTTCACTCAATTGGTTCAATGTTTTGGTTCAATCAGTCAGTTCAAGTGGTTGGTTCAGATGGTTTGGTTAAATGACTTGGTTCAAAGAGTTGGTTTAGTTAGTTTGGTTTAAATATTTGGTTCAACAAATGGTCCAAATGAATGGTTCAAAGCGGTTGGTTCAAGTGGTCAATTGAATGAGCAGAGCACAATATTGAACCATTAAACCATTGAACCATTGTTGGTTCAAGTAGTTAGTTTAATTGTTTGGTTCAAGTAGTATGGTCTAATCAAATGGTTCAATCAAGTGGTTCAATTGGTCAATTTGAAGGAATGTGACTCCTTATAGGACACAGTGATGAACAATTAAACTGCTGAACCATTAAAATCTAAAAAAGGGTTCAGTTTCAGGTTTAATCAGAAGGTTCAAGAGTCTCTTCCAAAAGAAAAGGACAAGTGCCCTTGCGGATGGAAGTTCCAAACCCAAAAGTGCCCTTACGGAGGGTAGGGAACCCTTGCAGAGGAATCAAAAGGGCAATTTTTCCTTTAGAAATGCTAAGGTAAAAGATAAGACAAGGTTGAATTTCTTCAAACAAAATATCTGAAGGAATTCCTTCGGACATTTTGTCCAAAGAAATTCACAAGGCAAGTCGCTGAACAAAAGAATTTCCTTCAGGGAAAATCCCACAAAAAATGGTAGAACAAAAAAAACAAATTCTTTTGAACAAAAAATTTGAAGGAATTCCAAAGGAATTCACCTGAAAGAAAAGGCCGAGCATTAAAAGGAAGAGATCACCAAAAAGGGAGCCCAAAGAGCTAAAGAATTAGAAGATATACCTTGAGGGCCAAAGGAGTAAGAAAAGACAAAGTGCATAAATGGACAAAATAGTTCAAGTGGCAAGGGAAGGTGTTGACTTAAGGAGTTACTCCAGCAGTTGACATAGTATCTGCCAAGTGGTCATCAAGGAGTGCAAATAGACAAATGACACGACCCATTTTCTTCACTTTACATTGATGGGCATACAAATTGTGTGAGCACCTTGAAGGAGAAATATTGTTTGCAAATAAATGGCATGGCCCATAATTAAACATATGATGTTTAATATATCTTAAACACCTAAAGTCAAAATAAGAGTAGACACAACATTATCTATCAAGCAGCTTCCTCTTCCCAATGCTCAAAATGCACATGGGCTACTTGTAAAAGGATGCCAAAAGGCCTATTTCTTCCTCTATATATTGTAGCTTCTCATTTCAGAAGAAATATCTTGGCTTGCAAGGCAGAGCTCTACTAGATTTTACCTTGAATCAAGACATAGCTTTTTTTAACTCCATTTGAGTTTACACTTTTGCATATGTCTATGGATTTGTTTTGTGTTAAGTCATTTTCCTTCATAATTTCATAGAATGATTACAGCATGTCTAGTGTATTATGAGGTCTTCTTTTGTAGTTTAGCCAGAAGTGTCCATAACAGAGTATAGGCATATGTGAACAGGCTACCATAGTGTGTCTTATAACACCTCTGGTAGTTCTTCCTCCCTATATCTCTAGAGGACCCCTAGCTCATTGATGTAGAAGAGTTTCTCATATCAAATGAAGTATATGCTAGCATGTTCTTGGTGGAAAGTTTAGGCTTAATCTAAGTAAATCAAACCATTTTTGGTGTATCACCTTTTAATTTAGGTTCTATTTTCAGTAATCTTTCTTTCTTTTCATCCCCCCATTGTTAGCAGTAGAAAATCTAGGACCACAGAGATACATCAAAGGGAGCTAGCCCTTATCTAGAGATTCTCCCCCTAATTTTTCCACACCCACAGCAAGAGGGGAGTTTCCATTATGATTCTTGGAACATAGGAGATCATCCTCTTGTCAAGGGTGCAATCCATAGCGTCAACAATTTTTGGCATGCCCAGTGGGACCATGTTTTAACATTCAAAAAAGTTCCAAGATTGGTGTTGGTCCTATTACAATAGAATGAACCATTAATACAACATCTAACCTTTAATTAGGTGATTGTGGGATAAGTTTTGTCCAAAAATTTGAATATTTTTTGTGTGTTTTTCAACCAACCAGCCTTTGGAGGCTTTTTCATCAACACCAATGGCGACTCTGAGTTAAATCAACTAGTTAAGTAGTCCTGGTGCCATCAAGAAATCATATTTTGGTATGTATAATTCCATTACTCAAAACCATGGACCTTGTTTTCCTTCATATAGTTTTGATCAAGCTCAAGTTGTTCATGAAATCACCTCAAGCAACAATGATGCATACGGTTATGTGTTTTGCCCTTTGCAGGTTGGTGAAACATTTCAGGCTTTGCCTCTTCCTCCTTAGTTTCAACAAGTCCTTGGCTAGCCTAGTTATGATCCTTACCAACCTTATATTGATCCTTATTAGGTCCAATATGACCAGTTTCAGCCCTATCATGAGCTCTATCAGTATTATGCACAGTCTTCTCGTGTGTCACTTCTCCTACCCAACCTAATCTCTTTGCCAATCAACCCATTTCCACCTTCAAACAAGCACTACTGGGATATGAAAAGTATGTAGTAGAGATTGACACTAGAAGGGGATGTGGCCAAGAAATCCCTAATCATGTCATCCATCAAGTGAGAAATGCACTAGATCTTGTTAAGAGTGAATGGACTCCCATTGAAAGAGCCAATTAGCAAAGGCTTACAAATGAGATGCTAGATGTGAGTGGTTTGATTGCATCTTTGGAAGGCAGGCCGAGTATTCATGAGAGGCAGCCTTACCAAGTCTATCAACTTGCATACCCACTGCCCCAAGTTTCATATCAGCCATACACAGTTCTTGCTCATAAGCCAAGTCAAGCCTGTCAAAGTCCTTTCCCCAATCATGTTGAAGAGAGTCCTGAAATAGTAAATCTTGTTTTCAAGGCCAATCTTGATAAGCAAATTGAATTGGCAAATCTTCAAATGTAGTAGTCTATTTTGGTAGTAAGGGAAGTGGAATCCAAACCCTCACTACCCTCTCACATTGTAGCCCCATCAACCCAAAAGGAGATGTCTAGTCCTAATATCATGAGCTGGAATAAAGTAGTTGAGTCATGGAACATCAAGGAGGAGAAATACATTGTTCAATAGTGTGAGGTATAAAATGAGGCTAGTCCTTTAAAATTCCCTCCCACCCTTCCTCAAGAAGCTTCTTGTATTCCATGGCAGCCTTCATGCACTCCCCATTTCTATGATGATTCCTATGAGCTCCAAGAAAGACTCTTTCAAGAAAATATAGCTAAGTAAATTGAGAAATTAGAAGCAAAGGTGAGATTTCTTAGTGAAGGAGAGATGTAGGTTTCAAACCTTAGAGAGGAGCCTATGCCAAAAGACACCCCTTTTACCAATCCTTAAGTCTCTCAACATGATGTCTAGATCCCAAGGTGGAGGAGTGCCTATCATGAACCGGCTTAGGACCTTAAAGAAGATAAAGCTGCTCCAACTCATCATGATGATGCTTGTGACTTCTAAGAAAGCCTCTTCCAAGAAAATATAGCTAGGAAAATTACAAAGTTGGAATCCAGAATGAGGTTCCTTAGCTAAAGTGTGATGGATGGTTTAGATTAAGCAAAATATCATACATTTGAACACACCCCATCTACACCCCTCCAAGAGAGCTATCAAGCCACATTTGATATAGATGAAGTACTAGCCAAATGGAATGAGGAGAATCATTTGATTCTAGCTCAAGGATTGCCTCCACTTCCACATAAGTTTAACCTTTAGCTTTCCACTTCATCCCTTCTCAAGGAGGAACCTATTTTGAAAGAGGCAAGTGAAGAAGAAAGGATCCAATTTACAGTTGATCAAGAAGCTCTCATGGATGTCAATAAGGAAGAAATCATCATGGATGCTCCTTTTAAAGACATCATCAACAATGAAGAAGACATAGGTCATGCATACATGTGGATGTTCCATTAATATGAAGAGGAAAGTAAGCATGGTGAGCTCTCTCCTCTCTTGTTTGATGAACTTCCTTGTTGCTTTGATGAGGAGGATGACCATGCCATGGAGCCTGAGTTGAAGGAGGATAAGGAAGATGTCTTTGAACAACTAGAGATTCTAATCCTTGAGCAAGAAAAGGAGAAGCATGTCTATCTTGAGAATAGCTTTGAAGAAGAGAGCCTTGAATAAGAAGGTGATGTTTTGTGGGATGAGCAATCACTCCGTGATTCCATTTTAGACTTCACAAAAGTCACCGTTCTTCAAGAAAGCCGTGCAAGAGCAGAAGGTGAGTTTGATAGGGTCTTCAATAAAGTAGAAGGGAATAGGTCAAACCATGATGCATGTCAAAGGAGCTATGCATATCAAAGGGCTTATCGTGATGAGCCAGCAACCATCAATTTCATGGTAAAACATGCTAGCATGAAGAGCCAGTATTTGACAAGCTTCCAAGAAAAATAAGACTACATATATGTTGGGAGCATGTTTGACCCTGATCCACTTAGATGCAAGCCAATCGAGGTGGTAGGAAAGAGGAGAAAATCACCAAGTCTCCATTCCATTCAACCACTTGTCTGGCACCATAAGTTTCCTTTCCATGAAGGAGACTTAAGAAAATTTCCCTTTGATCTAGGAGGGAGGAAAATATACCTAGTTAGTTGTACATAGTAGTTTTCTTTTCCTATTTTCCCTAAGTGATGTTTGCACAAGTAGTTTTTTTAGCCTTGTGTGTGTTTTCCTTTGTGTTTAGGGTAAAAGCTTCATGATTGATTCTTGGATCTATTCGGGTTGTTGATAACTTTTTAAGTTGCATTTTGACTTTATTTCGAATGAACTTTAAGGCAACTGGCTTCTAAGCATATCAGGCATGCTTCCCTTAGGAATCGTCAAATTGTTGACCATTTTGGTCCTGTAGGCCAAAATTGGTCTTCTTCTTTCCCTGCTATTTTGAGCCAGTTCAAATTTGGTTGCACAAGTTTTTTGGTAGATGATGAACTAGTTCAAAGAATGCAAGGTTTCTTACAAAGCTTCTTCAGACCATTAAACTGATGAACCATTAAACCGTTCGATAAGTTGGTTTAATTGGTTGGTTCACTTAGTTGGTTCAATTGGTTGGTTCACTCAATTGGTTCAATGTTTTGGTTTAATCAGTCAGTTCAAGTGGTTGGTTCAGATGGTTTGGTTTGATGACTTGGTTTAAAGAGTTGGTTCAATCAGCTTGGTTTAAAGAGTTGGTTCAATGAATGGTCCAAATGAATGGTTCAAAGTGGTTGATTCAAGTGGTCAATTGAATGAGTAGAGCACAAAAGTAAACCATTAAATCATTAAACCATTATTATTTTAAGTAGTTAGTGTTATTGTTTGGTTCAAGCAGCATGGTTCAATCAAATGGTTCAATTGGTCAATTTGAAGGAATGTGACTCCTTGTAGGACACAGTGATGAACCATTAAACTGCTAAACTATTGAACTCTAAAAAAGGGTTCAAGTTCAGGTTCAATCAAAAGGTTCAAGAGTCTCTTCCAAAGGAAAAGGACAAGTGCCCTTGCAGAGGGTAGTTTTGAACCCAAAAGTGCCCTTGCAGAGGGCAGGGAACCATTACGGAGGAATCAAAAGGGTGAGTTTTCCTTCAGAAATGTTAAGGCAAAAGATAAGACAAGGTTGAATTTCTTAAGACAAAATGCCCAAAGGAATTCCTTTAGACATTTTGTCTAAATAAATTCATAAGGCAAGTCGTCGAACAAAAGAATTTCCTTTGGGAAAAATCTCATGGAATATGGTAGAGAGAACAAGATGAATTATTTTGAATAAAAATGTCTGAAGGAATTTGCCCAAAAGAAAGGGCCAAGCATTAAAAAGAAGAGACCACCAAGACGGGATCCCAAAGAGCTAAATAATTAGTAGAAGATATCCCTTGAGGGTCGAAGGATCCAGAAAAGACAAAGTGTAGAAATGGATAAAATAGTCCAAGTGGCAAGGGAGGGTCTTGACTCAAGGAGTTACTACAATAGTTGACATAGTATCTGCCAAGTGGTCATTAAGGAGTGTAAATAGACAAATGGTGTGACCCATTTTCTTCACTTTACATTGATGGGTAGACAAACTATGTGAGCACCTTAAAGGAGTGGTCTTGTTTGTAGACAAATGGTGCTGCCCATAATTTCACATATGACATTTAATATATCTTCAATGCCTAAAGTCAAAATGAGAGCCAACACAACATTATCTATCAAGTGGCTTCCTCTTCCCAATGATCAAAATGCACATGGGCTGCTTGTAAAAGGGTGCCAAAAGGCCTCTTTCTTCCTCTATATATTGTAACTTCTCATTTCAGAAGAAATATATTGGCTTGCAAGGTAGAGCTCTACTAGATTTTACCTTGAATCAAGACATAGCTTTTTTTACCTCCATTTGAGTTTACACTTTTGCATATGTCTATGGCTTTGTTTTTTGTTAAATCATTTTCATTCATGCTTTCATAGAATGATTCTAGCATGTCTAGTGTATTCTGAGTTCTTCTTTTGCAGGTTAGCCAGAAGTGTCCATAGTAGAGTATAGGCATATGTGAATAGGCTGCCATAGTGTGTCTTAGAACACCTCTGGTAGTTCTTCCTCCCTATATCTCTAGAGGACCCCTAGCTCACTGATGTAGAAGAGTTTCTCATATCAAATGAAGTGTATGCCAATGTGTTCTTGGTGGAAAGTGTAGGCTCAAGCTAAGTAGATCAAACCATTTTTGGTGTATCACCTTCTAGTTTAGGTTCTATTTTCAGCAATGTTTCTCTCTTTTCACCCCCCCATTGTTAGCAGTAGAAAATCCAAGACCACAAAGATACATCAAAGGGAGCTAGCCCTTATCTAGAGATTCTCCCCCTAGTTTTTCCATACCCATAGCAAGAGGGGAGTTTCCATTGTGATGCTTGGAAGACAAGAGATCATCCTCCTATCAAGGGTGCAATCCATAGTGTCAATAGTTATTTTGATGAAGAAACTCTCACCACTCAGTCACCATGGTTGACTAGGTCAATTCTACCTCATTTTTCTATAGTGGATATTTTGAAGGAGATAGTATGGGAAATTTGAGGCAGAGTTTTGACCATATGAAAATTTTATGATGAATAACAAGTCTCAAGCTTCAATCTTCAAGAATTGGATTCATGTAAATTGCCTTGTACCTCATTTTTTCATGATTTTTCTCTAAAAAACTTGATTTATACCTTGATTCATATAGATCCATACAAAAAATTAGAAATTTATAGAATACTCTCCAATTAATTGATGTTTTAAGAGGTTTTAGGTTTATGCATGACGGTTTTATGGTAGTAAAATCCACTTTTCTCAAAATTGGTCATTATGAGGGTTTGGGAGGGTTTTAGAGCTAAATCTTCTTAATGACAATTCATGAAGAATAGACCTCCAAATCCTAAAATATTGTAAAAAATGTGTATTATACTTACCCCCTCAAAATCCTTAGAAATATTAGGTTCCCATGCAAAACATATGAGAATATATCACATGAAGGAAATTTTCTTGCATTTTGGACTACCTATGCTCTTATCAATTATTCATAAAGCACAGCCCCTCAACCAACCTCAATTTTTCATGAATCATAATTTAATAGGTTACTACAATTATTATAATATTTTGCAGCCAAAATCTTCACGTGGTGAAAGATATGATCATTTGATCAGGTGGCTTAGAAGGGTCTTTGGAAATACAAAATTCAAATTTATTCCTTAGACTAAAACAATCCTAAATTGAATTTTAATACATTAAAAAATGCCTTTTGGGCCATAGGCTTGCTTGCTCGATTTAGCATGTATAGGCATGGTTTGCATAAGATTTGGATTTTATAATTTTTTTAAAGGTATTATTAATATGTAATATCATCATTAAATTCTTTTAAAACACTAAATTGGGTTTATAACCCTTATTACACTTGTATGTACCTAAGAACACTACCTACTCCAATGCTGCTAGTGAATGGACATGTAGGGGACTGTGTAAAACTAGTGAGCACTTTCACTTAGGAAATAGACTTTAAAATGATATTAAATGTTAATTATGTCATTATTACCATGTTTACCAAATTTTGAGTCATAATTCCACTTGTAGATGCCAAAAATCTCAAATTTCCTTCAAAAATACCTCTTTTGCATTGACTGAGTGCATATTTGACTATGTTTTTCTATTTTACCATGGTATTTATAAGATTTAAAGATACATTTAATATTAAATTTGTTCAATATTCCTCTCAAAATGTTTTAAATCATCTTTCGCCCTGATTCTATATGATTACACCTTGTAACAAGGTAATTAGGCCTCACACAGTCAATCCCTCATACATAAACTTGCAAGGTTTGACTATGTTGACATATTCAAAGGTCATCATGATTTATATGAATTATTAATTCATGTATTAATTTATCCATACAATCCTTAATGTCCAATTAATTCAACATGAACTACTAGATAACTTTTTTATTCTTCAATCCCTATTAGGCCTAGTCACCTAATATGTTAATTATAGGTTTCCTTATTGAATGACTGTCACTCCACCTCAAATTTTACAAATTTAAATATATTTTATGAGTTATTAAGATTGAAATAATCATTTATTCCTTTGATTTACTTATATCCATGTGTCATATCACTTATTTGAATAAACCCCTAAACCATTTGCTTGATTATACTCTTTACCAACAAGGTTTTGTATGAATCAAGCCTATAGGTGATGATGATTTGACTCACTCAAAACCATAACTATGTAAAAATTGATAAAAATCTTTAGGGTGATTCATTAAATCTTATAACACTAGTCATGTATTCAAAGGTTCCACTAGTGTTCTTCTCATCTTGACTAGGCTTCCATCTAGCACACTCACCTACTTGACTGACTATAGGTATAATCTAGTATCATTTTAGGTCTCAATTTATCTCCCCTTAATTAAAAAATCATAATGTGTCAGATATCCTATTATATGATTATAAATAAATCATCAATGACCTTATTTGAAAAGTTCAAAACACTTTATGCATATTCAAATCACCAATTCCCTTCTTGTGGTAGCTGTAGGTGTGTCCTGAGCTTGATGTAGGATGGTGTTTTTCCCTCTACAATATGAAATATTCATTAAAAAAACATTAATTTATCATTTCAACTCCATTAATCTACCATCTATGGAAATAAACCCTCATAGATAATTTCATTAGAAAACCTTTGCATTAACTTTACTTGTACCTTAACCTTGTATGGTTGTATGTGCATTTTTAGTGTCATTTAATGGCTGTAACTATGCTTGGAAACCTTAAATTATCCCTTATAATAAATAATCATGGTATTTTAAAACCTTAATTTATCCCCTCTTTGACAACATCAACTCTTCTTAAAACCTACTATCTCTTCTTTTGATGATAGACCTTGCATTAAGTACTTGACTATATATGTCATGTTCATACAGACTAGGGATTTGATTTAGGATTTAAATGAGTTGGATATCTTGTGATAATAAGTTTTAAGGTCCTTATTATATATATTCTATTCTTAAATCCACAATACCATCCTTTTAATGTTTAAACCATGAACCTTACTAAGCCTGTTGTATATCTAGCTACCTATAGGTGTACTTTTTGAGAGTTAGTTTTAGCTTCCATTACCCCCTCTTAAGTCCTTTTTTAACCTCATGATTTTTACCTCTTTTTATTTCATGAAAATATAAAATCAATTCTATGATGCATAAGATTCTTGATCTAACCTTCTTGAGCCTATAAAGGACTTAACTTTTGCCAAACTATTGTAGGTCACTAACTGAAAGTAAGCTTATAGGTTGCTTTCATAGTGGGTTATAGGTATCAATTTTATCCCTTATAAATGAATTTATGTTTATATTATGTTAAAATTGAGGTATATAATACCAATTACTAGTTATGATCACCTAATTGAAACTTATACAAACTTATGACTTTGAAGACCATTATGCATAGTAGGATCTACCTTCATTAGTCCTGTAGGTAGTCTTTAGATATGTAGGTGTATTTTCCAAGTTTACTTGGCTACTAACATATTGAGACACATGAATTTAATGGGTTAAAACCACTTTATGTATGTATTTTATGTCAAAACATGATCAATACTTTGAAAAACCTTAGTCAAACACTTTCTTGAGAGTAATCACATCTTTCCTAAAATTAAGACTATGTATATGTGGCAAGAGTATGAAATTGTCTAAGTTTAACCCCAAATAAGGATTAAAATAATTATTTTACCATTTAAAACCTATATTGATGTTCTATATAAGGTCATTATATCAACCATTTGTAGAGATATTCATTTCAACTATTTGACTGATCTCCTTCATATACATGTACTTGATTGTATTCCCTTTTGCTATGGGTGACCATATGGTATAGTGCTAACTTTTATGGTCTAGATACATAATTTAATATCCATGATGGCCTTTCACCTTTTGATTTCTCATAACTATAGACTACTTTATCTTCCTATACCTTGAAGAAAGGTCTATTCTCCTTGAATCTTCATTGTTCCTATATGACCAATATTGATTGTGTGACCTTGTTATAGACCACACCTTGACTATATTATGATGATCCAAGGTCTACATATTCTCTTTATCATGATTTTAATGTCTCTTTTATTAACCTTTGTCTCTCTTGATGATCATCCATGGAATGGATATGGTTTGATGGTTGTTTAATTCTTTATTTTCATTAAAATGTTATTTCATAATACTCATATAGGTATTAAATTCCTCCAATTTACCATCCCTTACATGAATATTATCATTTAGGATCATCATATCCATTATTTTATAAGAATAAGGTATGGAATTAGGAATATTAGTGACATGGGGAATTAAAATAAATAAGGATACTAAATTCCATCTCCTTAGCAGGATTGAAGGAAACCACCATAGATTTATTTTTACTAAATCATAACTACAAACCACTTCTAGGGATGATGTAATTTTTAATGGTCATTAAATAACCTTAGTTTTTTTATTTGTTGTTCTTATAATTATTTATGAGGGTTTCATTATCCTAATTTTTCTCCTCTTTATTATAATATAGATGCCTCTCTATAGGGATATTAAAATTCTCCTTCCCTTTCCCTATAGGTTTGATAGACAAAGTCCAAGTATTAAAAACTTTGGGAGCTGTGGTAGGTTCACCTCTTTAGAAGAGGAGGTAAATTAGAGATTTTTGAATAGGCATATTATTTTTTCCTTCTTGATATTCTAAAATATAATTATATAGATACATTAAAAGAAATAGTGGGATGCCCATAACCCTATTACGCCTCAAGTGATTGAAAAGAGAAAAGTGGAAAGAGTAAATATTCATAAATCTACCTTCCATAGTGGAATATTTAATAATTTTCATTCATACCTCTCACAATGGTGTAGGTAGTCAAGTTCATATAATTTCATCCTTGAATTCATTAACTTTATCTTTGTCTTTGAAAAAATAGTGCATTCCCTAATTCTTTTATCTCTTACATTTAATTAATGTGAGACCCTCTATGACCATACTAATGACTTTGACTACACTTTCTTCTAAAACTTCCAAAGTGATGCCTCTCATCATAGCAATAATATCCTTCCATGCTTTGATAGAAACTATGAATAAGCTTGGGGTATACCCTTTTATTCTATTGATGTAAAAAACTTAGATTACATTTCCTTGGGATGTTCCATATAGTTATATTGATATAAAGTCCTTTGAAAGAGGTTGGTTTGACATGAAGGTGGTCTCCTCCCATGGTTTCTATGAGTAAACAACCTTTCCTCTTGACTTTGAATTCACCTATAAATAAGGATTAATGACTTGAAAATCTCAAGGATCTGATGTAATATGTGAATGGATTAATCATAATAATGTCACTTGAATGGTAATTATGAGTATGATTAGCCTTTAACCTCTCTCTTAAGGATGACTACCTAGTCACATGAATTTTACATAACTTGCCTTTAGAACTTAGATCTTTGATGATTACCTAATATTTTTTTTAAGGTAGAACCTAAGATTTCAAAATCCCATTGGGATAAATCATATTCCAATAATAATTATAAAAAATAAGGATTAGAATTATCTTCCACATAAAAGATATGATTGTTAGGTGAATATTTTGTTTACCAGCTAACTGGTGAGTAAAATAGTTCCTATCACCATAGCATAGGGAGATTGGTCATCCAAGTGTGCAGTTTTACTACATTAACAGGGGAAAAATATCTCCTCTCATCAAGGGGGTTTCCCTATTAAGTATACAGAGGCTATATACTATATAAATAAGTAGAAAGTAACACATAGGGGTAGAACAAACCATCCATCTCTCTCTTTTTAGAGATAATGCTCACAGCTCAAAGGAGAAATCCTAGGTGATTGGTGAAGGTGCTTCTCTTCTTTTAGAAGTAACATTCAACCAAGAGCTAGATCCCTTCCTAGATAGTAGAAATCTTGGTGAAGTAATAGAAGGCACTTCTCTTCTTTCAAAAATTCTTGTTCTTACAGGCAACATGAATCTTTTTGGTAACAAGTGACTGATAACAAAAGACAGAGTGACCAACAATCTAAGTTATAGCTCAAAGTCTCCACCTTAACTACCTAAGATTGAGGTATGAAGAAAAATGGGGGAAAAAAGTCATCCCAAGGTCCCTTACACAGAAACTAAAAATAAAAATGCACACTGAAAACAATTATGTGAGCACAAAGTCTAAATGTAACTAGTTTCAGGTTATCTTCCTTATCATTTCCACTAGCTCTGCTTGTTAAATTAAATAAAAAAGAACACATTCAGAAGATAGACATAAGAACAATCTCCTAAAATGATATAAGCTATATAGCATAAAGTCTGCAAATCACTTGCTTTCTCATTTAGATAAAATAATATAAAATATAATCTGAGCTCAAAGTCTCAATATTTGCCTTTCAATTTGGTTAGAGTTTTGCTTCTATGGTCAAAAAGATCTCCTTTACTAATGAGATAAATTACAATCTTATAGTAAATAATGTAAGGCTTGGCATTCCTTCCCATGGGACGACCCATGTTGTAGTCAACATCTTCAATGCACCTTCAATTTTGTCTAGAGGGACAATGCTGGGAATAGTGTATTGCCATAACTATGGCATGTCTATTCCTATAATATGTTTCTTCTTAGTATGGACTATCTGGTCCTTTTCCTAATATCTATGCAGCTTCTAATTCACCATTACTTTATGGAAGAAAAATTGGCTTGCATCTTTGATTTGGTGTGCTCAAAAGTCTAAGTCTACTCGATCCACTATTTCACCTACTAGAAATAACTTTTTTGAAAATGTTTTTGGTCCTTTGTTCTCACTCCTCTCTCCCTTATATCAATTTGAGTCTTTGGGCTCCCTTTTCAGCTAGTCACTTAGTTCTTTCTTTAAATTTCACACTCTATTTGAATTTCCATAGATTTTCCCTTACTTTCAATTTGACATCTGAGGGACCATCAATGGTTGCTAGCTTCTTGAACCACGTTGAACTTTGAACCTATTAACCATTTAAAAGTTCATTGGTTCATCGGTTCATTAGTTCATTTTGTCTCTTTTGGTCCATCGCTTCCCTATTTAAGTGCTTCTTTACTCTCTGGTTAAACCATCACTTTAATTGAACTTGCCTTTGGAATTGTCCATGTTGTTTCTTTGTCCTTTCTAGCCCTTCTTGTCTAAGTCTTTGGGGGATCATTTCTATGTCTTTGAAAAGTGGCAATTTCCACTATTATGAAACTCATTAGAAACTTACAAAAAATGGGATCCACGACACATCTTGCCTGCGCAACTTCAAAAAGGGAATGCAGATGCAAACACTTGTCAGCCTCTGCCAATCTCTATAGATGACACATGGTACATTCTATTGTGTCAATAAAAAGACATTGAAACCTTCCACAACTGCCACTTGACAACTTCTACTCATCCTTATCTTAGCTGCTCCTTTTCTTCCTTTTGGTTGGGCTTTCTTCCTAGGTGAATTCCTTCAGACAATTTGTTTAAAGGACTCTACTTTGCCTTTTTCCTTGTTCACTTTTCCAAAAGAGTTCACTTTATTCATTTTGGCTCATGGCCCTTTGTAAGGGCACTTGACCTGATTCACAGCCCTCTGCAGGGGCATTTATTCATTCAGCCATGGGGCAGCCCCTTAAACTTGCCAATTAAACTGACCAATTGAACCATCTTTGGTTCAACCTATTCATTCTTCATTATTTGTCTATATTTTTGATCTCTTTGAACTGAACACGTTGAACCAATAGGTCTTTGAACCTATTGAACTATTGAACCAACATGGTTCAAGGTTTAATGGTTTAATGCGTCATTTTTTGCTAAGTGTTTTGAAGCCATGGAACTTTGAGGTGGTTAAACTTTGAACCTTTGAAAAATGTGCTTAACTCCTACTGATGATGTTGAACCTTTGAAGCCATTGAACTCATTAAACCAAAATGGTTCAAGGTTCAATGGTTTAATTCTTACTTAGAAGCTTACTGATGGATGCTTTGGTTGAACTTTGGCATTGAACCAATCCTGAAAATGACTACGTGCTAGAAACTTGTTCTTTTGAGAGCTTGCTTCTTTCTTATAGAGTTCATAGAAATCAACCTGCTCCATGGTAAGATGTGGTCTTCTCTCTAAAAACTATAACTCCTTGATCTCTCTACGAAGAGTTCCTTTTGCTAACTTTGGAGTACAATAGTATGGTCCACCACCATAGCTTGTTATTCTACTAGTTCGGTCCAGCACATGCTTTGAGTACCCCCCTCAGACACTTGACAAACCACTGGTTCATGATCTCCTTTGGTGTGAAGGAGTTTGACATCCTGGGCTTAAGCAACCTTCAATATGAGCAACAGAGATTCACATTCAATTATGTTGTTGGTGTTGTTGAACTATAACTTGCATGAAGGAAAAATATCTCCTTGAGGAGATATCAACATAGTCCCAGCTCCAACATCGTTAGAGGAATTACTACCATCAAATTCCTAGATCCAAACATCATCAGAAACTGATCTTCTATTAGATTTTTCTTCATTAGAGATAGAAAATCCTTTTTCATCTATATTGTGCCCTACTAATTCTTTTGATGTCTCATTTGAATCAATTTTTAGATTTCCACCTATAGGGCTTTCATCTACTGAAACATGAACACCCTCAGTAGATAAAAAATAATTACCCCTACCTAAAGACTCAAATAGAATTTGAGCTTTAGGTGTTGATGTCTAAGTGACTGGGATGGGCATGTTCTTTTGGGGATCATGAGTTACCTGTCTAATCTTTATCCTGTAGGGATGGCTATATTCTTCACACACTCCACCAACCTATCCAACTACTTAGGGTTGGCTTGTAGGAATTCAAATTTAGTAATTTGGATTTTAGTTATCTTGACATGGTCAATTATGTCAAATGACTAAAATGGACTAAGAAGAGAGGATGGGAGTTCATCCTTTTGGTTTGTGGGAGGGGGAGGATTGATCTGTGAAGTTAAAGTAGAAGGTGTAGAGATGTTTGGGGTACTTAATTTTTTGGCAACCACTAGGTCATTTAGATGGAAAGGTAGAGAATGTCCTCATTTGGAAATTTAGATTACAGGTTGAGCTCACTCCTCTATTCTTTCTTTATTAGCTTGTTAGGCTAATTGATTCTTGGACAGGGTGAATACTATGTATGATCCCTCGACTACTTCACCTTTACTTCTGGGTTCATCTTGGTAATTCAAGAAACCAATGTGGGAGTTGCCAGCTGATTCTTCTTGATCCTCCATGAAGAGACCAACATTTTTTTCTTTATCAAACTCAAGTTGGAAAGAGAAATCATGTTCTATTTCCAAATATCCAACTGTTGAGTTGGTTAGAGGTGTTTCAAGGGCAAGGTTCCTCTATGGGGGAGGAAGATGATTTGGTTTCCCTAAACTTTTGGCAGCATTGCCTTGATATGACTAGTTCTTAAATGTCCTCCCTGGTATCTTGATAAGGAGGATTAGACATACATTGGGCCATTTGTCTTTTCAAGGCTAGCAGTTCATTTGCCAACTTTTGCACCATCTGATCCATGGTGCCCGTAGATGGATACTCAAAAGATGAAGAGGATTTACCTCTGTTTGGGTCTCTCCTTATCTTTCCTACCAAGAAAAGGTCATCTTCTACCTTAGTATCCAACTCCTAAGTAGTATCAAGGTCTATGTGGCTAGCTCATCTCAATAGAAAACTCAATTTAGGTAGTTGTGAGTTGATGAAGAAGCATTTGAGGTTTTCAGGTGTTGGCTGAGCAATTACAAGAATCTTGTTCCTTAGCTTGTCAAACTTGGTAATAAAATCCCTCATAGGCTCATGAGGTTCCTTCTTCATCTAAGTGAGCTAGGCTAGGAAAGCATGTGCATCCTTTGCAGGCTTGAACCTAGCTTCAAACTTGTCTTTGAGTGTATCCCAGTCAGTCGTTGATCTAACCTACAAGTGGTAGAACCAGTCTATAGTAGTGCCTTGTAGTGTCTCCACAAAAATCCTAACTGCCAGATCTTCAAATTCCACCCCTATCACACCAAAGGCTATGCTGAAGGTTACAATGTGTTCATCAGGGTGAACTCTCCCATCTCCAAAGAATTTGGGGAAGTTCTTTCTTGAGCTGCATGGAAGTTCATGTAGAGGTGGAGTCAAGTTGAGTGGGCCAAAATAACTACCCCAGGGGCCTCAAACTACCATGATTTAATTATGAAAAATAAGGATAACAAATCTAGGTGGAGTGGCCAGATTATAGAACAAAAATGGAAAAGAACTGGCCCTGCTTCAGCTTGAGGCTTGAGGCTTCAAACTGTGCACTCTTTTCTAGCAGCTCTAGTTTTGTAGACTAGATAAAATAATGGAGATGAAGGAAAATGGTAAGGCTATAATGATAATGGGTAAGACATAGAATGGAGTCACCAGAGTCTATATAATCGATAAGGGAAGGAAATGCTTCAATCTAAAACTTAAGGCTTTAGACTACACGTTCATCCCCAATAGAGTCACCAAAAATTGTTGGGTGAATATTTTGTCGACCAGCTAACTGGTGAGCAAAATAGTTCCTATGACCACAACATAGGGAGATTGGTCATCTAGGTGTGTAGTTTTACTACATCAACAAGGGAAAAATATATCCTCTCATCAAGGGGAGGTTCCCTATTAAGTATACAGAGGTTATATACTATACAAATAAGTAGAAAGTAACACACAGGGGTAGAACAAACCATCCATCTCTCTTTTTTTAAAGATGATGCTCACAACTCAAAGGAGAAATCTTGGGTGATTGGTGAAGGTTCTTCTCTTATTTTAGAAGTAACATTCAACCAAGAGCTAGATCCCTTCCTGGATAGTATAAATCTTGGTGAAGCAATAGAAGGCACTTCTCATCTTTTAGAAATGCTTATTCTTATAGGCAAGCGGAATCTTTTTGGTAACAAGTGACTGATAACAAAATACAGAGTGACTAGTAATCTAAGATGTAGCTCAAAGTCTCCACCTTGACTACCTAAGAGTGAGGTATGAAGAACAATGAGGGCATAAATTCATCCCAAGGTCCCTTACATAGAAACTAAAAATAAAAGCACACACTAAAAATAATTATGTCAGCACAAAGTCTGAAAGTAACTATTTTCAGGACACCTTCCTTATCACTTCCACTAGCTCTGCTTGTTAAATTAAATAAACAAGAACACATTCAAAAGATAGACATAAGAACAATCTCCTAAAATGATACAAGCTATATAGAACAAAGTCTACGAATCACTTGCTTTCTCATTCAGATAAAATAATATGAAATATAATCTAAGCTCAAAGTCTCAGTATTCGCCTTTCAAAAGATCTCCTTTACTAATGAGAGAAATTACAATCTTATAGAAAACTATGCAAGGCTTGGCATTCCTTCCCATGGGATGACCCATGCTACAGTCAACATCTTCAATGCACCTTCAGTTTTGTCTGGAGGAACCATGATGGGAACAGTGTATTTCCATAACTATGGTGTGTTTATTCCTCTAATATGTCTCTTCTTAGTATGGATTTTCTAGTCATTTTCTTGATATCTATGTAGCTATCCAATTCATCATTACTTTATGGAAGAAAAATGGACCTGCGTCCTTGATTTGGTGCACTCAAAAGTCTAAGTCTACTTGATCCACTATTTCACCTACTAGAAATAACTCTTTTGAAAATATTTTTGGTCTTTTGGTCTCACTCCTCTCTCCCTATAGTAATTTGAGTCTTTAGGCTCCCTTTTTAGTTAGTCACTTGGTTCTTTCTTTAAATTACATGCTCTATTTGAATTTCCATAGATTTTCCCACTTTAAATTTGATGTGTAAGGGACCATCAATGGTCGCTAGCTACTTGAACCATGTTGAAATTTGAACCTATGAACCATTTGAAAGTTCATTGGTTTAGTGGTTCATCAGTTCATTCTATCTCTTTTGGTCCATCGCTTCCTTGCTTAAGCACTTCTTTGTGCTCTAGTTGAACCATCACTTTAATTAAACTTGCCTTTGGAATCATCCATGTTGCTTCTTTGTCCTTTCTAGCCCTTCTTGTCTAAGTCTTTGGGGGGTCCTTTCTATGTCTTTTACAAGTGTCAAGTTTTGTTGTTATGAAACTCATTAGAAACTTACAAAAAATGGGATCCATGACACGTCTTGCCTGAGAAACTTTAAAAGGGGAATGTGGATGCAAACACTTTTCAGCCCCCACCAATCTCTATAGATGACACATGGCACATTCCATTGTATCGAGAAAAAGACATTGAAACCTTCCACAGTTGCCACTTGGTAGCTTCTGCTCATCCTTTTCTTAGCCACTCCTTTCCTTTCTTTCAGTTGGGCTTTCTTCCTAGGTGAATTCCTTCAGACAATTTGTTTAAAGGACTCTACTTTGCCTTTTGCCTTGTTCATTTTTCTAAAAGAGTTCACTTTTTTTGTTTTGACTCGTGACCCTCCACAAGGGCACTTGACTTGATTCACGGCCCTCTGCAGGGGTATTTGTTCCTTTGGCCATGGGGCAGCCCCTTGAACCTACCAATTGAACCGACCAATTGAACCATCTTTGGTTCAATGGTTCAACCTATTCATTCTTCATTATTTGGCTATCTTTTTTATCTTTTTGAACCAAGTGTGTTGAACCAATAGGTCGTTGAGGTTCAAGGTTTAATGCATCATTTTTTACTAAGTGTTTTAAAGATATGGAACTTTGAGGTAGTTAAACTTTAAACCTTTGACAAATGTGCCTAACTCCTATTACTGATGTTGAACCTTTGAACCCATTGAACCCATTGAACCAAAATGGTTCAATGTTCAATGGTTCAATGGTTTGATTCTTGTTAAGAAGCTTGTTGATGGACGCTTTGATTGCACCTTGGCATTGAACCAATCCTAAAAATGACTAAGTGCTGGAAACTTGTTATTTTGAGAGCTTGCTTCTTTCCTATAGAGTCCATAGAAATCAACCTATAAAGCCCATAGAACATGGCCTATAGATTCCGTAGATTCAAGCCTATAGAGTTCATAGATTCAAACCTGTAGAGTCCATAGATTTCTAAGAAAGCTTTGAAAAATGAAGAACCTGAATGCTCAGAATAATTTTTGAAATGGGAAGAGAGGATTTTGGTCTGTAGGACCAAAATAGTTCAAATGTTGTTCCAAAAATGAGTGATATTTTTGGGGGACAATAATGATTATAAGGGGATAATTTATGGTATTTGTCCATTTGATTAGTTCTAATTTTGTAATTCCCATGTTAGCTAACTAGTCCACACAACCATTATAAATATCTATAAGTGTGATCTATTTTTATCTCACAAAAGTATTGTAGAATATTTAGAGCATCATTAACTAGATTTTTAATAGTCTAGCTTTATGTATATAACTTAAGTAAATTAATTATGTTTAATGAATCTTTGTGAATAACTAATAGTTTTATTGTTTAACTCCTTGGCCATTTGGATACCCCAAATTGATGCACTTGCCTCTACAACATGATTCATTTGAAATCCTAAAGGACCCACATATGCTACTAATAAAATTCCATTTCTATCACTAATAGCTACTCATCCTCTTGCCTTACCAAGATTCCCTTTTGAAGCACCATCAAAATTAATCTTTGTCTATGAAAAGGTGGGTTTTATCCATTTGACCTCCTTCTATCTAATTTATTATTATTTTATAAAACCTCTATAGAGTTGTTTAATTTATAGTTCTAGTTTATAATTATACCATTAAATATTTAGTTTTTTACATAAATTCATATATTGTTTAGTTTTATGATATATTAAGTATTATGATATAAATTTAAGTATTATAATATATTTTTAATATTTACAAAATTTAAATGATATGAATAATTTTTTATAATAATATAATTATATTTTTTAATCAAAAATACAATGCATAAATATTATATATATATATATATATATATATATATATATAATTATATATATATATATATATAAATTTACATATACTTATAATATAAATATATCTACAAAATAAATAATATATATTTTTTAATACACACACATATTAAACAATACATATTATTTATTTTCTAAATATATTTATATGTTTTATATTAAAGTAAAAATAGGTTTTGAAGGGACCCTAAAACCCGGATACAAAGGAAGAAGGATATAACAATAACGCCCTCAGGTAAAACAAACCTAACACCTACTGCTGAGCAATATCAAAAAAAAGTTTTACAAGGACCTGAAACCACAAGTCCCTGTAATATATTTATATGTTAGTTATATTTAAATGAATGTATAGCCTTTATGTATATAAATAAAAATAATGTGTATCTAAATAATGAAGCTTAGTTAGGTTAGAAATACCATGGTGTGGACCTTCAAGTCTCAGCTTCTCCTTGAGGTGGAAAGGGAAGTTTTTTAAGAGGAAAGAAGGATCCATTATATTTGGTTAATAAATATTTGTAATTTTTGGAAACATCCTTATGATTAAGTAGAGCAAGGATCTATTGAATAAGAGTTTGTTTCAGCTCTGGCTAAGTCCTTGGAACCTTGTGAAGAGAAGGATTTTAATGGTTTGCCTTAATTAGAGGTTTTAGTAGATAGGGATTATTTTTAGTTAGATTTGAAAAAATTTCAAAAGGGAAAAAAAGATGAAAGACCTTATGTGGATGGGTCTTTCGGTCCTTTGACCTTGAATCTGGTATTAACCACTTTCATCTAGGTGACTATGAAAGGATAGATTTTTTGGACTTTAGGTTAGTTAACCTAGGAGTTATTCATTATTTGGTATAGGGGCCATTATTTTTTGAGAGGTTATAAACAATTTAAATATTGGAAGGGTTTTTTTTTGGACCTAGGCACTATTAAGTCTTGTATTTCTTGTCCCTTAGAAATTTTGGGTGGTCATATCTATTTAGTATCTTGTTATAATGTCCTTCCTCTTGGATGGATTTTTTATTTAAAAAGTTTGTATTAATGTTTTTTTATTTGATTAAAGAAATAAGTAGGTTTTACAAGGGTCCTACAACCTAAAAGTTAAACTAGTAATAAAACAAAATAGAGAAAGCCCCAAGGTCTAAGAAACTGTAGTCATATAAAATGTGAAAATTGGTAATTTGAGTGTGGCTAAGGACACCCAACCCATAGGTCCCTCTTACATGATTTCGTAACCCTCATGTGCATCTTTTCATTGATTTTTGGTCATCTATAACATTCTAAACTTGATCCCAACTTAGTTGGACTGCTCTTTCCATGACAAATTCATCCTCATAGGTCTCATCAACTAAGGACAATAGCACCCAACTTGGGCAACAATGTTGGTTCCTCTACTGTCTACATTCAGTGTTTTTATCTAAGTGTATTTTTGGCCCCAATGGTTAGTTATGTATATTTACGAATCCTTTTCTTTGTCAAGATAGTGTGAGCACATTCAACCCATGACCAATAGATCCCTATAAAATCCCATTCAAAGATAATTTGGAGAGGGTTGAAAATTATCACTAAACAAGTAATAATACAAGTAAGACTACTCAAGCAATCCTCCCTAATCTCTGTATACAACTAGCCAATCCACTTATAGGCTTATTCAAATCCTTACACCAGTCCTTAGCCACCTCAAGCACATCTAGTTTTTTCATTTGCATCTTCATACACACTATTGTGAAAATAACATTATGTGAGAGAACTACATATGTCTTGATCCCTCTTCAAAGTATTGTTATGTAGGTAATGTGTCCACACAAGAGGTGTGGATACATGTTCAATGAATCTTACACACACTAAACCCCCCCTTTCTAAAAGTTGGTCAATGTATAAAGGAGCCTAGGGTTTTAAGACAAAATATAATCTATATGGAGTTCTAAAAACATATGGTAGTTAAAAATTCATAGGCAAAGTCACATAGACATAATGAACAAAACCCAAAAAACTTAGGTCTCTTGAACAATAATGACAAAGGTGGACTACAACATTGGTGCTACTAGTGTATTATTTTGAAACTCCTATCCAATCATAAAATTAACTATAGATCCTAATTTGTGACACTCTCCTATCCTTACATAGTGAATTTCAAACCCTATAACAACCATCTCAGTTAGTTTCTAGCTAAGTCTTATTTTCTCTCCTTTATTAATACTTTTATAAAGATTCAAATTAAAGTCATATTATAAAAATTAGTAGCTTAATTATTTCATATGTTTTTACTAATTTTATTACTCCAAACCCTTGACTAAATTAGGAATAATACACCAATATTCCCAAAATTGTTAAATTATTTGGTGAACCTAACTTACTTTGTTTGCACATAAAAACCCTAGGGTAAATTTCTTACTAATTTCTCATATATTTTTCTATTTTTTTATCAGCATAATAAAATCACAAATTAGCATTAAATTTTAAAATTTTAAAGTAATTTTAAAATTTTAAAGTAATTTTAAAATAATTTTCTTTTAAACCCTAGTGGTTTAGACTAGGTCCCAATATTTTCTTAGAAAATTTCCAATAATTTTTTGATTTTTTACTAGCATATTAAAATAAAAAATGCACCTTAAATTTCAAAATTCAATAGTAATTTTCAAAAAAAAAAAAAATTAAACCCTAGTTACATCTACTAGGTATCTTTAAATCACAAATTTTCCAATAAATTTTTGATTTTTTACTTGCATACCTAACTAAAAATTTCACTTTGAATTTCAAAATTTCATAGTATTTTTCAAATTAATCATCTTTCCAAACCCTAGTTACATATACTAGGTCCCATTTCTTCTTGAGGTATCACCTTACATGTTTGTGAGTTTTGTATCCTTTTTATGCATTTTCTAGTTCCTTGTTTAAATTATATCTATTTAATCTTTTCTACTATTATCCAATTTGTTTTCCTTATGCCACCTAATCTCATTGCATCTCTTCCTTTGGGACAAAGTTAAAGACTTAATGGAAACCCTCCTAAATTCACCTAGATTTCTTCAACATGATCAACAACTATCTTAGGTTCCAACTATAAACCCTACACATATAGATTACACTAATTTCAATGAGGATAATTTAAATGATGAGTAGTATGAGAATAATAATGATGATACAAACACTAATGTTTATGATCCACCACATCACACTCTTGATCAAATTCCACCAATTATAAATAATGAAGTTGCATGTAACAAAGATTTGATCCTACAAAGTTTTTGAGAAAGACTCAGGGACCAACCCCAAGATCTTACTCTTATTTTAGAATCTATCATAAAAATAAAAAAGGATAAACAAGTTGAATCTTCCATTCCTTTAGAGAAACCAATTATAAATGATAACATAAGGGAAAATATGTCTCAACAACCTCCTATAGCAACCCAACCTACCTTTATGCCACTAGTTACAACTAGTACATCTTTATCTCCTACTATGATAGCCCTTATGTAAGAGATAAGATCTCTTCAATCCAAGGTGCTACATCTTGAGCAAGGTGACTTTAGTCCTATACAAGTTTTGGATTCTTTTTCTCTATTGCATACACCATTGGCACATCATATTGATTTTATACCCTTGCCACCAGGTTTTGTTCAACCCAAGCTTACTCTGTATGATGGCAAGGGTGATCTAGAGACAAATTTGAGAGATTTTCACATATCATGCTTAGACTTATGCCAAATGACTACTTATTTACTAATCAATTTACATAGAGCCTAAAGGATTAAGATTTATAATGATTATATAATCTACCAAATCAGTCAATCGATACTTTCAATCCTTTAGCTAACATTTTCCTATCTCATTTTAAAATTAACATTGGTGATAAGGTTTCATATGCCCAAGTTTCACAATCGAAACAAAGTTCAAATGAGCATCTCAAAGATTATTATTTTTTGATATAAGACTATTTTGGATAAGATGACTAGCCCCATGATTGATCAAGAGTTACAATATCTCTTCAAATAGAGTCTTCTACTAGCTTTTCATGAATCAATTATATTCAAAAGATTCTCTTCCTTTACTAAATTATGTCACACATTAAAGGAAAGAGAAGTCAAACTAATTTCAATGGGCAAACTCAAGTACACAATTATCTCAAAAACAAAAGAACAAGAGTAATATAAAAGTCCCATACAAAGTCAAGGTTAATGATAGTAAGAGTCAAAATTAACCAATAGTTGATGTAGCTTGTGAGCCCCCTTAGTGTGTGGTTTTATCAATACCTCCTTGGTGAACTTTTATGAATCTACCAGTTTCTCTAGTTAGAGTTTTATAGTAGATATTGGAATGTAACACCATATCTCTCCCTTTTATTTAGGAAGTTGACCCAATAAAGCATCTTCCATAGGGTTATGATCATAATATTTTCTGCAAGTTTCATAGGGCACCAAGCCATACAACAAATAGATGCATTAGTTTGAGACACAAGAAATAGGATTTGATAAATGGAAATCATATTAATATTTGGAATTTAGTTGAGCCTCCTCAAGAAAATCAAAATATGATAAAGTTTTGAAAATATTTTTAAATCCATTTCCAAAACATTCTAAACAAGAGACAGGGGAGACATAAGGGGTTTACCATACACATCTACCACCAGATACATACAAGACACCTTCAATTGAGACACATCCTTTTAGTAACATGATTGGTGCATATAATTATAGAGTTCCATCTAGACATTCCATTTCCTTCTCAAAGTAGGATATTGTTGAGGATGATTTGGACTATCATTTACTCTTTATTAGAGCTTACATTCATAATCATCCTATTCATAGTGTTCTCATAGATAATGGATCTAGTGTGAACATGTGCACTATGACATTATTCTAGCATTTGGGATATTCAAATTAGGATATTACCCTGATAAACATAATTATTATTGGATTCAATGGGAATATATAGAGTTAATTGGGTGATATTGTACTTCCTTTATAGGTTGGTCTAATACATGTGGCCACACCAAATAATATAGTTCATAGTACAATAGTTTTTGATATGCTTCTTGGTTGACCATGGATTTAGAAACTTTGAGTAGTACTTCTAAAGTTCATAGATGCATGAAATTAATTCACACTAATCAAGTTTTTATAGTTGGTGGAGTTCTATATGAGTTACCACTCCCCACTTTAGATCCATCTACTATTCTACAGTCACTAGTTTCAATTTTGCCACAAATTATAGTTTCTCCTCTAGTTCTAATTTAAACACAGTTGAGGCATCCATCACTGGCACAAAGAGTTCATACACTTCTATAGCTTTAGTATTCTAGATAGCTTCTAACTATAGTGTTCACACCTAGGGTAGTATCATTGAGATTTCATGCATCTACTCATAGAGCACATGTTCAAAGAGCTTCTCCTATTACCAAATGGGTCCTTAAGATCCCTTCAGTTGGATCCACTTCTCAGAGTTACAAGGGGACCCCATAGTTGGTTTCTACTTCATATATTTCAAATAATTTATATAATATATAGATTTTAGAGCCACAATATCAACACTTTCATCATGCTTCATTATCATGCATGATTCCTCTCCTTAATATAGGACACCATGATAGGGAGTCTCCCATGAGACTCATTAGTTAGTATCATTTCTTATCAGTTTTTCTTGTACATAATCTCCTTTATGATTGATTATACATAGCTTATTCCAAAAATCCAAAACCATTAAAATAATTCAAAACACCACAAATATTTTGATTATTTGTATCATCCATGCTTTACATTTCTAATATCATGTTAGACTTACATTTGATATTCTATGATATTGTTTGTCAATTTATCTACATTACCATGTTTCACTTGATTTTATTTGAGTGTGTGAAATGACATACAGATATTTTATTGCTTTACTCCACCCATTGAGGGAACATACTACTTATACATCAAGACATACATTGATATACATACCCACTGAGGGTAACTTCTACATAACTACACCATCCAAGTTATGTCATTCCTACACCAAACACTCTAGTTATTATGTTGATGTACATTAATTACTAGTTTACATAGATTACTCTATTGACACTCACTATTATATAGAACTCATGTATTTTTAGCATATACCTATTCTTTTACTAAGATTTCTTGCATACTTTCACTTTTTTCTTTGATTAGTTAGATGTGATTATGTTTCTAGATATTACATGCTTTACTTTATTGCTTAGCATAGCTAGATTGTTTACATTTCTCAGTTCCATTTTTTTCTCTTGTATATGCCTTAAGACATTTACCAATCCTTTGATTATATTTTCATGTGTGCCTTAGGACATTTTCTAATGTCATTTAATTTTAGTCTTATATGTGATTGTGTCTTTTATGCCAACCTTTCTTGCTTCACTTGTATGTATATGTGAAATTTAAACAAGCCTTTAATGCTTGCTTTCTAGTTTAAGTGATATGTACCCATGTCCCTTGTTTTATTGGCCCATTGGCCACCCTTGTATGTTTCTTTCTTCTTTCCTTGTCTTCTTGTTACTTTATTTCTTTTTTATTGTTTTTCAATGCCATGATCCACATCATGCATTCCCTTGCTTTCTTGGATACCATGATGGACATCATGTTCCACCCCTCCATGACAACTAAAAAATAATAAATAACTATACTTATAGTTCTATTTAAGTACATTTCACATGCTATTACATTGTTATATCTATATAGGCATACCCCTGCTGCTCTAACAATCTCTCATTATAAACCATGATATATCTTGAGATATCTTGTCGATTATCATTTCTATATCATGTATCTTTGTAGCATAACACACTTGTAGGGATATTTTTTCTAAGGGAAATCATTGTAGGGTCTTCATTCCTACCCTTATAATATGGGGAAATAAATAAGGGTTTTGTCATAGAGATCAAAGCTCCTAATGGTAAAAAAATTAACATTCAGAACACCCAGAATAATAACCAAACATCAAACTAGATAGAATAGACCAGGCAGATGGTGAAAATGTCAAGACAATTACCATATTTGGGATAGAAAAATAGTGCCAAGATTATACAATAGCACTAGTACCAATAGTGTATACTTTCAACACTCTTATCCAAAGAATAGAAAAAATAGACTTTCTAGAAGTAAGCAGAAATCTAGGTTCAACTATAGTTTTGCATAGTCAAACCAATTTAGAATCAACAATTTTTAATACACTTTTGCTCAAATAATCTATATATAGGGGGCATCATGCATGGCATGATATCTCCCACTTTTAGTTTCAGATACACTAGTTGGTATAACTTTGAGATCATAATCCATGTTCCAAACACTAGTGATTAGAGGCAATGTGTGTGACACATTTGTTTTATTTTCATTCTGAGTTTAGTATTACCTTGACATTCTTAGTATTTGTGTGCCTTATTCCATATATAAGTGGTTGGCATCATTTTGGAGTGGATTTCATACAAACCTAACTTCCACATTTTAAAGTGGCTTTCATATAAGCCTAGTGCACCAGTTTTAGAGTGGCTTTTATACAAGCCTAATCTCCATCTTTCAAAGTGGCCAAGAGTGGCCTAGTTTCCAACATACATTCAACTATCCATACAAACATTTTCATATCATATTACATTAATGGGATTTAGGATCCATCTCATATGACATAAATTTCATACCAGTATCAGTTCATAACTTCACTTTATAGGGCAATGATGGAGTGAAAGGACTAAATAACCTTCGTATTCTTGAACCACCTATTCAAAGGGATTTTACACATATTCCAAACATTTCTCAACACATGTATGACCACCTAACTTCACTTAGTGGGTGATGATGGAGTAAACGGGCTAGACTTTACAATCTTGAGCCACTTTCAAGGAATTGCGAACTAAACTCCATTCATGATAGTACTCTTGGTTTAGCATAATTTATCAAATACCTAGCACATCCAACATTACTCAGCACCACAATGGTTTTGTATTAGTTGTTATACTCGATGAGGTGTATTTTTTCCTTTCTCTTCCTCTTTATTACCTAGCTTTGTACTTTCTTATTGTAGATATAGTGTATCTAGTAAGAACTAATTTAATCTTTATTTTCTCTTTCATATTCACACTTAATATCATGTTCTCTCTATTCACACCTAACATCACATAGCTTCACCCTTACAGGTAAAGTTAGGTACACTATGTATTTTTCATTTATACTAGTATTTTTCTTTGTTGCATCACTAGAGTAAAGGGGGAAAATGTAATCATATAAAATGTGAAAATTGGTAACTTGAGTGTGGCTAAAGATACCTAACCCATAATTCCATCCTACTTACTTTCATAACCCTCATAGGCATATTTTCACTGATTCCTAGTCATCCATAGCCTTCTAGACCTGATCCTAACTCAGCTAAACTACTCTTTCCATGACAAATCCATCCCCCCAAATCTCATCAACTAAAGATAATATCACCCAACTTGGACAACAACATTTGTGCTACTAATATCCACTTTTATCCCTCTTATCCAAGTACATTTTTGTCCCCAATGGTTAGTTCCTTCTGATTCCCCATCCTTCTCCTTGTCAACCTAATGTGAGCACATTAAACCCATGACCAATATATCCCTATAAAATCTCATTTAAAGATCATTTGGAGAGGGTTGGAAATTATCACTAAGCAAGCAAGAATACAATCAAGACTACTTAAATCTTCCCTAGTCTCTACATATAGCCAACCAATACATTTACAAACTTATTCAAATCCTTACACTAGTCCCTAGCCACCTCAAGCACATCTAATTTTAACATTTACATATTCATGCACACTATTTCACAGAGCACATCAAGTGGGAGAACTACATATGTCTTGATCCCTCTTTGAAGTATCAGTATATAGCTAGTGTGCCCACACAATGAGTGTGAATACATGTTTAGTAAATCTTACACACACTAACTCCCCCTCTTTCTCAAATGTGATCAAATTATAAAGGAACCTAGGGTTTGAAGATAAAATCTACTCTATAGGAAGTTTTTTTAACAACTAATAGTCAAAACTTCATAGGTAGGGTGACATAGACATATCGAATAAAACCCAAAAAGCTTAGGTATCTTGGACAATAGTGGCAAAGGTGGACTATAGCATCAGTGCCACTAGTGTCTTATTTTAGTGCTCCTATCTAATCATAAAAAAATTCTATACCCTAATATGTGATGCTATCCCAATCCTTCATAGTGAATTTTAGACCCTACAATAACCATCTTAGTCAGTTTCTATCTAAGTCTTTTTGTCTCTCCTTTATTACTATTTTTAGAAAGATTCAAATTAAGATCATATTAAACAAATTAGTAGCTTAAATATTACATATTTATTTACTAATTTTATTACTTGAGAATCTTAAATAAATTATGAATAATACACCAATATTCTCAAAACTATTAAATTAGAAACAAAGTACAATAGATATAAAAAATAACTAGCAAAAGACTAGAGTAGAAGATAAAATAATACTAAATAAAAAGGTGAAATTATTCAAGGGGCACAGTGTCTTCCATGAGTTCCTTGTTGGGGTACTTATCCTCCACCTTATCCTTTGGCCTATCTTTCATGATCCTTGCCTAAGTCATATTACTTGGTCCTTTAGTGATTCCCTTTGGGAAGATCATCCTTAGCTTCTTTTGAGGCTCCTTTGAGATCTTAATATAGGTATTGGTCATAGTGAGGTTTTTGGGGGAAGTTTTAGGAGTGAGATGATCTTATGACTTTTTTTCATTCTATATTAGTGGGGGTGGGGGGGGGGGGGGTTGGGGAACCTCTACTCACTGAGCTATGCAAAATATTTTAACATTTTTCTTATTTCCCTATTAATAGAATTCCATTCCTTGATCAGACTAGTTAGGCCCTGCTTCATGGAGTTCATAATTGAATTCATCCAATTGTATCTTATTTTTCTTCACCAATTTATACATGATGGACTTACCTTTCTTTGAGGATTATACTACACCTCCTCTTCAAAAATAATAGGTTAAGGTTTGTTTATGATTATGTGGAAAGGAATATCTCTTGTGAGGCTTTTGGAATTAGGGATTGTAAGGGAAGGGTTAGGAAGAAATAGGGGGGTTTCTATGGTTGGGTATTATTTTGGGGAATCATCCTCCATATATGACCCTCCAAACAAAACTTATTTCCCATGTAGTGTCTCTTCATGTTTAACAAGCATAAAGATAAGCCCTTGGTGAATGATGGCATTTTTTCATTAATTTTAAAAACAAGGGATATACTCTAAAGGGACTTCATAAAATAATATGGTAGATTGATTTTAAATACTTTGAAATAATTTATTAGCAAGAAATGGTGTGATAAAATAAGATTAAATTTACCTTCCAAAGTTAGGTATTTCATTATTTGAAGATAAACCTTTAGCCAGTACATCAATAGGTCCATTCATAAAAAACCTTTTTTTTATCTACTTTTAGTGCCTTAATCATCCTAAAAAATCTTTGCATCATCTCCATATTCTTATACTGTTCCTTTAATGCCTTTGATCCCTCACATGATACCCCTATTACCTCTCATATAAGATTTTTAGTGATATTGATCCTAAGACCTTCCATCTCTACAATTATTTTATTCCAAGTTACAACAAAAGATTTAGCAAGATATGCATCATGACCTATGATTTTTTTCATGTATTTTTATATACCTCCCTTGTATATCCTTCTCCAAGCATTCTTATTATCACAGACCTCCATGCATGAAAGTGGCTTTAGTCTATCTCTATCTCCCTCCATTTTGTGTTGGCCTAAGAAAAGATTGTTTAAATGGTGAAAAAGGTCTACCTTTTCCTACTTATGTTTATTGTTATTATCTAGATATGGATTAATGAAGGATAATTCTCCCATATCAAATAATCAATATCCCATGTGAAACTATAATGGTTCAACATGATAGTTAAAACACAACTAAAAAGATGTAATTTTCATGCTTAAGACCAACACCACCATACCTTAGGACATGATGGATTCATTTTTAATGGCCTTGGTGACTTATAGTGGGATGTGGTTGTTATATTAATGATAATAGTTTCATAAAGGTATTTTTTTGGTTGGGAAACTCCTGAGTGTTCTTTTGACCTGGGCCTAGTCTATTGTGGAATTGGTATTCCTTCTACTAGCTTTAAATTTAGTCACATTCCTTTCTCCATGATTATATGTTTCTTTACTAGTAGTGTTATAGATGGATTTTTTTTATTTAGGGATGAGAGATATTCCACATCCCATTTTTTTTAATACTCTAGAAAAAGTGGTTTTGCTCATATGACTCAATTTTATGACCTCTTAATAGGGGCTAGAATAGAGAGAGAACACTTTATTTGGTTTTATTTTCTAATTTTGTTCAGATGGGATCTAAGAGGGTTGTTAATAATAGATTATTGTCTAATATATGGGCCTTTATCTAATAGACAAACTTATCTTTAAATTTCTTTTGATATTATCTAGTGTTCTCATTAATTGGTTTTTCAATAACTATGTTATTTGGAATGACATTGTTTATCTTCACACATGGGGATATGGTAATTTCCTTGGAGTGATTTGTTGTGATTTTTTTCATAGGGTAGGCATGAAAAACACTATATGTTTAGTTTTTATAGGTTCCATAATCTCAATAATTTAAGGCTATGACTCCTTTGTCTCAAACCTGACCTTCTTGTCTGGGGAATCCATTATTATATTACATCATCTTGATTAGATAGACTCACGCCTATAACATAAATTTTCAAATTTGAATTAGTTTCATTGGTTCTTTATTTTCATCCACTTTGGCATTCAAATTTATTGGACTAATTTTTATGACTATTATACCTTTTACTTGTTACTTTCCTCTTTTGGGGTGATGTGCTCTTTTCATTGGCAGTAAGGGGTCTTTGTTGGTTTTAATTTTGATCCATTTGGGGGACCCATCTAGTTTTTTTAAATTTTGGTTTTTGATACTACCAAAATTGGTTTGGGCCCATTGAAGACCCCTATGATGTCATTTTTAATTTGCATTTTTTTATGATTGTGTTGATTTTGGGTCCTTTAGGGACCCTGATGGTTATGTCTCTATTGAGGGCACTAGCTTACATGTCTTTGTGATTAGTTATTATTGGGTTCTAGTTCATATGTGTCTTTCACTGGGACCTATTCTTGGGAGTGCATAATTTTTATTTTTTATTTTAATGAGGGGATAACTGGACCTCACTTTGTGTATGGGGTTGAATTCCACACTAGCTATTAAAGGTGGGTTTACCTTAATCAAAATTTTATGTATCTAAATAAACATTTAGTATTTACATATATGAAATGATATAAATAATTTTTTATAATTATAAATAGTTTAAAAATCAATTATGTATGTATTTTAAATTTATATAAATAATTATATCCTTGTGTATATAAATGAATATAATGTGTATCTAAATTAATATATTGTGTATTAATGTGTGTGTGTGTAAACATTAGAATAAATCTCAAGTTTAGTATGAAAAATATATTCAATAACATTCTTCATTGAGTGTAATTATTTTTTTCATCCAAGGTAGCTAGATTTTTAAGTTTACTCATTGAAAACAGTGGTACCTATTTTTATTCATAATTTACACATAATTCAAAAATATTTTAAATGTTATTTATTTTTTGATATAGAGGTTTTTAACAACCTAACATCCACTAGGTTTTCAAAGTCAATATCTATAATAATGATGCCTTATATTATAAACATTTGAACACATTATTTGAAAATAATGCATAAGAAGAAAAGTGCTTCACATGATTATCATTAAATAATATGATTTCCATTATTAGTGTAAATGAATGTGTGTGTGTGTGTGTGTGTGTGTGTGTGTGTGTGTGTGTGTGTGTGTGTGTGTGTGTGTGTGTGTGTGTGTGTGTGTGTGTGTGTGTGTGTGTGTGTGTGTGTGTGTGTGTGTGTGTGTTTGAGCACCTAGTGGCTACTAAGTTCCCAATACATACATTAGGGAATAACTCATGTGTTTGTTTGGATAATTATTCTTAATGTGTAGTTTATTTTGTGAATGTAATAGCCACTAATTGAATGACATTATTTATGTTTGTTAATTTTTATTCAATACTTCATTGAGATATGATGACTGCTAGGATCCAAAATTTTATCTTTCTATATAAATGGACATCCTAATACAATGGTGAAATTCAAATTACATATATTTTTTTTTATAACCTAATGGCCTCTAAGTTCACAATATTCATTATCATATGTATTTGTAATATATTATTTTTATTACATCATTTAAATCTAATGACCACTAGGTTTTTCAAAATTTATCTTTGGATATAAATTATTTTCCTAATACAATAGTGCAAATTAAAATACATATACATTTTCTTAAGAACTATATATCACTAAGTTCCTAATATTTTTATTTTGACATCAATTTATGTGCATCATAAAGAGCTAGTGGCCACTATATTCTCAAATTTTCTATTTTTATATGTAGGAAACCCCTAATACAATTTTTAAAAAATGAAAATATATATACATTTTATTAAAATATGACAATCTTTATGTTCCTAACTTTTGCATGTGTATCTAATTCTTAATTTTTTTTTACATTTTTTACATTGAATCATTATTGAGAACTTAGTGTATAAAAGGTTCATAGTATTCATTATTAGATGTAATTTTTATGTTCTATTGAGTGTATCATTCATATTTAGTGATTTTAGAACCTCATTCTAGCTACAACTCTATTCCAACCAAACTTAAGACTGGTTTCTACCAAACATTGAAAATTAAGCCTAGGAATCACTAAATGTCCCAATTTCATTTTCACACTATTCATTAATTCTCATAATCATGTTAAGGCATCCCTATTCATGGTACTAGCTCATATGAAATAATAACCTCTCACTAATTCATCTCTAGTCACCTTATGACTTAACTACTGGTAGTTTGGCCTATGGACCCATTAACTAGGGCACTTGAACAATTTTTAAAAGATATAAGATGTTAATCAAAATGAATCAACTAATTAAAATATATTAGATTATTTTCTAAATTATACATTTGAAATTAATGAATATCTAAAAATGGAAATTCAAAAATTCAAGATATCAATCTTCTTCATCATTGCCTTTGTGAGTTGTCAAGCTCTCATAAAATATATAACAAATATATAATTTGTGAGCCATGTATATTAATTTAAAATAATAATTACATGTAACCTCCTTAACTCATATAAATTTAACTTTAACTCACCTAGGGTTAGTTTGAATTCATTCCATGCTTAAATCCTAACTTAACTTAGCTTGGGTAAGAGTTAACTCTAGAGGCTATAAATACAACACCTTACCTATTGATCTCTAAGCTCTTTTTGTGTAAATATATTATGTTTGAATAGATAAAATAATCCTTTCTATTAATTTTACCATACCAATTTAATAATCCAAGCCAAACTAATCCAACTAGCCAAACCAAGGTGCTAAGAAAAGGTGGAAAAAATGGAGATTCATTGACAAAGACTTATTGATGCATATAGACAAGAAAGGCACTTCAAAAAATAATTTTTTAGATAAAAGGAAGGTAAAGGGATGATTTTTTTTTGTTTTATAGTTGTGTTTTCATTGTATGCTTGTTACATATGCTATCCCTAGTGTCTAGGCTAGAGGTCTTAGTGTTTAGTGTGTTTATTTTGAGTTTATTTTCTTGACTAACACTATATTAATATACACTCTATGTATTCCTTATTCACAATGATCACTATGTTCCATTTTATTTATTTATATATAAATTTATGTCCTAATATAATTGTGAAAATTAAAATACATATACATTTGTTTAAAACCTAGCATCCACTTTGTTACCACCATTTTTATTTTGAAATTCATTTTCTCTATATTGTTGGAATCCAGAGGTCACTATGTTTTCAAATTTTGTATTAATATATAAAATAACAACTTAATAAAATGTTTTTTTTTTAATTTACAAGATAACAATCACTAGGTTCCCAATTTTTTTGTTTGTATTTAATGATTAAATATTCAATTGACATTCATTACCTATAATCATTTGTTAGGAATATAGTTTTCATTAAATTTTCAATACTCATTCTTAGATGCAATTATTATGTTTTTTTAGAACATCTTTGAGAGATATAAGTCATTAATTTTCCATCTATTTTTTAATAAATAAACATATGCCCTAAGACAAACTTGAAAATCAAATATATATATATATATATATATATATATATATATATATATATATATTGAATGATGAAAATGAAAAAAAACATAATGGTGAAAATGAAAAAAATGCACGCGTGCCCACACACACATTTAAAAAAAATTATAGGACAGTAAGTTCTCTCTCTCTCTCTCTCTCTCTCTATCTCTCTCTCTCTCTCTCTCTCTCTCTCTCTCTCTCTCTCTCTCTCTCTCTCTCTCTCTCTCTCTCTCTCTCTCTCTCTCTCTCTCTCTCTCTCTCTCTCTCTCCTCTCTCTCTCTCTCTACATTTAATTTCATGTTGAATATGAAAATACGTATACATTTTTTAAACCTAGTAGGTGTTAAGTTCCCATCCTTGAGATATAATGGTTGTATAATTCATAAAAAAATGAATTATATATACTTGAATACAATGGTGAAAATGAAAAAAAAATAATTTTTTCACTAATTTCACAAAATTCTCTACATGTTTTGTTAAAAATACTCATTTGTAGATGCAATTATTATGTTTTTTTTAATACAATGTTAAGATTTAGTGGCCATTAGGTTCCCATTTTTTGTCATCATATATAAAAAAACATCATAATATAATGTTTTAAAACCAAATGGCTTATAAGTTCCCAACATTATTATTTTTATATCCATTTTATGTGCATCATTGAAAACTAGTCATCACTATAATCCAAACTTTTGTATTTAGCTTTCATGGGGTGTATTTGGCTTCCCATCATAATAAGTCCTATTATAGTTAGGGTGAAAGTTATGATTTTCAAAATTAATTTACCATATTATATCTTAATTTTACACCCTTAGAATCGTCATATGATGGCCATAACCTATTATGCATATCAATGTATTATATTTGTCAATTTGGGAGCTATATGAAAAATTTAAGGTGATACCAAGCCATAGAACTATGAACAATTCCCAAAATTTGGTTTGTTTAAAATTACTCCCCTTGAACCACTTATAAGTGTTAATGTTTTCAACTATCAACATTTTTAATTTATTATTGATTCAAGTAGAGGTTATAGTGGCCACCCTAAGCTTTTGTTAAATGTCCCACATAATTTTTTTTAGTCTTAAGATAATGAACCTAATGAGATTAACAATAAAATAAAAACCTTTGATATTCATTCTAACATCAGAGCTCATTTTTCCCCCACCTTGTGATCCCATTCTTATAAGAGGCCCAATGATGAGACACATGTGATAATTATTATTCCAAAAATAATCTCTTACTATTACACTTTTCAAGTGACATAATGGTTGAATCCCTCCACATGGGTCTCACCACTCTTGATTATGATGATGGTTATATGTTATATGATCCATTTTTGTTTACCTATACTCAAGAAAAAATGTATAAATTCTACATTACAAATCATTCCTCAAATAATATTCTAGACAATCATCCTTTAACTCTATCATTAACACAGTCCATATTTTTAGTTTTAGAATAAATTATGATATTACTTTAGGCCTTCCTAGTGTATCTGATAATATTAATAGTGATTCAAATAATTTTCATAGTTTATATTGAACTCATAACTAGTAGGATCTCTCCTACAAACCATTACCATAGAGTATTAATCTTAGACTTTATGTAGATAATAATAATTATGCAAAGTCCAGTCTCATTATTCATCAAAATAATAATACAAATCCACATCTCTCTCTTCACCTGATTGATAGGAGAATAATAGGGAGTGCCTAGTAAATAGGCAAAGTGAGTTGGTTTCTTGCAATGAAAATTTGTTGCATGAAACCAAGATTAGTTGATATGGAATATCTGTATGCATAAAATAGCGATGAAAATATTCAAAAAATATCAACTAAACAACCAAATCCCAATTAATCTTAACACATACTCCAACACCCTCCCTTAAGTGAAAAATAAGGATTAAGAAAAAAGAAATCAAAGAGACTTAATGGGTCCTAGTAACAAGGCTTGATTAGGTACCCATGTAGAAATCATAGTGAAATACAAATGTCCCTATGGTATCTAATCCATCTTATCAGAATACATGGATGTCAAGTTTCTATAACCACCAAGTCAAATTTAAACTGGAACTCTATATGAGACTCACTCTGTAAAAACACTAATCACCAAACTAGGAGAAAAGAGTTACCAAGGATGAAAGGTATCACCATAAGGTACCCAAAAACTAATAGAACCATAGTGAGAATGAAAAATAGAACATATGCTTAAATACATCCTAAGAATAATGACTCAAAATGACAACACAATCCTATAGTAGGTGCATGATGGAATGAATCCCATCAAACAAAATATGCACTCAATCAATTGACTCAAAAAGAAAAATGTGTTGTACTAAGGGCTAATAAGGAACACATACCTAAAGTAGTATGTGTACATACCCACCCATAATTATGAAGTGGATGTAGTGACTCAAAAAACATCTAAATGAGTGTGCCAATCCAATTATGCAAATACTAAAATGCTAACATTGGGCTACACCAGACTAGATACACTCAAAACAGAGAATAATCTCCACTAAAACATCTGAAGGAAACTATCAATAATTAGATACAGATATGAAATATCTCAATAATTATTTCCCTATTGATGATGGGATAATCATGCAACTAGATAAGAAGCTACTCAATCATGGAGCACACACATGAAGATAAAAATATCCATGAATCTTAGTGTGACTATAAACAAAAGTCCCATCCTATAATAATATCACTAAATGATGCAATAAACTCCACAATTCAATCAATATTTGTAATACATCATCTATGCAATGAGAGATATATGCTTGAAAATAACACTTCTACCTAATCAAGCAACTCAAACAATACAGAGCACCAATAGGCAAGATGAGAAATGTGTGGTTAAAGAAGATAAATAGTGTAAGAATGATGTTTTTAGTGTCCTCACCAAGAATGCTTCTTATGTCACCAATAATTATTAGAAATACACCCCAAATGAACACAAATGGTGGATGAAGATGCCTACATATGTGTGAGTGTAAATTCCATGGTAGAACAATGCAAGGTAACATCCAAAGAAGTGTTAAGTAAGGCATGTCTGACCATTGTAATCTCATGTTTCTTAGGCTTGAGTGAAGGTACAAAAGATCCCATATGTAGCTCATAATCCTCAAAAAGAGTGGAGGGAACAAAATATGGATCTCTATCAACATATCCTAATGAAGATGAAGCACCCACATCATAACCACGGCCATGGTCATTAATCCATGTAATAGGTTGGATAGGGCATTTAATGCACTATAAATGCTTCCCAATGCCTACAAGTCTAGTAGTCTGACCCATGAAATGAAGCATATGGGAGCCAAAGCTAGTGGTATACCTCTCAAAAGATCAAGAATATATATATAGGTAGAACTAGAGTGGGATATGTAGAGTGTTGAAAAATAGTAGTATGAAAGTATCATCTAAAATAATAGTAGTAGTAGGAACAATGGGTTGCTTAGAATCTAGTAAATCACAATGTAAAAGTGAAGCAAGTGGACATGTACCAGATGTAATATGAGACTAATTCTATGTGCCAACTAGTTTCTTGTATAAATAACAAATGAGGTCATCCTTAATGTGAATCAGGGAGCATAGAAGAGAATTCTACATCATGAGTTTCCTATTTGCTTCTTGAAGTGCTAGAAAAGAAGCCATAGAATCAATGGGTTACTTAGGACATGGTAGGGTACAGTCAAGAGTCATAACAAGATCAAAATTAGGATAAAAAACCACTATATCATAATGCTAATTAGTATATGGAGAAGGTGAAGGTACTTCATCGAAGTGACCATTAGTAGTCAAATCTACATCATGAGTAGTAGTAAGAGGTGGTATAATTGTCTCATCTTCAAAAACTATGTCGTCACTATCAATGGAAGGAGGACAAGAACTAATAGGAGGAGATGAAGATGCCAAAGAGTCCTCATGCAAATTACCATCAAGAATCACACCTACACAAATGGGAAAAGATGGTGGAGAAACAATGCCACCAACAGAAGAATCCTCACTTTGAGAGGAAGGAAAAAAAGGAGGGACATGTGGAAGTGAAGTGACCTCATCAAACAATACATAAATAGTGTCCCATGCTTCCTTAGGTGATGTGGAATTCACAATATGAGACTAAAAACTCTTAAAAACATGGAGGTGAATAAACAAAAGATCCTTCTTTTACAAGGATTCAATCCATAAAATATAATCCTCATCTATGGAAAATAGGAACCACATTCCCTTCATCTTTAAGTGCATCCACATTTTGGTTTTCCATGTGGAGTAGTTTGAGGAGCTGAGTGGTTTGAACATATAATAATCTATACTTAGAGTCATGAAAAATTAAAAATGGTAAAAAAGGTAAAAGAGGGACATCAATTTCCACCAAAAATAAAATTGTGAGTACAAGTGGGACAAAAGAGGATAAAAACACTAAAAAATGGGACATCAGACTACCAAAAATACATCCTATGTACAAATCACACCAAAAATTAAAGTGATTTGTAAGGGGGTTTCACTGATTTCGAGACCAAACCTCACCCTCCATCTTTGACAAATGAGAGTGAAAAAATAAAAAATGGCCCCACTTCAAAGAAAATACCCACTTACAAAATTTATCTCTACTTTACAAATAATACTCACCATTTTAAATCAATTGGCCCCACTAAATGATGTCTCCCACAATCTAAAATTCCCCTTTAGAAAAATAAACACCACTTTCAATTAAAAAAATATATCCCTTCAAAAAATAATCCACTTTATAGTAAAATAGGCTTGAACTAGTGACCACAACCTTAATTTTTGAAATTTTTATTAAAATGACATGTAGTCAATTCATTTATGACAATTTATATAAGCCACTAAAAAACATTGATATTTAAACTTTCAAGATTCAATTTTTTAAGTAATAATAAAAAACCAAACTTTTATAAGGTTATATCTATGTATTTAGGTGGTGTATTGGTGGCATGGGGATATGTGACTAAGTGACAAGGGCTACGTGGTAGGATAAGATAGGGAATTTATGTAGACATTTGTTTTCTCAACCATACATCCAACATCAAGCCAAATTTTAGGGTTTCCTAGGATATTTAACCACCACAAGATTGGTTTGATGCTCAATCCATTGGGAAAGATGAGAGAAGAATGACATGTTTACCTATCTTATGTATGACCATTATGGCATGCTATAAATTCACTGCTTTGCATGGATAGGATTCTATTTAAATTTTTAGATCAATGAAATCATTTTAAAAATAAAAACCTTTATATTTTTTGGTGATATGTGAATGGGAGACAACTTGCAAATGGGGTCCAACTTAGGAGGTAATAGATAATAGGTACTTATATTTCAATATCCATGGGATACATCAAAAGAGTAATGGGAAAATAATCCATCACCATCAAGGTTATCACTTTATTTCCATCATTTTCATCTTGTTGAGTACCAAAAAAAATTGAGTTATTAATGACCAAGAAGGGTAGAAGTAAACGTTGAGGTGAGCAGTCTAATGTTGATTCTTATAGTATATTGAATGTCTTTACCTAAAGATAGTTGGTGGACTACATACAAATGTTTGGAGAGGCTCCAAACATGCCATAAGTAGGTGAATATTGTGTGAAGGTTGAGGTAGTTGGTAGTGCATAGTCCATGAAACTATGTCCAAAAAATATGGATGTAATCTCAAAACTTAATGTTATGTAGAATGCATGGCAATAAAACCATTTAGAAGATCCATATTTGAACCATAATGATGCAAATATGTAAGACTAAAATCCAAAAACTAATATCCAAATGTAAATCAATCCAAGCATGAGATTCCTAGATCCAAAGAAAGCCTTAATGTTGATCAATGCCAAATGTTAATATCTAATTTTTGAGTCCTTCTGATAGATTTAAAAACTATATGACCCAACAAAAAGAGCCTAAAACTTGTAGGACCTACACACAAAAACACATAAATGTGAAACCCAGTAATCTACAATTGACAAATGCTCAATAGGCCTTATATAGAGAGAGAAGTCACTAAGAAATGGATACATGGCCCTACTCTAATACTACATTAAAGTTCATATTGAACTCATAAATAGCAAGATCTCTCCTATAAACCATTACTACAAAGTATCCATCTTAGAGATTATGTAGAGAAAAATAATTATGCAAAGTCTATTCTCATTATTCCTCAAAAGAATAATACAAATCTGTAGCTCTCCCTTCACCTACTTGATTGGAGAAGAATAGGGAGTGCCTAGTAAATAGGTAAAGTGATTTGGTTTCATGTAACTACAATTTATTTCATGAAACCAAGATTAGTTGATATGAAATATTTTCACACATAAAATAGTGATGAAAATATTTTAAAAATATCAACTAAATAACAAACTCCAAATTAATCTTAATGCTTACTCCAATAATAATTTTTTTAGGTCTCAATTTATGAATATTATTATCACCCATAAATGTTGGCTATATCACCATGCCCACAAAACTAAGGATTTTGGTTGAAGAATTAAGATGTTATCATCTTTCATAATTTTGTTTGATCCATAATTCCCTAGGCATATGATCTATAACTATAGTTTATATAACACACAAACACACACACACACACACACACACACACACACACACACACACACACACACACACACACACACACACACACACACACACACACACACACACACACACACACATGTATGTGTGTGTATATATATATATATATATGTATGTATGTATGTATGTATGTATGTACATGTATGTGTGTGTGTGTGTGTGTGTGTGTATACTTCACAAGGACAAGTTCTTTCATTAGATAGTCTTCCACCATGTGTGTCTTCCCCACTTAGTCTCTTAATTTCTGCTCATTTCTTAATTTTGGAAGAAGATAAGTAACTAGTAATAAGGGTGTGGTAGAAATACCTAGTTGGTGATGTGCACATAATCTAGATGAATATGGAGAAATCCTATTTTGATAGGAAGAGATAACTTACAGATAATAAAACACTAACAAAGGGATTGTTATCAAGATAGTTGGGTGGACTACCTAGCGTGAGCTAGATCTAAGAAGCATAATCTTGATAGGAGGCTATCAATCCACTCTTAATAATATTTAAGTTAAAAATTATAAATGTAATTTACTTTCATAAAGAAAAGGAAATGTAATACAAGAAGAAATTAGAATGCGTGTTAAATAAAATGACCAAATATATCAAAAATAGGTCAATACTCATGCTAAAGTGGGTGAAGTCAAGTTCAAAAAATTAGAAAAGAGTATATGAATAGTTAGAAACATAGAAAGTTATATTTTGTTAGAGTTAAGAGGTTGAAAATAACTTTTTATTTTATACCATAGTGACCATTGGCAGTTCAGTGAACTGTCAGTGATTAAGCTGACCATCAGTGGTTGGATAATTGTCAACGGTTGGAAGTGACTGTCAGAAGTTGTACTAACTATTAATGGTTGAATATGGATTTATAAATGTTGATAAAAGAGTTAAATAATGGTGAATGATATAATAATGTTTCTTTTAAGGATATAGAAGTTGGGAAATAAGGTGCAGATAGGGCTAATCAGGTCAGGGGTTTGAAATCTAATGAAATAAAGAACAAGTAGAATAACCTGTAGTTTGAAAGATGGATGATAGTTGATGGCTAGATCAATAATAATTTGGCCTCAAAATCAAATTCAAAATGGGTTTAGGTCTCTTTTATTGTTGTTGAGTTATTAAAGGAAGACTAAATGCTAGAAATATTGAATACCTATGTGTAAGAATGTTTGATATCTTGAACATCGATCCATTTCACTTCCTACTCTCCTTTTATAAGAAAAGAGAGATGGAGGATGGAAGTTTACCTAGATGGTGAGGTTGTTGATCATGATGCTTGGAAGTTAGTTATCACCACATAAGGTGAATATATTAAATTATGACTCATTATCTTGCACATAGCTAGTGATGAGTTAAGAAGGTGAGGACTTGACCATCAATGGTTAGGCTAACCATTAATGATTAAGTTGACCATTGGTGGTTAAGTGTCTAAAGGTAATTTTGTGAATAAATGGGTTAAAAGGTTAGTTAAGGGTTAAGTTGGAGAATTTTAGTTAACTAAGTGGTCAACTAAAATCAAGGTCTGATAGGGTTGAGAAGGGTCCACATGTATTTTGACATCTAGTACATTTTTCTAGTGTCTAAATTTTACCCCTTTTGTTATGTGGCTTTGAATTAACAAGCTACAAAATAAAAATGGATTACTTGGTTGAAGGTATATTTATCTTGAGTATGGGAGGAGGTGTTCCCCCTCAAACTAGGAGTCGATGAGGTAAAATTGTAATCAAGTTGGGGTTTGATAAGTGATATATGGTGAGTTAATAGGTTGGTGACAAAAAAAGGGTTGGTAATTTGAGATGTAAACATGCACACTAAATATTAATAAGTGTGATAGTCAAGATCTAATAAAGACTAATATTTCTAATGTTGGTAAATTTAAGGTTAGTTCTAGAAGTATGAGTGATAAGGTAACTAGTCTATAGCATTGGTCATAGCTGATTAGGTGACTCTATAATTCTCCTAAATATGGTCAATATTTTTTAGGTATCTAAGGTAGGAAGTTCTCCCTTTAAAAACACATATGGTCTAGTTATGCATGAGGTGGTGCAAATTCAAATGATCAACATGGCAAGGTTGGTTATTACAATAAAAAATACCAATGCAAGGTCATCACAAAATATGTGATAGTTTAGGTAAAAATGACCAAAATTAAGGTGGACATGGTCTTATGATTGGTTGGAGAAGGGTAATCTCCAAAATCTCAAGTTTTGATTTGGGGGAGATTAGGTGATCTCCAAAATTTTGGCACCTAGGTTTGATGCTTTAAAAAATTTAAAAGTAGAACCCTAAACATTGATGATTAGGGTTTATATGGTCAACCATTGATAGTCACCCTAACCATTAATGGTTAGGGCAAACCCTAAAAATATAAAATATAAAAAGTGAAAATAAAAAACTAGAATATGAAAATCTTGGTTGAGGAGTTGAGATATTATGAGGCTATATTGTTGGCATAGTGTCCATAGTAGCCAAGATGGGGAGAGTAAAGGGCTAATTTTGTAGGTAGACTAGTTGCATCAACTCCAAGATATTGGGCCTCTATAGTGAGTGTATATACTAGCATCTCAAGAGGATTGGCACCAGATGGTAGTGCAGATGTAGGAATAGGAGGGGCTAGTGGTAGTGGTGCCTTAGGCACATGATATTATATGTTTTGATATGTTGTATGTACATTATTTTGATATTAGTCTGTGTGTCAATGATGTAAGATGTACATGAGAGATATTTATACATTATTACATGTATTATTTATTTAATGGACATGATGATGTTTATCATGTTTATGCTTATAGATTTGATGTACAAAGTTATTATTGTGACCATGGTTTATGGTTTATGTTTATGCTTTACACTTATGAGATTTGGACTCTTTAGCTTAGACACGTGATGATGTTGGATGATGTTTTTGTTTTTTCATGGATATGATGCTTATGATTATGGATGGTTTAATTATGGTTATGTTGATGTGATTTTGTGATTTAATTTTATATGATGAATTCTTGTGATGTTATGGTAAATGGATAGGATTATACTATAGATAGATAGATGATGTATGATGCGGTTTATGATGTTTTGATCATTGATAGATATATGATATAGTTAATGGTGTTTTGATCAAATGTTGTGTTCATTATTGATTTTTTTTTTTCATGAACATAGAGATGTAATGTTATTATGGTTAAGGATGTGATGAAAATACATAAATTAAGTTAGATAACAAACTAAATGTATAAAAAATAAATGAGAATCCAAGACGCATGTCTACATGAACCAATGATAAGAGGGTAAAGAAAAATCATGATGTTTTTTAATTGGTAAGGACCTAAAAAAACTGAAGTTATATTTGCTTAAGGAAACTAAGTCTTTTGAATGCTTCACATTAGCATGCTTTGGTTGATAAAAAAAGGTATCTTGACCATATTGTGTCAAGTAAGCTCATAATCCCTTAATTAAAAGAGTATATAAAGGGAAGATAGGTGGTAGGTAAAATGTAAATAGGTGGATAGGTAAGGTAACCTTATGTGGGTTATTTTTCCCCTTCTATAGGTGACCTATGAACCAAATTATAGAAGTCTTTGTCTTAATTCTAGGTGTAGACTAATTGATGCGGGAAGTTTACTAATGTTATATATGAAAGTTGATTTTTGCTTTCTTGGGACTCTAGTTTTGATATGGGATATTTTGTTTATTGATTTTATTTTTGATAGGTTGTGAAGTTGATCAATATAGGAAGCTTTAAATGATTAATTTTGACCCATTTAACTTAGCCATCCTTCAAGGGAGTGGTCTAAGTTTGGGTTTATATGTTTGATAGTTATCTTTTAAGGGAATAGTCTATCTTTTAATTAATTTAGTTTTATGCAACTATCCTTCAAGGGATTAGTCTACCATGCGAGAGATATGTGACCCAAGTAATATTTTATTATCCTAATTATTTTAATATGCTAGGTTTTAGACATGGATAAGTCTAATCAAGATTAGAGGTTTACCTTTATGAGGGTAAAACTTTTAGCATAAAAAGGTAATGATAAGTAAAAGGGGTGGTTTTGAGAGACAAATGACAATGGGATTCTATTTGATTAGAGATGAAAATTATCCATGAGAACCATACCATGGATAAAGCCATGGTACCCATATTTAAGATTAGGATATGAGTATGATGATTAATCACATGGTTCTATATTGTAATCAATTATCTTTAAATGGAGAGGGATAGGTAGGTGAAGGTGAAAATCTCATAAATCAATGGATAAGCTTAAGTTAGACAAGAAGGTGATTTTAATCTTTATTTTAACAAAAGAAAGGATGAAGATGTGAATCATTTAGTGGGTCAAGTTCTTATTTGCCTTTGAGAGAGGATAAATGATATGCCTCTGATCTATACTTAAGGGTTATGATGTAGGGTCCAAGCTAATTGAAAGAAAACTTGCCTCTTTTGATTTTATCCATATTGATTACATGTTGGTTTTCCCTTAAGATGAGGTCTTTGATATTGCATTCTCACTATTTTAGGTGTTTGTTATACGTGCACTTGATTCATTCTTGGTATACATGAATATGGTTAAGTATTGATAGAATATATTCATTGAGTAGCTCAATTCATGATAGATGTTTTTGATGATAGTCACTCTTAAAAATGATCTCCTATAAGGATATGTGAGGAGAAGGAATCTAGAATTTGAGAGGCAAAACTAAAGAGAAAGGGGTAGTACCTATAGAGGTTTGAATTCTAGTGAAATAGGCCCATAAATTGAAGGGGATGTGTAAGTTCCAATCCCAACCTAAAGCACTAACTACTTTGGTCAACATTTTGTTAAGGGTTTTATTAGAACCTTTTACCTATCCATTAGCTTATGGATGGTAAGGTGAGAAAAAGCTCAAATTAATGCCAAATACATCATAGAGACCTTGGACTTCTTGTTCTTGAAAAATTTACCATTATCAATGATGATATTATGGGGAACACCAAAATGATAGATGATATGATGGTTGATGAAGTTGACAATCTTGTCAGATTTAGTTGAGATGAAAAGAATAATTTCCACCCACTTGGTGAAATATTTAGTGGCATTAATGATGGATTAATTTCATTGTGAAGAATGAGGGTTGATTTCCCTAATGAGATCGAGTACCCATTGTGAGAAGGGCCAATAGTCTTTAGATACTTGTAGGCCATGATAAGGTGTGTGATGAAAATTGGCATTTTGTTGATGTTTAACACAATTTTTTACATAATCACAATAGTCCCAGTTGAGGGTAGGCCAATATTATCCAAGGTGAAGGATGCGTCTAGTGATAGCTAGGCCAATAAAGTGTCCCCCATAGATTATGTCATGCATTTCCTTGATAGCATGGGAAGCTTCATGACTATGTAGATAATAGAGAAGGAGGCCATACAAGTCATTTTTGTAAAATATTCCCCCTAGTATGGTGTAATGAGAGGTACTCTAAACAAAGTCTCTTTGGGTATTTATAGAGAGGTTGGGAGGAACAATGCCAAGGTTAAGGTAGTTGAAGGTTTGTCTATACCATATGTCAGATGGAATTTGCTCTACATTAAAAAAAAGTAGGAAGGGTGGACTAGATATAAGATGGGGTGATAAAGTGGTGGATGGTAACAAATATTTTGGAGTTGATAGGCTGATATGGGATTTGAGAATCAAGGGAAGCCATTATATCTATGAACTTATTGGTAGATCATGGAATAGACTAGATAAGGTAATGGTCAAATGATGTTAAGAGTACATATATGAGTTTTTTATACTTTTGTAATAGATAATTCTTATAATGGTAGGATTCATTAACCTAGTTGACCATAATTTGGGAATCACCAAAGACACTAATGGTCTTAATTACCAAGGCTAAAGTTGTTTGGAGACTTATGACTAGGGCTTCATACTCAGCCACATTATTGGTACACTCAAAGTCAAGTTTAAAGGAAAATAGAAGAGGTTCACCATCAAGGGGAATGAGGATCACTCCAGAACCCCCACCATGTTGTCATTTGGAGCCATTAAAGAGCATGGTCATTTGGTAGGTAGGATCTTTTTGAGAAAGGGTCACGATGGACACATCTGGAAATGGAAGAGGAAGTGATTAGTTGTCTAGAAGAGGATATTTGGCCAATTGGATGGTGATGAATTGATATTTAATTGACTTATATTAGAGGAACTCAAGGTCAAAATTAGCTAAAAGCATAAGCTTCATATCCATATGCTAGTTTTGGTATGGTTTATAATACATGTACTTGAATGGGTCAGTGTTAGTGATAACATAGGTTTTATGATTGAGAATATAATTATAAAGTTTGGAAGCCATAAATACTAAGGTGAGACAAAGTTTCTTAGGATGGGTATACTAAGTCTCATACTCTATAAGTGTTAAAATTCTGTAGTAGACATCTTTCTCTTTGTGTTTTTCATCATGATGAGAAAGCATGGCTCCTAAGGAATGGTCATTGGTGGAAATATAAAGGTAAAAGGGTTAGTATTATTAGGTGGGGTAAGAACAAGTGGAAAAATAAGGTATTTTTTGAGTGAATAAAAGGCTTGTTGGTAGTCCCTAGTCCACTTAAAACATGTGTCTTTCTTTAGGAGATGGTGAAAAGGTTGGCATCTATCTGATAATTGAGAGATGAAGTGATGTATGGATTAGAGCTTCCCTTATAGGCTATGGAGTTGCTTAAGGTGGGTATGAGGAGGCATATCCATTATTTATCTAACTTTGTCAAGGTATACTTTGATACCTTGAATAAAGATGGTGAAGCCAAGAAGTTTTCTAGAAAGGACCCTAAAAATACATTTCTTGGGGTTGAGTCTGACATGGAAATGGATTAAGCATTTGAAGATGATGGTGAGAATGGATAGGTGATCCTTGTGATATTTATATTTCCTAAAGAGACTATCCACATAGTCCTCTATGATTTTATGGATTAGATCATGGAAGATGTAGGTCATGGCATGCTAGTAAGTTGATAAATCATTTTTCAAACTAAATGGCATGAACCTATAGGAAAAGGTTCTCCATGAGGTGATGAAAGAGGTTATATGCTGATCCTTGGGGTAAATAAATATTTTACTATATATTAAGAAAATTTCCATGAGAGATAACATCTTGTGGCTAGCTGTATGATCAACAAGTTGGTCCATACTAGAAAGAAAAGTCATCCTTTGGGTAAACAAGGTTAAGGTCATGAAATTTGATATAAGGGTGAATTACCCCTATGGTTTTGGTAATGGGAATTATGTTATAAACCCATTGATAATTTATTTTTTGGATGAATTTGATAGAGAAGAGACGTTTACGCTCTTCTTTGACTAGGAGGGTGATGTTAGGGTACATCCTGTAAAACTTTTGCTAAACAAGCTCAGCATCAAGATGGGTGAAAATGTTATAGAGGGATATATAAGGGTAAATTATGGGCATATAATAATATTAACAAGAAAAATTTATTCTTAGGTTATGGAGGAAAGAAGGGTAATCTTTTTTCTCCACATAATCTAAGGATTAACCAATCTTGACAAATGTTAGGGTTCATATGTTTCTAATGTTGAGGTCATAAATAGGATCATTGGTGAGGTTTGCATACTCTTGAGGAGTATGGAAATCATCCAAAGATAATAAATTATACTCCCCCAGTTAGAGACATTGGAACATGGTTTCTAAGGGGTCATCTATGGGGATTTAGGAAGAAGGGATAGATGAGCTAGTTGAAGCTTCATCAATGGTAGGGATGGAGGTGTTTATGGTTTTGGTTGATGAGGTGGTTTTGTTATTAGTTGTTGGTAGGGTTGATGAAGGAATAATAAGAACATAATAGGGTTGATATGTCATATTACATGAGGTAAAATGACTAGGGTCAACTCTTATGGTAATAACTTAACCTTCATGTTCAAATTTTGCACACTAGTGTAAGGTAGATGGGACACAAATCATGGCATGGACACAAGGGAATCTAGGTAAAAAAATTTATTATAACTCACCCTCTAAAATTTAAAAAATTTAAAGAATTATATGAGGTTCCAAGTGGATGTAGAGGGTGACTATCCCTAAGGTAGTGGCCATAGTGTCATTAAAAGAATGAATGATCACTACAATTTTTGACATGATGTTCTTATGAAATTAAAGTTGGTCATAGGCATGAGAGGAGATAATGTTGATACTAGATCCCCCATCAATCATCACCCTTTTGATGTGGGTTTGATTCATGTATGTAGTAATGAAGAGAGGAGGATTAGGATCTTCAAAATGGATAGATGGGATTTTTGAATCCTAGAAGGTGATGAAGGTAGAAATTTAAAGGGATCCAAAAAAAGATAAAAGAGGTTAAGGATATTCTATTTTAACCTCTATCGATTCCAAGGTTTCTATCAATGCTTAGTGATGATAGGGTGAGGTGTTGAATAGTTCGTAAAGGCTCATCTTCATTAGTGTCTAGTGAAATTATTTTAGAACCACTCGCTTGTTAATAATAAGTGATTAATAAACAATAATAATTATGAAATAACATGAAACATGGAATTCATTCCTAAAAATCACAATAATATAGACATATGCAATAAAATTCAAATCTAAGTAAATACACACATAACATCGATATAACATGGTTCACCCAATGCAGGCTACATCCACCAAGAAGATCTCTATAATATTATAAACAAGCTTACAAGAAAACTCTAAGAAAGAAACCTCTCATAGAGATAACTTTATCCAACCCAAATTCACACTAAAATTCTTGAGATGTTAAGATACACCTCAAAACCAATCTCACTGACTAATGAGATAAAATAAAGCTCAAAAAATAAGATGCAAAATGCAATGCATAATGTGTTCCCCCTAACCCCTATTTATAATTTCCAAAATCCCTTGAAAAATGCACCATACCTTGGAGATAATCATATCCCCACCAAAATGGAAAAAAATAAGGGAGGTTACAACCAATTGGGATAAAGATAATCCCCTGATTCTCTCAACCACCTTAAATCATTCCTACTTCTCCATAAAATGTGCCACAAATGTGGGAAGTGGTTGGCACACTCAAAAAATGTGCCCCACCATTTGTGAAAGTAAAAATTACATGTTAAAATGGCCAATTAATTTTATTTTAACCTTAGGGGTGTTGAAACGGGTTCCACATTCAACAATCTCCCACTTGGAGTTTATTTCTCCTTGAACAAAATTTAACACTCCTCCATGATTTTCATGAAGACCAACCAAAGCCAAACATAACCTTAACTTCTCTAATGTGACTACCTTGGTCAACATATCTTCATGATTCTAGCTCATATGCATCTTCTCTAGCTTCACAATGTCTTCTTCCAAAGTTGTCCTGATGAAATGATACCACAACTGTATGTGCTTCATCCTTGAGTGGGAACTAGAGTTTTTGGCTAAATGTATAATACTTTGACAATCACTATGTAATCTCCTAACTTCTTACTTATACCCCAAATCATTAAGTAACTATTGTAACCAAATCATCTCCTTGCTAGTCTCTATAGCGGTAACATACTCAGCCTCTATGGTTGATAAAGCCACAACTTTATATATATAAGAAATCCAACTAACTATTTTATCCCTAATAGTAAATATATAACCTATCATAATCCTCCTATTATCAACATCCCCAGCCATATCTAAGTTGACATAACCACACAAAGTGGTTTTTGATCTGATAAAACATAATGTTTTACCCATGGTTCCTCTCAAATATTAAAGAATCCACTTCACTACTTGTCAATTATCATAACTTGGATTACGCATGTGCCTACTTACTACTCCCATTGCATGGGTAATATCTAACCTAGTAGAAACCATAACATACATCAAGATACCAACCATCGATGAGTAAGGTACCTTGGACATCTTTATCTTTTCTTCTTTTATCTTGGGACACTACTCCTTTGATAATCTGAAATGGCTTGCCAAATGAGTCCCAACTAGCTTAGCATCTTGTATACTAAACCTCTAAAAAACTTTATTCATGTACTCTTCCTAGGATAAGCTCAAATTCCTCTCCTTCCTATCTTGAGTTATCCTCATACCAAATATTTTCTTTGCTACACCTAAATCCTTCATACAAAAATAATCACGAAATTGCTTCTTGAGTACTCAAATCTATTACATGTTCTTTCCTATAGCCAACATGTCATCTACATACAATCATAGGATAATATAATTACCATCCTCAAATATTTTGACATACACGTAATGGTCAGAATGACACCTGGAATAACCTTGTTCTAACATAAAACTATCAAAACTTCTTATACCATTGCCATGGAACTTGTTTTAGGCCATACAAGCTCTTCTTTAGTCTACACACCAATTTCTCCTTTCCTTCAACCTCATAACCCAATGGCTACTCCATATATTATTCCTCCAAATCACTAATAAGGAATGTTGTATTCACATATAGTTATTCTAAGTGAAAATCCCGTACTACAACTATACCAAGCATAGTTATAATAGAATTCATCTTAACAATAAGAGGAAAACTCTCATCAAAATCAATACCTTTCTTCTATGTAAACCCCTTGACCACCAGTTGGGCCTTGTACCTTTTCCTTCCTCCATTCTCTTCTTTGATTTATATACCCACTTTTTCTATAATGCTTTCTTGCCCTTGGGTAGCTTCACCAAATCCCACATCTAGTTCTCCATGAGAGAGCTATGCTCTTCTTCCATGATTTGCTCTAACTTCTTCCTAATATTCACTTGAATTTCTTCTTCAAAACATTTTGTTTCTCCATTTTCAATAAGTAATAAATATCTCAAAGATGGGGAAAAACATTTAGGATCTCTTCTTACCCTAGAAGACCTTACTACAGGAGTTTTGGGTTCATATGTAGGAGGTTCTTAAACTATCTCCTTGGACACCTTACCATTTGCAATATCATCCAACACTATGTACTCTTTTTGTTTTTGTTCTTGCAATTGATCCTTATACATGATTTATTATTTAAAGAAAGAATCCCTAGATTGGAATATTTTCTTATCTCTAGGACTCTAAACCTAGAAACCAAAGTCATCCTCATCACAACCAATAAAGGTGTATCTCACAAACTTAGCATCTAAATTGGTCATATCTTTCTTAGAAACATGAAAAAGTGACTCACATCTAAAGACCCTAAGAAAAGAATAATTAACTTTCTTACCAAACTAATCTTCCTTAGGTATTCCTCCATCTAAAAGCACTGAAGGTCCTCTATTAATTAGATATACCATTGTGTTAACTGCTTCTACCCAAAACATTAGGGGTAGTCCTACATGTAACCTCATGCTCCTAGCGTTCTCCATGATTGTACTATTCATCCTCTCTAACACTCAATTTTCCCATGGCATCCCTAGAACTATCCTTTGCCTATAAATTCCATTCTATGAACAATAATTATCAAATGCTTTAATACAATACTCACATCCATTATCTAATTTGAGAAATTTCAACTTGAGACCTATTTCATTCTCAACTAAAGCTCTCCATCTCTTGAATGTTCCAAACTTTCCTAGTTGCATCATCAATAAATGTAACATAATAATTTAAACCACACACAAAAGATACCTAATCTAGCCCCCATACATCTGAGTGAACCAACTCCAACATATTCTCCTTCTTCCTAGGTCCAACCCTCGGGAACTTAACTCACTTCTACTTATTGTACATACAATTGTCACATAAGTCAAAATAAACCTATTTCAATCTAGGAAACTTGTCTTTCAAGATCTCTATGCCCTTCCAACTCATATGACTAAGCTTTTAGTACCACAAAGTTGCATCTCCATCTACAAAAACTAAATTATAGTGATCAACACTACTATTTAAATACAAAGTTCCAACTTTATTACCTCTTATAACCACAAGAGCACCCTTGGTAACTTTCCAAGAGTCTATTATAAACATCACCAAACAACCCTCACTATCCAACTACCCTGCTAATATTAAATTCCACCTTAACTATGGGACATTTCTGACATCCTTTAGTAGCTATGTGTTCCCATTTTGAAAATTCACCTAAACACAACCTTTCCCTATTATATTTCATGGTTCATCATCACCAAGATAAACATGTCCAAAATATCCTTGAACATAATCATTAAAATGATGCCTATATGGGGTGGCATGAAAAGAAGCCCCTAAATATAATACCCAAGATTCAAAAACATTATCAAGGAAAGAATTAAAGCATCTTGACTAATATTACCTATTGTCATATTTACCTTTTTGGTCTCCTCATGTTTTATCTTCTTGTCTCAAAGTTTCCAACATTCCTTCTTTGTGTGTCCAATTTTCCCATAGTGCTAGCACACCATCTTGAATCTAGATTTAGATCTTCCCTAACCCTTTTACTTTCCATGGTTTCATTTGCTTATGTCCTTTTATCTCACTTTAATCTCCACTATCAAAGCATTCTCTGAGGATGATTTCTTAGTTCTCTTCCTTGACATTTCCTCACTAAGAATCACACATATAACATCCTCAAACTTTAAACTTCCCTTAGTAGAGATGGCATTACTCACAGCCATAACCAGGCTATCCCAACTATCAGGTAAGGAGCACAAAATCAATAAATCCTTAACTTCATCTTCAAATTTAATACCACCAAAAGTTAGCATACTCACAACTGTATTAAAATCATTCAAATAATTAGTTACAAAACTATTTTTAGTCTTTTTCATATTAAATAACCTTTCATCAAAAATATTTTACTAGAGGCAGAGGGTTTTTCATATAACCCCCCTAATTTCCTTATCAGACCAAATGTGGTCATCTCTTCTAAAATATTTAAGCCAACCTAAGATTCAAGGAACAATTATATGACTCTTAGTGCTTTCCTATCAAGTAAATTCTAATCTACCTAATCCATACCTAAAGGTTGGTCTACTTTCCACATTAAAGGGTGATGAAGATCCTTCTAAAACAAGTAATCCTCCATCTGTATCTTCCTTAATCCAAAATTTTTCTTGCTAAATTTTTCAACTCTAGATCTACCATTATCTACCATAGCTCCCACTCAAGCTAATATATTTTCCTATGATTCACCACTTTAGCAAAACCATTAAAGCTAGTTATGATACCAGTTGTTAAGAATAAGTGATTAAGAAACAATAATAATTATGCAATAATATGCAACACAAATTTATTCCTCAAGATCATAGCAGCAGAGACATATGAAAGAAAATTTAGATCTAAGCAAATACACACATAACATTGATATAACGTAGTTCACCCAATGTGGGATATGCCCACCAAGAAGGTCTATATAATATTATAAAAAATAGTATATGACAACTCTCAATAAGAAACCTCTCATAGAGATAACTTTCTCCAACTTGAATTCACACTATAATTCTCAAGAGGCTAAGCTACACCTCAAACCTGATCACATTAATCGATGAGAGAAAACAAAGCTTAAAAATGAGATGTAAAATTTAATTCATAATGTGTTCCCCCTCACACCTATTTATACTTTCCAAAATCCATTGAAAAATGCACCATACCTTGGAGATAATCATATCCCCACCAAAATGGAAATAAATAAGGGAGGTTGTAACCAACTAGGATAAAGATAATCCCTTGGTTCTCTTAACCATCTTAAATCATGCCCATTTCTCCTTAAAAGGTTTGACAAATGTGGTAAGTGGTTGGCACACTCAAAAAATTCACCCCACCATTTTTTAAAGTAAAAATTACATGTTAAAAATGCCTAGTTAATTTTATTTTAACCTTAGGGGTGTTAAAACAGGCTCCACATTCAACATCGCTAAATATATTCAAAAGGGTTAGAAGGAAAGAAACCTAAAATGGATATTTTGGGTTTTGTATAATGTGAAGGTAAAGGTAAGGGTGCTTTGGTTTTAGTTAGGAGGTTGAGAGGTATAAGGGTAGGTCCATGGTATTTCCCTTATCCTTTTATTGTGCCTGAGATTGAGTCACCATATGGATAGTGTGGATTAAGGGAGGTGTTGGGATAGATGGTTGTTTCACTTCCTCCTCACTTTCAATTAAGATTGGTATATTAGGTGAATTTTGGATGGTTTGAGTTGGTGGTAGGTTTGGTAATGGGCTCAAGGAAGGTTCATCTAATAATAGATCATCCTCATCCCATAAGTTATGGACAAGTGTTTGGAGATATTTGTAGTTCTCTATATCATGTCTAGGAGTCCTATGGTATGAGAAAATAAAATTATCATTGAACCATGATGGTTTAGGACATGAAGGGTCAAAATGTTTGATGGTGGATAAGGTTAAATAAGAGTTTTGTAATAACCTTTATAGAATTGTTAAATAAGATTTGATCAAAGGCATTGAGGGTATGGGGTTTCTAGTTAAGAGTGGGAGCCTTCTTAGGAGTAGATTTCACCATGGAAATTAGAGGTGGTATAATGGTTTTTGTGGGTTGTTTTAACTGGTATTTTTTGGTTATGTTTGGTTTGGAGGTGGAAGATTTAAAGTTATAGGGTGAAGGTTTGGTGATAGGTGGGAAGGTAGAGGTAGTTAGGTCAGTTAAGAATGATGGGGATTTAGTTGATTTAGAGGTAGGTGTGGGTAGAGTAAAATGATAAGGTTTACTAGATGAGGAATAGGTAATGGGGATAGTAGAGGGATGGGGTCTTAATATGGAAGGTAAGTGTGAAGGATATGGTATGGGTCTAGTTCAAGGTGGGAGTTTAGGTGGTTCTACTTTCCTATCTATTTTCGTTGAGCTTTTCTTTAGTATAATAGAAGGGGTTAAGTCTAACTTCAAATATGGGTGAGATAGGATAGGTGTCGAAAGTGTTCCTAGGTTTTTAATGGCTTTGGTTAAAGAGGTGTAAGGTGATTTAGCAAATTTAGGTGGAGGTGTGTTTGATGGTTCTCCTATGGTTTTAGAAGAAGAAGTGTTTAAAGATGGGTTTGAGGTAATAATAGGTTTGATGGTGGATATAATTGAGTTTAAGGTTTAGGTTTATTTTGGTAAGGGAGGCCAAGATGATGCTAAAAAGTGGTTCTATCTAGGTTGGGTTTAGAAGTAAACTCTAGATTTTGGACCAATCTAGAAAAAGGCTTGTAATTAGGTTTAATTCCTTGGTCATTGGTTTCAAAAGTTAAGCCCAAAGATGGAAGTGAGGGGATGGTTCATTCATCTATTTTCTTTATGAAGGGTACCAAGGATTGGGAATATGTTTCCTCCATGGAGAGTGTAGGTAAGGATATCTCTTCCTTTGAAGTGGTTTCCAAGGAGGGAGTGGTTGGTTCCATGGTAGGTAAGGAGGGTGTGATAGTGTCAAGTGAAGGGGTGAAGATGGTTTCTTCCTTTTTTTATATGTCCAAAGGAATGGTAGGTAATTCAACCACTTCAATAGGTGAAGTTAGTGAGGAGGTGGTTGAAGTAATGGTTGTCTCCTTTGGTATTTCTATCAAAAGAGATGTGGATAGGTATATAGTCTCAACAAGTATAGAGATGGGTGGTTTATTCCTCTATTTGAATATCTAAAGGAATATAAGGTGAATCTATCACTTTAATGAGTGGAATGGAGGGAGAATTAGTTGAGGTAATGGTTTCCTTAATGATAGGTTCACTAATAATGATATTAACCATATGAACCTCATGAGTGTGAGAAGATTCTGTTTTACTATCATCATAGTTGGTGGAAGGGGCATGGTTAGGAAAAGGTTTATGAAGGATGTCATGGGATTGATTCAGAGGTGCATTGGGATTATCAAATATAAGTTCTCCCTTATCAATAATATTTTGGAAAATATTCTTAAAGGTATTGCACCTACTAACATCATGTCTAATGATGCAGTGGAAAGCACAAAGATCATTCTCATTATACAAACTAGGTGTAGGGCGAGAGGCATCAAACTATTGGGAAGGTTTTATTGGAAGAAGTTGTATAATATTTTATTTGAGTAATTTATCCAAAATTGAAGCATAAAACTCCCCTATTAGAGTATATTATTTTGGGTCAACTCAGTTTTGTTTTTGGTCTAGTTGGTTGGAAGAGTTAGAATAATTAGTTGAATTAGGTTGGTTGATAGTTCAAGGTGGAGCAGTTTAAGTACAACCAAGTTGGTGGATGCCTTTGACTTGGTATTGGGATGGTTAGATTGATTGGTGTTTTTAGTGGAGGAAGGGTCATTGGATTTAAAGATATAATTTTTGTTCCATGTTTTCTTTTTTCCCTCATTAATGGCTCAGATTTCCATCTTTTATGTCATGCTAAAAGCATCATCAAAAGTTTAAAAAGTTTGAAGCTGAAGAGTAAGGGCAATATTTTTGACACAACCCTAAGAGAAGATTTCAATCAACTTGGGTTAGAGTAAGGAGAAAGAAATTTGGTTGATGAGACCTCTCCATTTAGTTACAAAATCGGTAATTGATTCATCATCAAATTGCCTAATGGACTAACGGTCAGTAATAAAGACCTTTTTAGATATATTGACTGAGAAATGATGTAAAAAAAAATTGGCAAGTGAAAAAAGGAAAAGATGGAGTGCTTGGTGAGAGAACTATACCAATCAAAGGATAGTCTTGATAAATACATGGGGAAGGTTCGGTGGAGAAGAGAATCACCATATGCAATCAAATAAGAAGAATGGTGAAATGATCTCAAGTGTTGTTGGGGGTCTTCCTTGCTTTAGAACTCAAAAAACTTGGGTAGTTCCCATTGAGGATGATAGGATTATATAGGAATGGATGGATGGATAAGTTCATTATAGATTTGATCATAATATAAAAGGTTATGAGCCCCATAAATAGATGATTCAAAATTGGACATTTTATCCATTAACATCTTAACCAAATCTATTTGAGGTTGGCAAGATCCATAATTGGGTAATATGTTCGGTTGAGGTTGCATGGCTGAAATGTATGGATAAGAGATAGAGGGTTGAGAAGATACCACATATTGGTATGTGGTCATTGTAGGTTGGGATGGTGGCACATAAGGGTTGATGGGTACAAAATTCTAGGTAGAAGGTGTTATGTATCCTTGTGTATTAGGAACATTTTGGTAAGATGTCATGGGTATTTTTTGTGGGATGGATATGGGTTAATTTGGAGGTATGGATGGGTTGGTAGATGGTTTGGTTTGAGTGTTAACTCTGGTGATAATAGGTGTAAGGGTAGGGGTATGAAAATTACCAAATTTTGAAGAGGGGTATAAATTGGTTGGCTGGTGGTGATAAGAGGAATGGTTGAAATAAGGTTAGAAGATACCACCATGGTGGGTGGGGTATAGGTAATAAGAGGGGCTTCCCCTATATTGGAGGTGTTGGTGGGTGTAGGAGGTGTTTAGTTACTAGTTGGAATGTTGGATTGTGTTTTGGTGATGGTAGTGGATGGGATATTGGTAAAACAAGAGGCTTGGGTGATCAAAGGTTGGGTAGAAGTAACACCAACCATAAGAGGGAGAGGAATAGCATAAGGTGGATCCATGGGAGGAACTAAATAAATAGGGGTATGGTGAGTAAGGTGTTGAGATAATGTTGAAGGGTAGTGGGGTTGTTATTAAATAATGTGGCAAAATTTGCATCACCCTTAACAACTATCTGAGGTATGGTAGGAGGGGGAGAATGATGAGGATAACCCTCAACTCTTGAAGTACACTTCATAGAAGAAGAGGATGAGGAAGGTAGTCTTTTGTTGGTTTGATTTCTCAAATTTTGTCTAGTAAAGACCATGTGAGAAATAGGAAAAAAATGACAAAAACTCATACCTCAAACAAAAATCAAGCAAATGAAAATAATTCAAGACAATCCAAACATACACTAAAAGAGAATTTAAAACTTGGGATTTTTTTTAGCTCACTTTTGGCTTATGCCTTAGAAAGTGTGAATAAGAAAATTGGCTTGTAGATCAAGTACTAAAGAGGAAATCTAAAGTTTGTTTTAGGTTATGTTTAGGTTCTCAAAAAGAAGAAATCTATATTGAACTTTATTACATGGCTTGATTTGGAGCCTAACCCTTCACTTTACACACCACAACAATAAAGGTGTCAGGTGCTTAGTTAAGATATAATGAATTTTAGAGTTTATAATCAACTAGAGAGCTGAGTTGGTTCTCCCCTTGGTAATGACCTCTAAGTAGGATTGCTAGGAAAAGGTAAGGTTTATCGCTAGGTGATGAAATCCTAGTTAGGCCTTGTCTCATGTTTGTTTTGTTGTGGTGATTGATTATGTGGTTTGTTAAAAGTGTGAGATAATAAGAGTGAAAACTACAATTGAATAATTTTTCCTTTAAGTTAACTAGATGAATTAAAAACAAGCAAGAAAACAATGTATGCAAGTTATTTTATTTTAAGCCTAAAAGAAATTCTGGATTTCATTGGATGAGGAAAGAATAAAGGAAGAAATAAGGGGCACCTAGATGATGATAGGGTCCCACTAGGTGTGCCAAAATGTTTCTCTTAATTTTTGCTCATTTCTTAATTTTGGAAGAAGATAAGAAACTAGTAATAAGGGTGTGGTAAAAATACCTAGTTGGTGATGCATGCATAATCCAAATGAAAATGGAGAACTCCTCTTTGGATAATAAGGAATAATCTATAGATAAGAAAACACTAACAAAGGGGTTGTTAGCAAAATAGATGGGTGGAATACTTAATGTGAGCTAGATCTAAGAAGCATAAGCTTACTAGGAGGATGTCAATCCACTCTTACTAATAATTAAGTTGAAAATTACAAAAGTAATGTACTTTAATAAAGTAAAGGAAATGCAATACAAGAAGAAAGTAGAATGCTTGTTAAATAAAATGACTAAATATAGAAAAATTGGGTTAATACTCATGCTAAAGTGGGTGAAGTAAGGTTAAAAAAATTAGAAAAGAGTTTGTGAATAGGTAGGAACACAAAAAAGTTAGATTTGGTTAGGGTTAAGAGGTTGAAAATAACTTGTTATTTTTTTCCATAGTGATCATTGGTGGTTGGGTGAAATATTGGTGGTTAAGTTGATTGTCAGTGGTTAGATAACCATCGATGGTTGGGGGTGACCATCAATGGTTATACTAACCATCGATGATTGACTATGGATTTTTGAAGGATGATAAAAGAGTTTCAAAATGGGTGAATGATTTGATAATGGTTATATTAAGGATCTAGAAGTTAAGAAACAAGGTGCAAATAGGTCTAATAAGGTCAAGAGGGTTAGAAATCTAGTGAAAAAAGAACAAGTAGAATAACTTGTAGTTTTCTAGATGGTTAATAATTGATAGCTAGAGCAATTTCACCAGAGTAATATTACTTTGGCCTCAAAATAAAATTTGGCTTAGGTTTGGGTCTCTTTTATTGTTGAGTTTCTAAAGGAAGACTAGATGCTGGAAAACCTAAATACCTATGTGCAAGAATGCTTGATAGATTAAACATGGATCCATTTCACCTCCTAATTCACTCATTTTATAGGGAAAGAGAGATAGAGGATAGAAGGTTCCCTAGAGGGTGAGGTTGTTGATCATGATGCTTGGAAGTTTTTAATCACTGTATAAGGCAAATATATTAAATTATGCCTTGTTATCTCATACATATCTAGTGATGAGTTAAAAAGGTGAGGACCTAAACATCGATGGTTAGGTTGACCATCAATGATCAATTGTCCAAAGGTAATTTGGTCAAGGAAGAGGTTAAAAAAAATGATTAAGGGTTAAGTTAGTGAATTTTAGTTAACTAGGTGGTTAACTAGACTTAGGGTCTGATAGGGTCGAAAAGGGCCTGTAGGTATTTTAACATCTAGTATAGTTTTTTAGTGTTTACACTTTGGTAGTTTTGTGATTTTCACATGATTGGTACACACTATAAGACTAATTATCAATACCTTTGCCAATTATTATATGTACTTAGTATATATTGAATATTTTGACCACAAGTTAAAATAAGTCAACCCCATATAGTTAAAAACTTGATATAGGGGCCTATTATCATTATATAGGGTGTGTCATAGTCAATTTGATGTCATTTAATATGTTTCTAGTTTTGTCATAGTCCAATTTAGTCCTTATGTCATTTTATGTCACTTAGGGGTAATATATGGGTCATAAATAAAGGTTGTACAATTTTCCAAAGTGTCCAAGTTTTCTAAACTCTCTTACAATGTACAATATGTTATATTATTTGTCAATAATGTCATTACTAACTGAAACTTGTAGGTTCCTAACTGAAAATCAAGAAAATAAGTGAAAAGGAGGATTTTTGGTAGTTATATGACTCATAAAAGAGAACAACACATGGGAAAATCTTATATAATGTATCTTCAACTTCCTTGACTCCATTTACATGCTTTATCTACTTTTGAAGTGCCAAAAATGGGTCAAAACCATTTCTCTTCTCCACTGCTCCACTAGACATATGAAACTAGTCAATAGGTCTTTTGATGGTATGACCACTAAGAGAGATTTTAGGTAAAATAATCTTGGTGGTGGATAGTAAACTTGGTATAATTAATTTTAATTTTTGGATTTTGAAGAATGGTTTTCTATACTTTATGAACCATTCTTAAGAAGTTGATTGTCTTATTTTTTTTTAAAATCTCCATACCCTACATGTTTTTCTTTCATTTGAGCTTATCTATAAAATAAAATTAGATAATTTGTTTATATATGATTTGGAATTACTTATATCATGTTTCCAATATTTTTTTCATGTTTGGAAGTAATTTTATTAGTTCAAACCTCTTAGGTTGTAGGTGGAGTATGATAATGAGGTTGCTAACATGTCCATCAATTGTAGAAGGTTTATTTCTTGGTAATGGCTTTAAATCAATGTGATATGATGTTCCATGTATCTCAAATTTCATAAAAATATCCTTATTCCCAATCTTTCTCTCTGAATCTATCATCCATGAGGTTGTATTCAAGAAGGACCAACACAGTCAACTTCTTACATGACTATTATACATAGTCAATTAAATGAGGTGTTTTGAGATATAAACATGGTCATGGAGATGTGATGAATAGTTTAAATATGTTGTACACCTAATTTTATCATGAAAAAACAATTTAAACCTCTCTAATAGCATGAAACTAATTGTGACAATTCTCTAGGACACAGTCTTATATCATTATGTGTACATCTATAGGTTCCCCATGAAAGGTCAATCACATTGAAATGTCATTTAAAATGGTTTTAAATATTTCATGTTGGAAATAATCAATTTGTGAAATGTATGTAGCATTTAATACTATTCATAAGATCCTTTACCATGCATATTATCCACTTCCTATCCTCACTACCCTATACACTTTGTATCCATCTACAAGTGGCTCCCATAGGAACCTGAAGGTGTAGAATGATATTTTTTGGTTATGTTAGAGACCTTCATTGGGTTTGAGGAGTTTGAAAACATCATGATGATCATGATTTAAACCATACAATTATACGTAGATATAAGGAGTTGTGTCCACATGTAGAAATGAGTTTTAGGGATAAGTTACCTAAAACCCCCCAAAACATAGCAATATGTGATTTTGATGATGTTATATGATAAACAAACATGGATCCTAGACAAGTTTGGATGATTCCATATTGTATCCATATCCTAAGGGTATTATATTATAATAGGAGAGTGGGTTTGTGGCCCCATAAGTGATTAAAAAGAGGCTTCCAAATCATGCATTTATTCACTATAGAAAGGTAGTGTTTTCTATAGGATATTGATCTTCAAGTGGCCTTACACTATAAGGTAGTATGATAGATACATTTATCTATAGAAAATGAAATAATTAAGGTAGGAAAAGCATTTTTGGAACTAATAACACCAAATAATGTTGGATATCATGGTCTTGACCTACTTGGCCACCTACATATGTGCTCTTACTCTCAAGAAGGTTACCTATAGTTGGCTATAGACACCTACAATCTCATGGCATAGACCTAAATATGAAGACATGAAATAAAGAATAATTTCAAGTATAAATTGCCTCAAAAGACCTCAAAATAGATCCTAAACCATGTGGCATATATTTTAAGGATTGAAACACACCTATAAGACCTCCATTTTGTTCCAAAATAGTCAACTATAGTTGACTATGGCATGATAGTGATATGTAGCATGACCAATGTTGATGATGGTCTAACCTCAAGGCATGGTGTAGAAAATTCTAACCTTGAAGTGACCTTATGGAATTCAAGAAAATCTTAGTTCAATAAATTTATCTTTGAAAATATTAATGCTCACCTACATGCACCTCCTTTAAATAAAGTCTAGTCATAGTTGATTGTTAACTAATCAAGTCAATTAGAGGATATGCAATGGAGAATTTGGCAGAGTTGTGAGGTGTGATATTAATGAGAATACCTAAATAATGGGAGTATCTATCATAATATACTCTCATATATTATAAATATTACATAGAAAGGTATAATCTCTTAAGCAACCTACAGTCCATATGCAAAGCCTACACATAGTGAGTTATAGATAAGTCTATCTCAAGTTTTAATGTGTTTGGAGGTGTTATAAGTTTGATATAACATTATAAATTTTTATATAGTGTCAAAATATATTTTTTAAGTTTCCCATACCATATTATTAGCTATGTCAATAAGGGGAGTTCCCTCTATTCTATCTCAGATAGAGGGCACTCCTAGAATATTGAAACCCTACATGTTTAGCATGAAAAGGATATAAAGGTGATTTCAGGATGGTTGAAAACTTTTAGGTAGATGTATTAATCTATGTTAGACATTTAACAACATTAAAACAATTCACAAGGGTCAAATACTAAATAAGATGTCCTAAACTCATAAAGATGCAGTCAAGCCTACTAGCCCTTAACTAGGCTTAATGCATAAAATGGGTTCAACTTAATTTATAACACCATAATAATATTTAAATGAGTTTTAACACATAATTTAGGAGTCACAAAGTTTTTTTAACTTTTTTAATGTAAAAGAGACCATAGGGAGGTAAGTTCTTGGCTCAAACCAATTCAAGCCTGCACAGAATGGAGAAAGAAGCTTGAGAGACCAAATTTGGGATCTCACGCAAGCATGGAAGCTCAACATGGGATATTTAGGAGTTGGTAGATGTTTTAGGATTTCTTTAAAAATTCCCTTGTGCAATTTTTTTAGGGTTCCAATATCACAACTTTATGAATAAACCTTAAGGGTGAAAACTACTCTAAACCCTCCTAAACCATTGCTAGTGACATGATGAGAAATATGAATAAGGAAAGGTATCCAAATGGAATAAAATTATAATTAAATTTATTATATATTGGATATGAATTTCTAGGGCTCCTTTCTATTAGACTAAGTTGTTCCCTTCTTATACGGATAGGGTGAAACTAGATTTTCTTGATAGTTTTACGTGTTGTATAGGTATGGAAGGGTTTCAAAAGATGAAAATAATTTTGGGAGATATATTTGGACATATAATAACTCTTAATTTCCATTTCATGATTAATCTAAGCTTAAAACTACCTATACTAACACCTTCATCTCATCCAGTCTAAACTTGCATAGTAAACAAGGAATGACCAATAAGTGAGAAGGTGAAAACCTCAAGTGGGAGAGATTTTATGGTCTATATAATGAATATAATTCCATGATGGATATTTATAAGTTTCATAAACTCCATTATATGTAATGGTTTGGAAAATTGAAGACCTCTTTGGTGCCAAGTCTGAGACGTGAATGAAAGAGGGGTAATTATGATTGTAGGTAGTGAGAACACTTGGCCAAAAGAATTATGAAAATTTAAGGACACCTAAAATTAATGTTTTAGATTATTTATAGCCCATCCCTCTCAATTAAATTATCTCACCTATCCCTAGTTTGCTATGGAGCATTCTAAGGAGGCCAAATGATGAAGGCAATTTTTAGGCAAGAAAATGAAGAATCATACACCACATTTTAGGAGTTTCATGCTTTGAGGGACATTTATTATATGATACATTTCATCATATATTAAATATTATTTTATCATACATATTTAACTCCTTTTATTATCTTGAAAAGTGGTCTAGTGAATCTTGGACATCATTCTTCTCTCTCCTTCCTCAAATTCTATAAGTAGTAGCCAATTTGGCTCTTGTAAACTAATTCCACTCCATGTATGGAAAAGACATACTAGATTTATGTCTTAATTTGAATTTTAAAATTAATTAAATATGTTTTTGAATCAATGAACATTTTGTCTATGTGAAAAGTGACGTATGATGATGTTAATTGATAATCTTTTATCCTTGCTTCTCTTTATCTCCTCATGTTTATGCAAGAGTTCATGTATTAACAAGTCATATAGAGTGTATCTAGTGTGTTAGGATCCTTTCAAGTGTAAAATTATCCCTATAGTGTGCAATATTACCTCTAATTCACTTTCCTTATGTTGCCTTATGCATATCACCTCTATATTGAAACACTTATGTTAGAACCTAGTAGGACATTGAAGCTGGTTTGTGGGTCTTGTTTCTTAGTGAAATAAGTATGATGGTCTTGTGGAAATAGGTTTTTTATATCACCCCCTTATATTAGTTTATTTTAACTCAAACTTATATCTCTTTTCCCACAAGTAAATAGTTAGTGTAGGTGATAAGTACTTCAAGGTAAATCTAGAGAGCTAGCTCTTAAACCTAGAGGTCTACTTTTAATATAGGTAAACCCACATACATATAAGTATTCCTATGTGTCTAAAATATGGGGGAGGCTTGAATACCATCCTATAGGGTGAAATATTTTTCACCAATATTCTTAAGGACATACATTTTATTATTTAACCAAATATTCCTCCTCAAAAGGAATTTTTTATGTATTCCTAAAAATGGTGAGTGATATTGTCTTTTAAATGAGTCTTCTACCCATTATATGGATTGATTGTAGATAATTTTAGTATAATTTACATATATTACATAATATATAACAAGTTTATGAATACAATTTTAATATGCTCCATATAAAAGTGTCACCTTATTCACTTGATTATTATGTACTACCACCAAAGATAATGCTCACATACACCCAAAATAAATGGAAGTGTTATTTTATTTGGAATGATTATCCTTTCCACTCCACAAATGAATGTAATTATTATCAATAAAATATATAAAATTTTATATATAAGGTCATCAAGATCCTCTCCAACCATCACATCATGATCATAAGACAAAGTAAAAACCCCCCTTTCAATACTAATTACCACCTAGAATAGAATATTGCATTCCTATTTACATTTTCTTATTTGAAGGAACAATGTACTTGAAATTATAACACCTCTAATTTATCTAATGAAGATATTTTCAAGGGTTTTATTACACCTAAGTTAGAGAGATTATAATAAATCATGGTTAAATCATGACATTAGACTCAACATCATTTTTTTATGTGTTCAATGATACATGTAATGATATTTTGAGACATTTATGAGAATTCATATAATATAAAATTCATATTATACATATCTTGTATACTATTTATTATTTTAGAAGTTATTTATTTCTCTTTAATTTTTATCACTAATGTTATTTTATTGGTAAAAATGGGGACTAAACAGGTGCCCCAACCCTTTACAATAAATAATCCTACTATACTAAAACACCAAATCGTAACATTGAAGTATGTTTAACCAAAACTAGAAAACAAAAACTAAATAAATATAAAAAAAAATAGAGACTTACTCTAATTAGACAACCCTTTTAGGGAAAGTTCCCAAATTGAAGACATATTGTTCAAAGCATGTTATAGATTATAAATTATTGATTATTAAACATAATTTTCCTTCTCTTTACCATTACCTTTGATATTATTCACATCTTTGTTCTAGATCCCATCTTTAATATTTTTTTCTCCAATAGATTCAATCCATTAACCATGTTGATGTCTTTTTTTCTAGCATTCTTATTGAACTAAAGTGGACTCTCAATATTTCATTAAATATCTTAGTTCTATTTTTATAGTACCAAACAATTCACCTAAAACACTTTTAATTATATATACTTTTCATCCAATTATTCCTTAAGACAAAAATTACCACCATGATCCATTACATCTTTTTTAATTAATGTTATTTATCACTAAAATTATTTACTTTTCAACACCTTATTCTCTTTCCCTCTTTGTTTTATTTGGCCGTTGTATATTTTTAAATTATTTTATAGCTTTAATTTTTATGCTTTTATGGTCTTCCCCTCTATATTTTATTTTTCCATTAGATATTTTTAGTTTTCATGTCTCTCCCTCTTGGGTTTATTTAGCCATTTATTCATATATATACTCTTTGGTAGTTTAATTTTTATTATCTCTCACCTCTTGGGTTTTACATGTATCTTTACTTGTGTTAGACCTATCATAGGTTTATGTGGATTATTTAGTGGCATTACTATATCCCTTAATAGTACATCCCCTTTGAGGGATTAGATAGAAACTTTACTATCTCCCTTCGTATTACCTCCCCTTGTGGGTGTATCCTATCCTTTTAACATTTTTTAGGTGATTCAACTTACAATATCATGCATTTTCATATTCATATTTATGCCTATTATGTATGAATAAAAATATTCCACTCTTTTAATCATATAATATCACGTGTTCATTATATCACCTTAATTTTTTTATGTTTCATAATCCCCATATTTCCCTCTCTATCTTTCACTTGAGGAACACTAAAGTATTGGACCATATTAAAATATATTTTGAAGTGTAATTATAGGATTTTATAAGATTATTTAACCCTAGGTTCTCTTTTTTAGTAGTTAGGACTAATTTGTCTTATATTAGTCATCTTTAGCACCCATTATTTATGTTTTGAATATGCATGGAGGAGGAAAATAGAAAAATAAAAAATGATCAAAATCTAAGTAGTACCAATGAACTAAAATGGACATGATAATAGGTTGGTAGATATGGGAGATCAATAAATGTTTCACAAGTCAAAGCACACAAAAATATGTGATCATATCCTTAGGTATGTCCCCATATTCTAGTTGGATATTAAACTCTAAATTTGGTCTCATTATAGATCCAAGGTTCATTGGTGTGTCATAGGCTAGTAAAATCGGATAGGATGATATTTACATATATATAATTTATTTATACCTATTGTTTTGCTACCCTTTCACAGTTTTTAGGTGAATTGACTTACAATATCATGTATTTTCATATTGATATCTATTCCTATTATGTATGAATAAAAATACTCCAATTTTTTTTATCGTTTAATAGCATGTGTTCATTATATAACCTTAATTTTTTTTATATCTCATAATCCCCCTATTTCCCTTTTATATCTTTCACTTGAGGCACACTCAAGTATAGGACCATATCAAAATATCTTTTAAAGTGTAATTCTATGAGTTTATAATATTATTTGTCCCTAGGTTCTTTTATTTAGCAGTTAGGACAAAGCTATCATATATTATTCATCTTTATCACCCATTGCTCATGTTTTGAATATGCATGGAGGAGGAAAATAGAAAATTAAAAAATAATTAAAATCCAAGATATGAAAGTTTTTAAAAAATCCAATTTTAAAAGGAAATAAATGTTTCACAGTACAAATCACACAAAAATATGTGATAATATCCTTTGGAATGTCCCTATATTCTAGTTGAATCTAAAACTCTAAATTTGGTCTCATTATAGATTCAAGATTCATTGGCATGTGGTAGGCTAGTAAACTTGGATAGTAAGATATTTACAGATATATAATTTTTTTCTACCTATTATATTGTGTAATAACCTAATCTTTGCATTTATTTATGGATTTGTTAAGGTCTTTAGAAGCATGGAAAATGTTGTGTAAATTTAGGATCGTGTGTGTGTGTGTGTGTGTGTGTGTGTGTATACACACACACACATACATATATATACATACACACACACACACACACACACACACACACACACACACACACACACACACACACACACACACACACACACACACACACAGAGAGAGAGAGAGATGTGTGTGTGTGTGTGTGTGTGTGTGTATACATACATACATACACACACACACACACATATATATACACACACATACATACATACATATATATATATATATATATGTATGTATATATATATATATGTATATATATACACATGCATACATATATATATATATATATATGTATGTGTATATATATATATACATATATATATATATACATACATATATATATATATATACATATATATATATATATATATATATATATATATATATATATATATATAGACACACACACACACACACACACACACACACACACATATATAATACATGTGTGTGTGTGTGTAAAAAATGAGGTCAAACTTAAAAAGGACATAAATTTTGAATCACAACCCCATTTGAGCTCTCCAACATACCAAAACAACCATATCAAAAAGTTAAATACAACCTTAACCTGCCCTATCTAGTTATGTACATTTTAAATATTTTTTGGAGGCTATATGTGACAATATGAAGGTCCAAAAATGCATTTTAATATTTCTTCGGTATATTTATATGTTTATAAGTTATATATTTTTATAAATAGACTAGAAAATCAATTTAAATTGATCTAATAGGTTAATTTTAGTGTTTAGTTTATTTTTGTATATTTTTAGAGCTATACACACTTGCATGCAAAACTTACTAAAAATAGCAGTACTAAAAATAATTGGTCAAGTTTTATTATTTTTAGAATTTCAAAATTTACATGTCAACTCCAATTATAATTTGATGTTTATTTATACATGGTTTTTAATTATTTTAATCCTTCAATATGAGTCGATACAGTTTATCATTTCATAATCTATGCCTACTAGTATTTTCTTATCTTGATAGTAATTAGGTTTATTATTTGGTATCCGAGTAATTTATAATATTGGAAGTGTAAGATATGGTGAGAGGAAGAGGAATAATCACTTAGATTAATTTAAATATGCATGAGTTGTAGAGGCAAAAAGAATAATTAACCAATATTGTTGTCAATCAAAAACAAATGAGAACAAAAGATGATGTAGAGGATGACATAGATCATAAAGAAGAAATTTTGAAAAAGGATGAGTAATAGGAATAACTTCCATCAATATAAGAGAGGATGGTTATATATTTATAAGGAAGTAATAAAGGGATCAAGGTTTATTTTATTTATTATGGAAAAAATTTAAAATAAGAGGAGTTGATAGATTGGATGAACAACATGGAGATTTTTTTTGTATTGAGAACTATGAGGGAAGATAAGAAGTTAAAGTTTGCATGCATAAAATTGAATGGTCATTTAATAATTTGGTGGGATCACCTATATAAGTAAATATATATAAAAGGTAAAGATGATATCAACTTAGGGAAAAATATGGATAATAATATGAGAGAGAAATTTCTTCCTATGGATTATGGATAAACCATATACAAAAGATTCTAAAATTTGAGGTAAAAGGATCATAGTATGCAAGTGAGTCTTATAATATTTCCATATGAGTGGATCATGATGAAATATAAGAACATATGGACACAAGGTATGTATATGGTTTCAAATTTACTATTCAAGATTAATTAAGCATGAATAGAATACTTTACATGAAGGAGGCTTATCAATTAACTTTGAAGGTAGAAGAAAAAATAAATAAATAAAATTTGAGAAGAACATATATTGGGAAAAGAATAGGACAATCCCCTATAATAAGGGGATGAGGTATATTTAATATATATATATATATATATATATATATATATATATATATATATATATATAGGTTAGTTTAATACCACTAGAGGAAAATCATTATGTGGTGTAAAAATACAAGAAGATAATAGACAAGGGTTTCAATATCAACAAATACGAAGAGGATTTTAGAGAGGATGAAGAAATGGTCATGGTAGAGGATGGTTTATAAACTAATGTATATCTTATGTTTTTTACAGATGTGGATAAGAAGTACATAGACAATTTGAGTGTCCACATTACCAAGATCAATAAAGGAGGTAAGAGGATCACCAAAGAGTGAACTTAGTTAAGGCTAAGATAGAAGAGAAAAATAATGAAGTTATAGTAGTATATATTATATAAAATATAAAGATGAGAAGAATAATTATTTTCCAAAGGAAATAACATGTGTAAAATAAATAAGGTGGTGATTCATGTTTGTGAACAAATATTTATAGAATAAGGTGTACTTTAGGAGGTAAGATATGCAAAGTAATTATAGATGGTGGTAATTGTGAAAATATGGTTTCTAAGGAAATGTTTTATAAAATAGGGTTTTAGTGTGAAAATAATCCTAATACTTATCATATTTCATTTTTTAATAAAAGGAATGAAGTTATAGTAGATAAAAGGTGCTTAATCAAATTTTATATAAGCAAAACTAATGCAGGAGCATCATTGTTAGGCCTAGTTTTCTTGTAAATTTTGGATTTATTGTCATTTTTTTGGTTTTTTTTGGTATAATAGGTATTAATGTGATTATATAATTATTATTTTTCATTTAAAGATATATTTTTTTAGTTATATCTCTTCAAAAAGTCAAATTTGCCTTTTCCTGCCAAAACTAAATTTTTGAATTTGTTTAGATAGTTAGGTGTTGTAGGAACTATCAAGGTGTAAAATTTTTTATATGACCTATTTAAGTAAACATGTGTCTATAACATGGTTCTTAATTCATGAATGTAATCAATGCAAACTTTGACGTATGTTTCAATGTTTTAACTAGCCCTCCAATGACCATTAGATGGTCCAAAATTAGTTAAAATAGTTTTAGGACTCATAAAATGTCTTAGATTCATGGAAGTATCATTAATTAATTATTAATATATCAATATCCAAGAATTTTTTTATCATTTTGATGACAAACCATTACAGACCTTATTTTTCCTATGTGTTGATAGTGAAAGTGATTGTACATGTTGAATGTTGTAGCAAGAACTTATAAGGAATACATTTTTGATGATTCAAGGTGTTTTGGTAATTTTTATATATATTATTTAATGTTTTCATACATTTATTTTAGTTTCTTTATCAATCTTTGTGTATAAAATCAGCCTAGACCTATAGGTCACAATGAACACACACATAGTCAAACTCATACTATTACAAAAGTAGTAAATAGAGGTGTTAAGAAGGTTAATAATGATTCAAAAAGGTGTGTGAGGTTATTATAGATATCATTAAATCATTAAAGTTATTTAAAACTCATTTTTAATCTTTAAACCTTAAATGTTTCCTTCTCGAGTCTACATAGGTAGTGATAACCCTGAGTTAGGGTTTTTAGACTAAAATTTGATTTTCAAGAGTTCCAACCAGCCAAAAATCACAAATATTTGTTATTTATTATTTATTAAGGTGTTAAAATATATATTTGTTGTTTAAAACCTGTACATACCTTATATGTATGGAAAAATAGGACATAGAGTGAATTAGGCCTTAGGAGACCTAATTGGAGCTTGATAGAGGCTAGAAAATTGGATTTTAGTGGATTTGAGTCAATAAACTTGTGGTAATGGAGGAAATAAATAGAGGGAACTAAAAAATTACCATATATTATATTCATAAATCCTTAGTTGTCTATACCATCAAAAAATCTAGAAAAAGGCTACTACAAAGTGGGTTAGGTTGTGAAAAGTGATAACAAGTTGCAGGGTTGAGATTTTGGTAGTTGTTTCTATGCATAATTTTGGTATAAAATAATAAATAATACACTTATAAGTGATTTTATAATGTAATATTATCTAAGAGGAAGAAAAGTGAATTTTTTTTGGTATATTGCCTAAGTAGAGACAAGATGACACTTAGGAGAAATGCAGCAGGTGAGAGAGTAAAAGCCATACAAATGGGAGATGAAATATTATAGGAGTTGATAAATATCAGATTAAACTTTGATTAATACTCATATTATTTTATATCAATCAAATAAGAGGAGTAATCATAGGTGATTTGAGTGACTAAGAGGAAAAAGAGCCATAGGCACCAGAGTTGGAAAATGAAGCAGAGAAAGAAACTTAAGAACAAAAGTTTGAGAGATTGATGAAGGTAGTGAAAGGGAAAGGATACAAGCCAAAAATAGATATTTTAGGTGTATGAATGAAATCTCAATTGATAAGAACTCTTTTATTGTATAGGAGATTTGGATAAATAATTTGACTTTGAAGATGTACTATAAGAATAACAAGTGAAGTTTGTCAAGACCAAGATAAAGGGTCATGCATCCCTATGGTGGGATTACATATAGGATGAGAGAAGGAAAAAAAGAAAATAAAATATCAAGTCTTGGGATAGGATGGTTTCAAAAGGTTAAAATCAAGTTCTTTCCTAGTGACTACATCACAAACTAGTATAGAAAGATTCAAAACCTGAAACATAAAGAGATTGGGGTAAAAGAATATATTGAAGAGTTATACAAGCTAAGAATTATATCAATCCACATGGAGGATGATAATTATAAGGTGTAAATTTATCTCAATGGTTTGAGATACAACTTGTAGGATGAATTGAGCCTTGTTAGTTCAATGACATTGGAAGAGTGTTACCTATTAGCCTTAAAAGTAGAGAATAATATCAATAGGAAACAAAAACAAAAAAATAGAGGTAAATGCAGAAGTTTTAGGGGAAAAGGTCATCAAAGAGGTATAATTTAGTCACAAATATTCCAAAGGGAGTCTAGTACTTCACATAAAAAACCATATAGTTCAAGAGGAGGCTTTAGAGGTAGAAGGGCATATTTTAGGGATTGTTATGCATCAAGAGGTATAGGATTAAGTGGTTTTATAGGTAGGTGTTTTAAATGAAACAAGTTTGCTAGACAGAGTGTTTCAAATAAATTTTTATTATGTTCTTTGGAAGGAAGAAAAATGAAACTTGATTAGGGTATGGTAGAAAAACTTCATGTGTTGTGCATGCATTAATCCAAATAATTGTATATACTCCTCTTTGTCTTGGGAGGAATGACCTATAGACAAGGAAACACTGAAGTAAGTGGTTGATTAATTATATAGTAGAGTGGATTACCTAGCAAGCTAGATCTAAGAATCATGAATTTCCTTTGATGCTATCAATCTACACTTTTAGACAATCAAATTCTGAAAGAAAAAGAAAAGGTACTTGCATATATCACAAAAGATACTAAAATGAAATACAAAAAGTGTCTAATAAATGGATAGGTGAATTTGACTAATTATGGAAATAAATAGATTGATATTAAATGCCAAATAAATTAGGTATGGTCCAAAAACTAGGTTAAGGGTTATGTGGATAAGTAGAGGGTCTAAAATTGGGATTTGGTTGAGGTTTGGTGGATGGAAATACGTTGTTATTTTTCTATCACATAGTGACCATTAGTGGTTGGGGTGATTATCGATGGTTAGGGTAACCATCAATAGTTAGGGTGACTATCGATAGTTACTATGGGTTGGGTTTGGTCAAGAAAAATTTATTTTGATGAGGTCATAGAATGGAATTCTGAGAGATGGGTTTGGGTTGGGTTGATTGTGAAATATAAATAAAGTAACTAAATGGTTTAAAAAAGATACTTAGCTTGTTGTTTATGGGTTTGATGAATGATTGAGGTAGTTGGATGATAAACTCATTAAGGGAGTCTAGGTCAATTTTAGTAGAGTAATGGTACTAGGATATTGTTTGATGGATGAAAGAACTTTAATTCTCTATTTTACTTACTAGTTTGCTAGAAGAACACTTACAAAATTAAGTGCTAACACAAGAGGCTATATCTTTGGTTTAGTTATCAATTATGGGTCTGGACTCACCCTCTTTTCCTTTATTTTTATAAGAAAGGAGGAAAGGTTCAATAATAAATTAATAAGAGGTTCAATGAGTAGTTAAAATTCAACTCTCACATTTATATATTCATACACAAATTAAATAAGTCAAATATAAAAAATCAAGATAGAGTTGACTAGAATTTACCTGATCAAGCAGTGGGGACCTAACCATCGATAATTAGGCCTAACCATCAATGGTTAGGGTGGTCGTCAGTGGTCGATGGTCTAAGGATAATTTTGGTAAAAGGATTTAGTGATCCAATTAGCTAATTAGTTAATCTAACTCATGTTTATGGTTAAAAGGTTGGTGGATGGTCCTTAGGGGGTCCTGAGGTGGTTTAGGGGTATTATGAAATCTAGAATAATTGTGTGTGGTTATCTAGTGTCTACATTTTACCCCTTTTTGTTATGCATTTTTATTGTCAAGATGTAAAACAAAAATGGATTACATGTTAAAGGTTTGGTTACCCCAAACATAGGGGGAGGTATTCCCCCTCAAACTGGAAATTGATGATGTGAAATGGAATTGAGTATGGGTTTGATAAGTGGTGAAGTTGGTGTTTATTTGGTGGCTGATATGTTGGGCACTAAAGCACAAACATGTACATAAAGTTTGACTAAGTTTTATAGCTAATATAATTTAGTGACTTAGTTGTCATGGTTGGTAAAAATAAGGTTGGTACTAGAAGGAAAAGTGACAAGTGGACCACATGACTGTATGAGATGGTTTGGATACACTCATTAACTCAAGTCGCCTAGACAAGGTCAGTTTGGTCATGGGTATATAAGGTAGGAAGTGATCCCATGAAAACACAAATTGGTCAAGTGTGTGAAAAGCAGCATAGTTTCAAAATGTTTAACTAGGCAATTTAATTAGTGTAGTTAAAAGGACCAAAGCTAGGTCATCAAAAAACATGTGAAATTTTTGGGCTAAAATAGCTAGTGATGAGGTTGTCATTGGTTTAAATGTGTTTGTTAGAGAAGGAAATATCTTATGATGGGCACATGATTTAGTATTGGGTGAAAAAATTTATATGATTTTTTTTTATAGGAAAGGTTGATGATTGATGGTTAGGTTTGATCCTTAGGGTCGATCATCGGTAATCACCCTAACTATTAGTGGTCAGGCATCAACCCTAAAAGGGTGAAGACAAAAGGTGTTTCCATGGGTCTTATTTGCTCATTTGAGAAAATTAACTTTGCTAATTTTCTTCTTCACATTTAGTGATAGAATTATGCTGATGTTTGCTAGTGGTTGATAGGGTGAGTTTGATTGCATGGGCCAAAGGTTAGATTGATGAGTATGCAGGGTAGGTAAGGTAGGGCATATGGCTAGGTGGTGGGTCCTAAGGCTTCACCTTGATGATGGTTGAGGAATAAGGTAGGTACCATTTTGAATTGGTAAATTAGATTGATTTTGATTTAATGCATTTGAATTTGAAGTTGTTTATGGTAGGTAGTTTGGTTTGTGGTATAATTGACCTAGGTTTAGGTTGTGAGTGTTTTATTGTTAAATTAGAGGGTGAAATGGAAATTATTTAAGGGTAGGGTAGATGTGGAGGTAGGATAGATATAGGTATTATTTTTTTATGTGATTATGGTATTTGGGTGGGTGTTTAAGATGGGTAGGGTTTGGAGGTTCCATCGGTGGTCACCCACAATGACCTTCGGTAGTCACCACCAACCATCGATGCTCGATAGGTGACTATCAAGGATTATCTAACCATTGACAATTGAGTTGTTTTATTTAGAATATTTTTAAATTTACAGTTAATTGTTTGTTAGGTTATATGGTGGATAAGTAATGGGTGATAGAGTTAAGTGTTAGTGGTTAATTTTGAATGTTAAGGTCAGTTGTTGGGGTAAATGTATGAGTGGTAGTAGGCTAAGTTAATAGTTAAGGTAGAGAGGTTTGATGCCCTAGGTAAATGTTATTAGGGTGATGGTCAAGTAATAGTTAATGGTAAGGGTTAAGGGTAATAGGTCATGGTTAAGGGTTATTGTTTATGTAATGGGTAAATGATATAGGTTGATAGGTAATGGTTTAAAAGTAAGGCTAGGTGTGAGAGGTAAAAAGATAGATTGTGATAGTTTAGGATAAGTGGTAGGAATAGTTTATATTGGGAAAATGTTTGTCAGTTTAATTTATTGGAATTAGGAGGTAGGTGCAATAGGTAGAGCTCATAGGTAAGATAACACTTTAGTCAATGAACTTAAGATTTTTTAATCAAATTTTTATAGGCACAGGAGAGGATCAAAATAAGGGATAGAGTGTCCTAGATTTTTGATGAGATCCATCAAGGTATGATTGTTGATGATTAGGCCCATATGTAGGAGGTGGGCATTCATAGTATGATGCATTACCAACATGTACCATGGGATGCAGTGATGATAGTGGCACTCATTAAGAGATGGGATCCTACCACTAACATGTTCTTACTACCTACAGGGGAGATGACCATCTTACCTAAGGATATCCATAGGATTACATGGCTACCCATATGGGGTGAGCTGATTTACCATATTGAGAGGGAAGAGTGGGATGATTTTATGGAGCGTTTATATGGAAATGACCTCAACTTTGTGATGTGGCATATAGGAGGCTTCAGCAATACTCTATTATACCAGAGGGCTAAAGGAGATAGGTGGCTATTATTGATGATGATGATATTGGTCTCGTGATATGTTGAACTAGATTTGAGTAGTAAGAGGTTCCCTTATTTATTATTGGGGGTGTTGGTTGAGATGTTGTTTGGCCACATAGTGTTTAGGTGTGTGCCTATATTACTATTTTAGATTTACATGGAGTTGTGGGGATTCTGAACTCATAGGAGGTACAAGATCAATGTCAGATTTTTTCTCCATTATTGGCCCTATGAGCACATCTAGGTATTAAGGCCAATGGGGCTATTGTGGGAGGGGTATGCTCAAATGGGTTTTTGAGTTGGATTTATGTGGTGGAGATCTATTTTTTACCTCTCAAGACCAGGTGGAGGGGTTCATGATATTGACTAATTTATAGGTTTATTAGATGGCTTGGTCATCAAAGATGTGATTTGGAGACCATACATTAGGTTTCCAGAGTGGACAGACTAAAGGAGATAGACATTGTCATTATAGAGCAATTGATGGATCTATGACAAGAGGGATGGTGAGATAGAGGTCATCCCTTTTGGTAGGGTATGATGATAGTTTAGCCTAGTATAAGGTATTCCCAAGATATAGGTAGGATGATGTAGAGTTCCTACTACCTGAGCCATAGCTACTTCATGTTTATATTGATCATGAGGAGCTCCTAACAAGGTTGGAGATAGATGATGTAGGTATTGTGGATGGTTACCTTTCATGGTACTAGGCACTATGTGTTATAGTTACTATTGATGGTGATGATGGTGGTCAATAGGTTATGGATGTTGACCCAACTATTGGAGGTGTTTAGTAGTCACAAGGATAGGGGGTTTCCCTAGATATGCAAGTAGTAATTGGTCAAAGGGACTAGGCATAGATAGCACTAGATGTGGCATAGGATTCTATAATAGCATTATAGGCACCACTAATAGCATCATAAGGTCAATTGGTTACTATCATAGGTGAGAGAAGTTAGGCTAGAGCTATGCTAGTTTTGGTGACATACGAGCGAGATTCTCTTTGATAGATAGGGGTTAAATAATCAAAGGAACCTAGGATAAGCATAGGTGTGACAAGTGTCAAGCTTATGGGGCATGATTTAAATTTTGAGCATGTTCCAAAGATATGATGGTACAAGCTAGTAGTTGATAGTTCAACAGAACTTGAGATCAATAAAAATACTTCTTGTGGCATTAGGGAACTCAAAGTAATAGAGACTATCTACAAGGTACAAAGGAATAATGTGGGACTACCAAGTAGCATATTCTTATGGTTAAGTAATAGGTGACATATAATAATATTCCACCCCTTGGATCATGATCTGATGGAGTATGTTTGATCACCCCAACTAGATCTAAAGGTGCATAAAAAAGGTTGAAAAGTTAGGGATCCCAAAAAAAATGCAAAAATGTCAAGTGGCATATCTATTTACCATAAATTATAAATTGAGCATTTCATGTAAGATTTATGAATCATGTTTGCTCTAGCAAGGATGATCTAATGATGTGATCCAAGGTGGACTTTTCAAATGGTTTGGATTGCATGAGGAAGTGACTAGTGTCTAGATTGGATCCAATCAATTGACTTAGTCACTCTTTGGCCCCAAAAAAACCCAATTAGATCTAATGTGGTGTGCCAAATGTTAGTATGTGGTAATATTTTGTCTAAAATATAAAATTGATGGTTCTTTCATAGACGTGGTAATGATTCGAAGTGAAAAAGAATGTCTAACTACCATTCAAGAGCATATATTCTTAACAGTCATGGATATTTTCTATTTTAAGTATAGATATAACTTTCTAATGCTAATCATCACAAGGTAATGGGCTTTCTTTGGCATGCACAAAGAAAATATTTCATGTCCATAATTTTCCATGATTTGTAATTTATCAATAGGAAAGAATTTCCAAATAAGTTACATGAGGACAAAATTTGTTTGGCTCTTCAAATGACTTTCTCCCTTTAATTTTTCAAGTGAGTGGTCAAGAGAATCTCCAAGCTATTACATATTATGACAAATAGTTTTTTAGGACTCTAACATGAATCTCACCATCTAGATCATGAATTCACCAAAAAAATTAGTCAAAAGATCAAAGGTTTGTTTTAAATATTCATAATTCATTGAAAAGGTAGTTTCAATAATGATTCTTTTCTTGTAAGTGGATGAGGATCTTAGGCATGGCAAAGGGGATATTCCAGCTAGAAATATATTGGTAAATTTGAAGGTGTGTTCTATAATTTTAAAAGTTGTGACCCAAATTTCTAGATTTAAAAATATATAAATAGGGGATTTATCCTATATTCTAAGGTTGTTGTTGGTTGTTTGTTATTGTAGGTCACTATTTTAGGTGTCAATTTTCCTTAAGTCTAGGTTCTATAAAAAAAATTAGGATCAAATGTTGTGTGTATATTTTGTCTCCCTTACTAAGGTGGTTGCATCTATAAAACCATTATCAATATTTAATAACATGTTTATGTCTCCCTTATCAAAAGAGAAATTTCACCATGCTTGTCCCCATGGAAATATTTTGAAGTGTTGATGTTTTTAATATTTATTTTCAATTCACTGGAAAACATTTATGGGTCTTTATTGTATCTTATTAACGAAATACAATAATATGTTTTACAATTTATTATGATTGGATATTTGGGTTTGTGTTCATTATTGGTTTTCATTATAAGCATATACTTAGGTTATAAATCCCTTTCTATAGTTATATTTGGAAATGCATTATTGAATACCTTTTAAGGGCTCCCTGGGTTCATTAATTTAGCAAGAGAAAGTATTTGAGATTTTAGTTTCAGTGTATGTTTTAGTCTCTTAGGGATCATTTGGAGTTTACCATTATCTTGAATTTATAGTTATTATTTATATTTACTAGAGAATATTGTCATTAAATAATGCTATATACACTATTATTTGGAAACCACCAGCATGAACACACCACCCTCCTTTTGAATCATCTAACTTGTTCTACCCTGTCCTACCCTAAAAATAACACACCCTATTGCATACTATAAGTGTTACTTTCCATGAAAATGTATAATATATTGAATATTTGAAATTTTTTTTTGTATTTTTTGCTTTAAATATTATCATTTAAATCTTTTATATAGTTCCTTTGTTGTTGAAGATTCTTCAAAATGAAGATTGTAATCACAATTTCATCTATATTTAGTATCTTATGTATGACTTAGAGTAGTTGTGAATTTCATGTGACAACCCTTCATAGGTGAAGTATGCAAACTCAATTATGCTTTGGTCATATTTATTCTTTGTGCTAAAAATCCCCATGGAGTTTGAATTGCAAAATCCCTCCATGTGAGAAAATTACCCCATAGGTCCTCTCACCTTGGTTTAGGTAGAGCCAAAACTAGTATGGAGATAACCATACCCTCTGTAGGTGCCTCTCAGTCATTTTATGCATTCAATTTGATCTTGATTCCAAACCCTTCCCTAACTACAATGACATACTAGTGGGTTTTCCATCATTGCTTGCCATTTTCCTTCATGTGTACAATGTTGAGTGTACAAAGTGTACAACTGAGAACCAACAATATTTTGGTGTTGTTGTTGGGGACTAAATTAAACTTTTAGTCACTTATGTTGCCAATAATTCTTGAAAAGAGTCATGATTACTTCATCTTATGAATTTATATGTTGTTACTACATTGATTTGACTATCTTGGCTATTGACATTACAACACTCCACTAGGGATGGGCAAGGAAGTTTTTAAGGTTTAACAATTCAAACTCTACTGAATATATTACAAATAAATATTAACATTGCATGTTTAAAGGTGTTTTTTCCCTTTTGAACATTATTTTGAAAAAAATTAGTGTCTTTTCTCTCTATCTCATTAAGCTTCAACAAGTTTAATTTCAATCTATATCATAACAATTTTTAAGCTATTTTATTCTAGAAGTTTGATTCTAGTGGGGACTCTAACTTTATTTTCTAGTTTCAAGAGAGATTGGTGCCTATTCTGAATATTCTACTAACTTTTAGTTTTGAGTATCTTATTATTTTTAAACCTAGAAGGACTAATATCATCATTCAAATTTGACCCATCTAAGAGACTTATTCAACCCTTAAGTATTCCTCAAAGAATAAGGGGGCATATCTAGAATCCTACTAAAGGGTAGGGCTCAACTACCAAAGGTTTTTTAATTTCTAGAAATCTTGAGATCTTTATTGACCCCCAATTATTGAGGACTATCATAGCTCTTCTACTAATTCTAAGACACATAGTCTTATTTATTTTCCATCTCCTTCTAAACTAGTTAAATCCCCTCCTAAGTCTGATCCACCAAGACCACCTCATTCACCCCCTCATATACCTTTGCCATTTGTTCTTGAACCTCCAATTAAACTAATCATGAGGCATATGGACCAATATGAGAATGCACATCCTACATTATATATTCCTAGATTTAAACCTATTCATTTTGATGAAATAATAGTCTATCTTAATGAAGTCCTAAATAAAGTTAGGAAATGCCTCCAAAAATTCTAAGGGAATAATGTAGTGATTAGTGATCATCATCTAAGGGCCTTTAAAAATATTATTGAAGATTATGAGTTTGAGTATGAGGATGTGATCATCAATTTTTTTATGTACATGCTAGAGGAAGACACTTGTGAATGGTTTAATTCCCTTCCCACTAGATGCATTGATTCATGGGAAGAGGTACAAAATGTTTTTATAATTTAGTATGGTTCTAAGATTGATCCAAGGTTTCTCTTGTCTAAATTTAAAAACATCAAGAAGAATCCTAATGAGAATGTGCAATAATTTAACACATGTTTCAATAAAACCATGATGCACCTACTTGAAAAAATTATCCCTAGTGATATAGTGTGATTGATAAAGTATTGTGATGCCTTTGATAAGAAGGATACATATTTCTTGAGGAAAAAGGTTCCCACTAACCTATAGTTGGAATTTAATATGGCCATCTAAATTGAGAACAACATCAAAGTTGTGGGAAGTCCCATGAACAAATGGGTTGATGTGAAGTTGTTCGATCCAAGACACAACCCATGAATATAGCCATCTTGGAAAAAACTATCAAAACTTTGGTCTCTACTATCAAAAACATGTCATACAAGTTGGATAGAGTTGAAATGGGATCCCTCAAGTGTCTACAAACTATGAGAGAGATCAAAATCCAAATTAGGTGAAAAATAGGTATGCTTTCCATAATAAAGATAATGATAGAGGGAAGAGGCCTAAATGTGAAGATAGAATGGACAAAAATGAAAATAGAGGGTCTAGAAAGGAGGTGCCTAACCATTTAAACACCAAGGTAAATGTTGTGAATTTTTATTTGGAAATTGATTGGTGTGATAAGTGCTTCCTTCCACACCTTTCATGTGATATTGTTAAACAAGCTGATGATGATCTAGATGAACCTGAATATGCATCATTTCACTATGATATTTTTATATTTGATTGTCAAAGACCTCAAATGGGATCCATTTCCTCCATGAAATTGTTGAATGATACCATGGTTTATCAATTCTGGAGCATTATCAAAATGGAGAGTATCCTAACTTCTGATTTTGTTTATGATGTTAATGTGGCACAAGAATATGAATTTCTCATCAAATATTGTGATCTGTTATGCTCTATGATTATTAGTAAATATCCTAATTGAATTCCATTAGTTGAGGAAAGGTAGTTGTTAATTAATGCAATAGCTACCCAAAATAAGGAATATAACTTGAGAAGTAGGCAACCAAGTGCTTCTCCTCGAGACACTGCCCCTACAAATCCAAAGGTAGGGAATGGAAGCAAAGAAACAAAGAAAGCTACATCAGCCCCAAAATCTTATAATATAGTACTTGTGTCCCAAGTTTCTAAGCCTAGAGGTACTCCTACTAAGAGAAATAAAATACCCATATTATCTAGTATCCCTAAGGGTACTAATGAATTTTTAAAAAATCCACCTTTGAAGGCTATTGTTAAAGTTTCAAATCCACCCTCGCCTACTCCACTTCAAAATTTGAGTGATTATATTTTATATTAAGGTGTTGTTAACCTTACATGAAATATACCTCTTCCTCAGTATAGTGTGTGTGATATGGCTCGTGTTGAGTTAAATAAAAATCACCTTCCACTTGTTGACTTATTGAGAATACATGAACATAGGAAGAGGGCCTTTGAATATTTAAAATTTGGGGAAGGGTCAACTACAAATAAAGTTAAGTTACCCCAAAAACCCCTAAAAGAAGATGAATAATAATAAGAGGTTGAACCTACTCTAAAGGTCTATTTAGCAGCTACACTTGTAGAGAGCCAACTGAATATGGATCCATTTTATATGACCTTGTTAATCAATGGTCTAATTATTCATAAATACATGTTTGATTCTAGTGCTTCTTATAATTTTATGCCTTTAGGTGTCCTCAATTATCTTGGAGTGAATATCACATTATCCTTTGGCAATTGTTATGCTAGGGACTCATGAGAGGTTCCAATTGTTAGACAAGTTAAGAGACTAATGTTATAGTTGGTAGTTCATCCTAGAAATTATTTGAATATGGGTGTGGTAGTTGTAGAATACCCACATAAATGGGGGATGTTATTGCCACATAAATGGGCTATTATCATGGGTGGAAGTGTACAAATGGACATTTCCCATGCCACCATTCTTTTAGAGGGAAAGATGGTCAGAATTTGTAGAGAGCCAAAGATGCTACATGTGATTGAAGATATGAAGCATATTCTCAATGAAGTGTTATATATGGATGTTTATTGGGGAAACTTTGTTGGGAATGTTGATACTAGTGAATAACTTATTATTCTTGATGTTGAACCTAACAAAGAAGATGTGGTTTGGAATATGTACTTTGATGGGGCTTACTCTAGTCTTGGAAATAGAGTTGGGGTTGTCATCTATGCCCCCAATGGTGATTTTTTAATGTTTTCTTTTCAGTTTTCCTTTGATCTCACTAAAAATATTACTAAGTATGTGGCACTCTTACTTGGTCTAATGATTGATTTTGAATATGGGATTAAATGTTTACTTGTCAAGGGTGATTCTGATCTAGTGGTAAAGCAAGTCCACAGTGCTTTTACCATAAAGAATAAGAGGTTGAAATAATATCATAATGTTCTTTAATATTTTCTTGAATTTTTTGATTTATTTAATTTGTGTTATCATGATAAAATTTTCAACCAAGAAACTAACAGAATTTTAGGGTTAGGTGATAAATTTGATATTACAAATATGAGCCCTCATTATCAGTATCAAGTGGAGGTTCTTATCAGGCCTTCAATCCTAGACAATGTTTATCATTGGTAGGTCTTTGACGATGATGAAAAAATTAAAAGGTTTCTAAATTATGAGGTTGAGTTCCATGATTAGCTCATAGACCTGGAGTCTATGGTTTAGGTCAGTGATGGGAAGGAGACCTTATTTTGGAAGGACATTATTCAACTAAATAAAAACACTATCCCAAGAGGACTAGTTATTTTAGAAGAATCTTTTGATGGAGTGGATAGAATCAAGTTGATAGACTCATTCATTTCAAAAGACATGACTGAGTGAAACTTGTATTCTCATGAGAATCCAAGAAAGGTTTGGCTAGGTACTTACCTAAGTGAAACTAAGAAAAAATCTTACATGAAGCTATTAAGGAAGTACCAAGATTTCCTATCATGGTCCTATTCTAAGCTGAAATCATATAAGGAATACTTATTCTATCACACCATCCCATTATAGCCTAATAGCAAACCTTTCAAGTAGAAACAAAGACACATTAACCCCATGTTGGCCACTAAGATGTAGAATAAATTAAAGAAGCTAAGGGGTAGTGGTATCATTCATCCCATTAGGTATTAATCATGGGTGGTGAACTTAGTCCTTGTAATAAATAAAAATGGTGACATCTTCTTGTGTGTGTAATTCAAGAATCTGAACAAAGCTTCTTTAAAAGATAATTATCCCATACCCAATATGGAGAAACTATTATAGAGTGTTATTGGATTAGAAATGTCATTTATATTGGATGGATTCTTAGGTTATAATAGAGTTATGTTGAAGTAATATGAGAGGTCCATGACCATGTTCATAATGCCTTAGGGCACATATGTAAATATGAGGATGCCTTTCGAGTTGATGAATGTTGGTGTAATGTTTTAATGAGATATGCATGTGTATTTTAAATGGATAATTAACCAATTCATTGTTGTGTATTAGGATGACATCACTATGTATTCTAAGACTAGTGAAGAGAATTTGAAGCATCTAGAAAAGGTGTTGATTAGATGTAGGGAGTTTAACATTTCATTGAATCTAAAGAAGTGCCACTTTGGAGTAAAAAAAGCCAAGTTTTTGGGATATATAGTGTCTTAATATGGCATCATGATTGATCCAAAAAGGGTTTAAGCCATTGACAAAGTTCCTATCCCACAATATAAGAAAGGAATTCAATCTTTCTTTGGAAACATTAACTATGTGAGGAGGTTTGTGTCTAATTTTTTAGAGATTACTCTGCCTATTACTTCCATGATAAAGAATGAATAGATCATAAAATGGGAGGATAAGGCCATGAAAGAATTTAGTGACATCAAGGGAGATTTGAAGTTTTCCCCTATTTTGGATAGTTCTAATTACACAAATCCATTCTATATTTTCTCTTTTGCATCATATAATACTATTGCTAAATTTTTGTTGCAAAAGAATGAGGATGGTCATGAGTAGCCTATAACTTTATTTAGAAAAAATATGCAAGGTCCTAAATTAAACTAAACTATCATGGAAAAATGAGACTTCTCTCTTTTTAAGGCTATTAAAACATTTAGGCTGTATATTTTGAGTTTGAAGATTATTGCTACATCCTAAACACCATGGTAAATCACATTTTAACTCAGACTAAAGTGTCTAGCAAGAGGTGTAGGTGGGTCAACAAGTTACAAGAGTATGGTATGGATATCTAGACCACCAAATTGGTAAGGGGGATGGGTCTAGATAAATTTATGGTTGAGACTAATTTACAAGCTAATGAGGTAAACACTATTGTTTTTAATGTTGATGATTCCTTGTGTCAATTTAATGCATCTTTGTGGTATAGAGACATTGTTTACTACTTGAAAAATATGAACTATCTACCTAACCTGGATAAGAATCAAAGAAGAACTCTCAAGCTTGTCTCCCAAAAATACCTCTTGATTGAGGATGGACTAGCATGGAATAATCCAAATGGGATTCTCCTAAGGTGTGTGCTAGAAGAATAGACCATAATCTTAATTGAAGACTTCCATAGTGGAGTATGTGGTGACCATTGTACACATAAAGTTACTTATTAAAAAAATGAGAGATGGTTATTGGTTGCCATCATTGTTTAAGGATGTTTCTTATATAATTATAAGGTGTGAGAAATGTTAACACTTTGATGGGAGTATAAAAGCTTTAGGTTCTCTTCCCTTGTAACCTATGGTGATTGAAGGTCCATTTAAGCAATAGGGAATGAATTTCATTGGAGAAATTGTTGATTAATCAAGTGCTAGACATAAATAGATACTAGTTATAACTAACTAATTCACAAAAGGGGTCAAATAAATCCCTACAAAGAAAGAAACACACCAAGTAGTTATGAACTTTTTGTTAAATCAAATTAGTTGTAGATTTGGTGTGTTTTTCAAGATAATTGTTGATCATGCCATGAGATTAAAATCCAAATATTTTGTGGCAATGTGTAAAGACTATTGGATTGAATTATGCTTCCAAATACAATCCTCAAGGGAATGCACAAGTAGAATCAAGTAACAAGAAATTTCTCAAGATCATTAGACAAACATTGGAAGAAAATAAGAAGTGGGGTGAAAAACTAAAGTTTGCTTTGTGGGATGATAAGATCATTATTAAGAGAGCTACAAGAAAAATCCCTTTTGATAATTTTTTATGGATCTCAAGTATTTTTGCCTATGAATTTATAGTTTCACACCTATCAGCACATGAAACAACTAGGGGATGATGAGTAGATCCACCACTATGAAAGCATGATGAACCAGATTATTGAGCTTGATGAAATTTTAATACAAGATCATGAAAGACATGCCAATTTAAAGGAAAATCTAAACAAAATTGTTGACAAAAAGGTCATTTTAAGAACCTTCCAAGTAGGTGATCTAGTTATGCTTTGGGATAGCAGGCATGAGGAGAAAGGGAAACATGGAAAGTTTGATGCCTTATGGATGGGTACCTATCCCATTGACTACTATATTAGGGAGAATAATTTCTTCTTGAGAGATTTGGATGGTGAAATACTAGAGTTATTAGTCAATGGAAGACATCTAAAATACTTCCTTGACTAAGTCTATAATATATGTACCATATTATATTTTTTTTTGTTGATTTATCTTTCAACTGTTTTATTTACTCTCTATTTTTGAACCTTGTTTATAAAATTTTATTTTTGTGTTTATATCGTGTGTTCATTTCTAGATCCTCCTAATCTATTTTTTAAAGTCTGCCATGTTTTTTTGAGCCTTCATGGATGTTTGTTGAGATTTGCTAAGTCTTGACTCTATACCCCAATATATTGGCACCTAGTCTTATGTCCTATGATTCTTTACACACCCATATGGGCTATGAATCCATAGATGAGAGCCAGTGTTAGTGCCCAAAATTGCACTGAAGTAATTGTGCCCTTATCAAATGAAAATGCTTGAGTCCAACAAAATTTTGAGTATCAATATCTAAGTCATTAGCCCAATTATTATTACAAAGTGTTATTTGTAAAGGTCAAGTTCATGTTTAAGCAAATAGGTGATTTAAATTGGTCTTCAATTAATGTATTTTATGCAGGCACTTTGCATCAAGTCTTTCCTTGTGTTGATTTGGTTTATCTAGTCTGTTAAAAAAGTGTTCATGTAAATTATCTAAAGTCCTTATTCTTTTGGGATTTTTGTTTACATGAAAATCCTAAAGGGCCATTTCCTTCAAGAATTTTATCTAAAAAAAAATCTTGAAGGGATATTTCCATTATTTAGGGTCATTTGTTTTGGAATTTTTTTCTATAAAAAAAGGTTGTAGGGCACTTTCCCTTCCAATATTTTTCCCACATAAAAAGCCCAAAAGAATTATAAGGACTTATTTATTTTGGCCAAAGTATCTACATAAAGTCTAAGGGATTATTCCTTTAGGAATTTTGTCTGCACAAAAATCTTGAAGGGTTAATTCATTTGAATATTTTGTACACATAAAAAGCCTGAAGGGTAATTTTGCTTTGTAAAAGTTTTGAAGGTTCAATTCCTTTAGGTATTTTTCCCTTGTAAATTTTTTGGACACTAGCATAAGGGTCATTTTTCCTTTTCAAAATTTCTAAAGGATCATTTCCTTTGAACATTTTTCCCTTGAAATTTTTTTGAAGGGAACTTTCAAAAATTCTGAAGGATAAGTTGGGAGGGTGAAGGATACTTTTGATATGTTTGAAAGGTACTTTTAAGAGATCTAAATGGCCATTCCAAAAGGTTGAAGGGAAATTATATTGGGCAAGTGCCCTTGACAATATTTTTGAAGGGTATGTTTAAAGGGCCTGAAATGTACTTTTGGTAAAGTTTCTATGGAGTAGAGGTCCTATTTCCTTTAGACATTTTGTTTGTGTAAAAAGTTTGAAAGAATTGTATTTCTTCAGGAAAAGTTGAAGTTCAATTTTTATGACAAAATTGTTTCAGATAAATTATCCAAAACAATTTTCTTGATGAAGATAAAAGAGTTAAGTTTCAATTCTTTTGGCAAAACTTCAAGGTTCTAATTCATTTGGGAAAATTGTTTCAAATAAAATGTCCAAAAATAATTGTTACAATGAAGGTAAAAATCCAAAGGCCAAAAGCTCAATTCTTTCAGGAAACATGTGAAGTCAAAATCCTTTAAAGAAATTATCTCAGATATTTTGTTTGAAACAATTCACTTGACAAAATGTCTAAAAGAATTTTTGTGAGACAATTATGCTAAATAAAATCTAAAAGCAAAAGTGCCAAAGATATATAAAATAAAATAGGAATGTCGAAGACAAATACCTAAATCAAATTACCATAGAACAAAGTCCCCAAAGAAATATTTTTGAATTGTATGTATGAAGGTCTCATGGACATCTTTTGATGGGTTTGAATATGTCAACATTAAGTTATAGGTACTAGCAATTAAGGTTCAAATATTCAAATATGGTCATATGAGCATTAATTTTAGACCCTCTAAAGTAGCCATTTGTTTTCAAATGGAGGCATATCCAATAGCATGCATTTTCATGGAGCAGGATTATCCAACGATGCATGATCAAAGATAAATAGTCAAAGGAACCTAGAACAAACACATGCATGATAAGTGTCAAGATTGCGGGGCACGATTTAAAGTTTGAGTTTATTCCAAAGATTTGATGGTTTGAGATAGTAGTTGACATTTTAATAGAACCTAATATCAAGTGAGGTAATTCCACATGGAATGAGGGTGATCATATCAATAGAGACTATTTGCAAGGTAAAAAATAAGCCTACAGGGTTACCAAGTGGAATATCCTTGGGGCCAAGTAACAAATGACATTTAATAACATTGCACCCCTTATGTCATGATCTAACAAAGAGTATTTGTTTTCCCCATCTAGATATGATAGTGCATAGCCATCGTTGAAAAGTCATGGATCCCATGGTAAAATGCAAAAATGTTAAGTGGCACAACTACGTGCCACAAATTAGAAATTGATCATTTCATGAAAGATATACGACTCACATTTGCTCTGGTAAGTATGATCTAATTATTAAAGCTAAGTTGGAATTTTTAAAGGGGTTAGATTTAATGAGGAAGTGATAAGTGTCCAAATTAGATCCAATCAATCAGCTTAGTCACTCTAAGGCCCCATAATGCTTAGTTGGATTTGATGTGGTGTGTCAAATGTCAATATGTGGAAATATTTGGTTTAAAAACTAAAATTGATGCTTATTTCATGGATGTGGTAATGATTCAAAGTGCATAAGAATGTTTAACTACCATTTGAGAGCATATCTTCTTAACAGCCATAGATATTTTCTATTTTCATCACAACTAGAGCTTTCCAATGCTAATCATCACAAGGTAATGGGATTTCCTTGGAATGCACAAATAAAATATTTCCTATCTAAAAGTTTCCATGATTTAAAATCATTCAATAGGAGAGCCTTTCCAAATAATTTTCACATGTGGACAAAATCTATTTATCTCTTCAAATGATTTTCTCCCTCTAGCTATGCAATTGAGTGGTCAAGAGCATATCCAAGTGGTTACATATGATGATAAATAGTTGTTTGGGCCTCCACTATGAATTTCACCATCTATATCATGAATTCAATGGCTTTTTCAATCAAAAGATCAAAGGTTTGTTGCAAATATTTATCATTCCTTCCAAAGGTAGATTCAATAATAATTCCTTTCTTACAAGTGGATGAATATCTCAAGTGTGGCAAGGGGATATTCCAAATGGAAATATCTTGGAAGACTTGAAGGCTTCTTATGTAATTTTTCATGTTTTTACCCATAGTTCTACATTAAAAATTATATAAATTGGAGCTTTGTCCTTGGTTATAAGGTTGTTGGTTGTTGTAAGTCACTATTTTAGGTGTTCATTTTTCCTAAGTCTAGGTTCTACAAAAAAAATTGGGATCAACTATTGTGTGTAGATTTTGTTTCCCTTGCTAAGGTGGTTGTATCTGTATAACCATTAGCAAGCTTTGAGACCATGTTTATGTCTCCATTGTCAAAATATCAATCTCACCATGCTTGTCCCCATGTCATGATTTTGAAGTGTTTATGTTTGTAATATTTCTTTTCAAGTCACTAGAAAATGTTTGTGGTTATTTATTGTATCTTGTTAATGAAATGTAATAATCTATTTTACAATTTCTACTGATTGGATATTTCGGTTTGTGTTCATTACTAGTTTTCATTCTAAGCATGTACTTAGGTTATAAATCCATTTCTATAGTTATATTTTTAAATTCATTATTGAATACATTTCAAGGGATCTTTGGGTTCATGAATTTCACAAGAGAAAGTATTTGAGATTCTAGTTTCAATGTATGTTCTAGTCTCTTAGGGATCATTTGGTATTTACCATTATCTTACATTTGGAGTTTTTTTTGCATCTTTACTAAGGAATATTATCATGAAATACTACTAGATACCCTACTATTTGGAAACCACTAGCACCAACATGCTACCCTCCTTATTTTTAATCATATAACTTGTTATACCCTATCCTAGCCTATAAATAACACACCCTATTACATGATATAAGTGTTACTTACCTTGTAAATGTATAAAATCTTGCATATTTTAAATGTGTTTTTAGTTTGTGCTTTAAATCCTAGCATTATAGTCCTTTATATAGTCCCTTTTCTATTGAATATTCTTAAAAATGAAGATCAATGTCATAATTTCATTTGTCTTTAATAGCTTGTGTATGAATTAGATAATTTGTGCATTTCATGTGACAACCCTTCATGGGTGAAGTGTGAAAACTTGGTTATGCTCTAGTCATATTTTTTCCTTATGCCAAAAATCCCCATGGAGATTGAATTTCAAAATCCCTCCATGTGAGTAAGTTACCCCATAGGTTCTCTCACCTTGGCTCAGGTAGAACCAAAAGTATTGGGGAGCTAACCATACCCTTTATAGGTACCTCTTCATAATTTGTTTTGCATTCAATCTGATCTTGATGATAAACCCTTTCTTGAATATAATGACATACTATTGGGTTTTCCATCATTGCTTGTCATTTTACTTCAAGTGTGCAAGGCTGAGTATATAATGTGTACAACTGGGAATCAATAAAAGGAAAAATAAATTATTAAAATAAGTAAGCAATAGTCTAAGGCCAAAGTTCTCCCTCATTCACACAATAATTTTAATAAAATCAATTATAAACATAGTTTCAAAAGGAGTATTAGTGACTTTAATAAATTCCAAGGGGAAAAAAATAACTTCAAGTCTCAAGATTCACTAAAAATAGGGTCCAATAGTAGAAATTACACCCAAAATAACCAATGTGAACTAACCATGGAGGCCAATATTATTCTTGTAGTAATAAGAAACTATTTAGTGATGGGAATGTGGTGATATTAGCTACCATAAGGAGTATTCCAAGATGAAACTTGGACAATCAGCCAATCATCAAGTGTATGCATTTATTGATAGTTGGAATGTTGACTTCCAAGCCACACTGATTAGAACCAAATGTAATATGGATGGTTGTACCATATTTATTTTGGTGAAAAAATATCTTTGTTTCTATTTTTTTTGTATTTAAATGTTAATTTAAACTTGTTTGGGTCAGTGAAGGTTTGGAGGTTGAGTTTGGTACTAGTAAAAGACAACCTATTAGGGAGTGTTTAAAATAAGCTGAGCTATATTTATATGTCTTTAGGAGTAAACTAAATATGTTATTAGCACTATTTGGATCTTATAGTATCACTTTATGTATGAAATGGTTGTAACAACACAAAGTAACACTTTATTTCTTTGGTAATAAAGTGTAGTGCACATATAACCTTGGAAATATAATGTAAGTACAAGGCATCCAAAATACTAGAGAACACATGATAATTTTAGCTTTGTAATTGAAAATGTTTTCATGTAAGGGTTTAAAAATATATTTAGTAAAAATTAAATGAATTACCAAGCACTAAGAATCATCCTAAATAGATTTACCTTTTATAAAGGATTTTGTGGTTGTATTTCCTTAAAAACTTCCTAGTATTCCACCCAAGTGAGAGTTTGAAGCTTCCATAGAAATTATGCATAATCTCATTTTAGGATGATTGTGGTAGATATATAAGAACTAAAGGTTTATATGTAATAAATATCAAAAAATTGAAGCATTAGACTAAGTGTATGTCCTTAGGGTGATCTAAATATATTTGTAAAGAACAAATATGGAACTCTTAGATTATGTATTGATTATTGTATGCTCAATAAGGTAATAATTAATAACCATTATCCTTTGCATAGAATGTATTATCTATTTTATAAAATTAAATATAAAAAAATATTATATAAAATTTACTTGAGATCAATCTATCATCGGTTAACAATCAAGGAGGAAGATGTATACAAAATAATTTTCTAAACTCGGTATGGCCATTATAAAATCATTGTTATGCCCTTTGGCTTCAAAAATGAACCAAAAACATTTATTAACCTAATAAATATTTTATTCATGGATTATATTAATAAGTTTTATCTTATTTTCTTTTATGACACTCTAATCTACAAAAAGAATGAGGTTGATCATGAACAACATCTAAAATTAGTTGTATAGAGGCTAAGACAACATAAGTTGTATAGAAAACTTTATAAATGTGTTTTTTATCAATCTCAAATTCATTATTTGGGGCACATAATCACTAATGATGGTATTATGTTTTACCCAAAAAATATTTAAGTTATATAATATTAACCTTCCCTTAATAACATGGTGATGTACATAATTTTATGGGCCTGACTAGTTATTACCATAAGTTTGTTGAAACAAATTCCATCATAGCTAATCCTATCACCTCCTTATAACACAACGGTAAATTTTTTTTATGGACTATTAAACATGAATAGGCTTTCTATAAACTCAAGGAGAAGTTAATTATAACACATAATGTTAATTTTGAGATCTAGTCAGACACTTGTAAGGAAGGTTTGCATGGTATTATGATTTGAGATGGTAAGGTAGTGACTTATGAGTCAAAAAAACTCAAGCATAATGAAAATAATTATCCAATTCATGATATGGAGCTTGTTTTCATATTTCATTCTTTGAAATAGTTGAAACATTTCCTATTTGGGAAACATTTTATGGTGAAGTTTGATCTTCGTAGTTTAGAACAATTATTTTCCTAGGATGATTTAAATGTGTGTCAACACATATGGCTAGAATTTTTGGGTAATTTTGATATGGATATATCATATGTAAAGGTTAATGAAAATATTTTTTTTTATTCACTCAAATGATTCAAATACCTTGCTTCATTATCTGTGTGTTAAAGTCTAATTTCAGAAATTATGTGTTAAAACAACAATTTACTAATGAATAATTCCATGAGGTAAGAGTAGGTGTGGTTGGAGAGCCTATTTAAAATATGTTTATTAATTTTTATGTTTAAATAAATGGCCTTATAATGTATAAAAATATAATATCTATACCCAAGTATGGATATTTTTGAAATCAAGTTCTCAAACAAGTGCATACAACACCTCACTTTGCTCATCCCATAGTCACATAAATTACACAAGTTAAATAGGTATTACTTTTAGCCTAATATGAAACATGATGTTGGTTATTATGTGGGTAATTTTTTTTAATTTTATCATGTTAAATCTAAGAATTTACAACCTAGAGGATTTTTGTACCCTCATGACATACTAAGGGGTAAGTGGGTTCTGATCTCAATTTATGTTTATGTCTTCGCTGCCTAAATCATGTAGCAAACATGACACCATTTCGGTGGTATTTGATAAATTTACTTAATTTGGTCACCTTATTATTGGGAATTTGATTGATGATGCTAATATCTTCATAGAAAGATTTATGAATTAAGTTTTTTACTTGCATGGCATGTTATAAGTGATTATATTTGATAGAGATAAGTTTTTTACTTTAAGATTTTGGAAAAAAATTATTGTATCATTTAGAAACTATTTTAACTTGATTTAAACATATCACCATGAGATGGATGTTCAAATTGAAATAATCAACCATGTGATTGAAAATATGTTGAAAATGTATGTTATGGATTAGCAAGCTAAGTGGGAAGGTTATATTTTCTTAGTTGATTTTGCATATAATAACACTTACCATTTTATGATTAAAATGGGATGGGACAACTTAGAAAACATAATTTCTGCTCACCCTAATGTACTTTAGGACTATGATAATCAAATGGATCTCTTACACCAAAATATGAAATTTACTTCTAACTAGAATAAGATTCATGTAGGCTATAAAAGAACACATTGAGAATTTAATGTAAGTGATCAATGTTTCTTAAATTCTATTACATGCTAGACCCAAAACATATAAATCATTTTTGTAAAGACTTATAAATTGGCTCCATGATTTGTTGGGCTATTCAGCATTATGGATAAAATTAGCTTGGTTACCTATCGATTGGTCACTCCTCCTTTGTTATCTAGGATTCATAATGTTTTCCATGTTGTTTTATTAATAAAATACATGTATATTTATTCTCATATTTTATAATATAAAACTATTTAGGTTTTAAAAGAAGATAAGATGCAATTGAAACATGTGAGAATCCTAGACCATCACAGTGTTAAGTTATGAAATATAAATATTCAACAAGTTTTGGTCCAATGGGAACAATTGAGTGAAAGAAGTGATATGTGGGAAGATGAACATATTTTTAGGTATAAATACCCTTAATTATTTATTTGATTTTAGAGATGACTCTTGTTTAAGAGGGGGATTATGTCATAACCTAGATTTTGATACCTCTATAATTATTATTGATAGGCCAAATTTCATACGAAATGCAAATGAAATTATATTTCATGATTTAATGAAAAAGAGAGAAAAAATTACAATAAATAGACTAAGAAAGACGGTTAATTTCAAATTCCTAATGACTTTTTCTATTCTTACAGGAATGGAAAGATTATCGAATAAGATAAAATACTAGACACTAAGCTAGACACCTAGGATTAATAACTAGTATGTACAATATTGTTACATGATAACATCCCCCCTTAATATATAGGGTTATTTTTTAGACCAATAATTTCTCAAAAAATTTCAAAATTTTATCATCTAAGTGCTTTTGTCAGGATGTCTACTGGTTGCTCTATTGTCAAGCAAAGTTGTAACTTGACACTACCATATTTCACATTGTGCCAAATCAAATGAAATTTGGTATTGATGTGACTAGTTTTGTCATGAAATACTATATTATTTTCAATCTAGATTTAATAAGTTTGTCAACCATGAGAGGTGTTGATGAAACATGTTGCTCCTACAATCTAAAAGAACATGTATGAGCCACAAGATCTCTCTAGTTGCCTATAAAGCGGCCATATATTTTTCTTCTAATAAATAAATTGTTGACACTGATTACTTCTTGTATTTACAATTACTAACTAAGATTCCTAAATTCATTAAAAAACCTAAGGTGGAATTTCCCTATTCATGATCACTAGCATAGTTAGAATCTAAATACCCAGCTAGTTTGAATTCTCCTACCCTAGAGTATTTGAGCCCAAAATGTTGTGTGCCTCTGAGATATCTAAGGACCCTTTTTGTTTCTACCCAATGAATCTCATTAGGTTATTACATGAATCTTGAGAGGACACCAATTACATATTATATATATGGTTAAGTGGTGGTCATATAAATTAGACTTCTAATGAGTTATCTATATTTAGTGGCATCAACCAAATCTATTGAATCTTTAGATGTCAATTTGAGATTCTATTCCATGGGTGTGTTGAATGCTTCCAATCTTCCATTATAAACTTTACACAATGTCACCAATGTACTTATCCTAAGTGATGAATTACTTTAGTTTCTAAATTACTTCAATACCCAAATAGTAATGAAGATAACCCAAATCAGCCATTTAAAAGCTTTTCATCAACTCTATTTTGAATTTTATAGTGTACCATTCATTATTCCCTATGATGACCAAATAATCAACATAAACCACCAAAAATGTAACTATTTTATCAACTATTTTGATAAAAAGAGTTACATCTTCAAACTCAAAACATTTGAAGTTCATGTTCATGAGGTGATCAACTAGTTTTTTATACCATACTCAAGGGGATTGTTTCAAACCATAAAACAATTTTTCCAATTTACTCACCCTATGCTCTTATCCGTTTATTACAAAAAATTTAGATTATGTCATGTACAAATTTTCATTGAGGTTTCCATTTAGAAATGCAATTTTGACATCCATTTGGTGAACTTTCCATCCATTATGAGTTGTTAGAGTCAACATGGTCCAAATGGTAGTCCATTTTATTATAGGTGCAAATGTTTAATTGTAGGCAATTCCTTATTTTTGAGCATACCAATTTGAAATAAGCCTTGCTTTATGATTGTCAAGTGATCCATCTGACTTGTATTTGTTATGACAGACATACTTACAGTGAGTTAGTTTGTAACCATATGGTGGATCAACTCGATTCCAAGTCCCATTTTTCACCAATGAAATATACTCATCTTTCATTATTTTTCCCTAATAGTTAATATTCTTATCTTGTTTTAAAGTTATTAGTTCTAAATTAAATGCAACATTGAGTTCCTCTTGAGAATCATCTAATGTTATTTTTCCGATCATGTCCTAAATTTCACCAATATAATTGTATAATATAAAGGAGGTTACATGTGTACATTGAGTACCTATTTCCCAAATTCATTAGGCCTCACATATTTTAGTTTTTGAGTGGACCACATAGGCATGTTCTATGTTATAGGTGATTTGGGTTCATCCTCTAAATTTCCTTCATTATTTGACCTCTATTATGTTGCCCCTTATTCAATATTTTATGAATTTTCACTCTTTCCTTTAGGAGTTTCAAGTTCATGTATAGGAGATAATATAAAATCAATAGATTCCCAACTCTGTGTCCCCCACACATTATTTGTAGCATTCAAATCACTCTCTTTGTAGACATCAAACTTTGCATATTTATCTAGTCAACTGAACTACCAATCAATATGCTCTTTATCCTTTGCAGTCTCATAAAAGACAACTTATATTACAACAAGAAATTTCTTCTCTTTCTCATCGTATATCCTGAATGCCTTGGAGGAATCAAAATATCTGAAGTTGATGCATTTTGACTCCTATGGTCTTATTTGTTTCTCTTGTCCTTTGGAATCAATACATAGCAATTGGATCTAAAAATTTGAAGATGTCTCATTGAAGAGAGGTGACCACACCACATATCATATATATTATTTGATTCAAGAGCTATTGATGGTGATCTATTGTGAAGGTATATTTCTATTTTAGTTGTTTTGGCCCAAAAGTGCAGATTTACCCCTTTGAAATGAAACATTACATGAGCCATATTCATCATATTTTTGTTCATTATTTTAGCTACTCCATTTTGTTATGGTGTGGGGAAATATGAGATGATGTTTGATCACATTTCACTCAAGATAGGATTCAAACTTATTTGATGTGAATTCACCACGATTATCTATCTAGAGTGTCTCAATGTGGGTTTGTGCTTCATTTTCAATCATTGCTAAAAACTTTTTGAAAGTATCAAAGGCTTTTGATTTCTTTTTTAGAAAATATATCCATGTCATCTTTCTATAGTGATCAATGAACAAAATGAAGTATTTATGATCACCAATAGAGAGGATTGGAAGAGAACACAAGTCTGAATGAACAAGCTACAATTTTCTATCTTCTTTCCACTGTGACCTCATAAATGATTCTCTTACATGTTTATCCAAGATGCAGGCTTCATACTTCTCATCTAATTTTATGGGTAATGTAGGCATGCCAAAAACAACATTTTTTTTCAATACATGAATGTTATTATAGTGAGTGTGCCCAAATTTAACATGACACAACATGTTTGGAGACATTTCATCTTCCACAAAATGAACATAATTCCTTGAATTTGATGGTTCACCCTTCAGTTTGAGTAGTTTCCCTTCCTCATATCTAGTTAAGATGGTTTCATTGTCACTTTTTCTCATTATTATGACATCACCGTTATCTAATATAATGGAATGGCCTTATTTAATTATGATTATTAGTGATAATAAGTTTCATTTCAATTTAGGAAGGTAGAGAACATTCTTAAGTTTGTAGTCTAGAAGCCATGAGCACTTGAGTCAAATTTTACCTCTTCCTTGTGGTTACCAACTTGATATATCTGTTAGGTATAGTGAGCCATAACTTTATTCATTTTACTCATCAAATAAGTATTTTAAAAAATTCATATGTTTAATGGCACTAATATTAAGAACCCAAGAATCAAACAATGAAGAATTAGTCAAGACACTGTTTGATTCATCATCTATACTAGAAAACACATATTTATTGGTGAATTAGGTTGAGTTTGACTCTTTTGATTAATTATTTTAATTTCCCTCTTTTTTATAGTATGCTTTAACTTTCTCCTATGGAGTCTTGCATTCATGAGTATCATGGCTATCTTTTCTATCACACTATTCATAATAGAGATTCTATTTATCATTTTATTTTTTATTATAACCACCATGATTTTCATTTTTTCCACATTTTCCCTTATAATTATTCTTATACTTGTTATTTAATACATTTTTGTAAGATGTATCCTTTTTTGATGGTTTGGAAGAATTTTTTTTCATAGCACACACTTTCACCTATTATGGTTTCAATTTTCCTTTCAAAGGCCTTTTATCTTTCCACCATCTTTTCAACCAAATAGTCAAATGTGAGAGTCTTTAACTGATTACTTTCTTGTAAAGACTCTAAAAAGGTTGAATATTTGGGAAGAAGGGATTTTATTAATGTAATCATATATATTTCAATTTTGACACCTATTGTTTCAACATCATGTTTGATAACACGTATCTCTGAAACCAATCTCATCACATCACCATATTTCAACTCTAGATTGAATAATTTAAAATACAACTAAATGAATTCCAACTATGAATGTGAGTCATATAGGTCCTTAAGCTTATGATATGATTCCCATGGTGTATTTCACCCTTGTATATGATGAACCACATCTTCATCCACTGATTCCCTCATCAAGGCCAAACCCTTCTATTTTTTTTGCTTTTATGTTTGACTGTCCTTTACATTCCCTATTGGTTTAGTTGGTTATTTTCCCCCATCTCAAATATAAAACCATAGATCATTTAATATAAGTTTTTTCTCCGCTTACCGAGACCATTCTATCCAACTATCTTTTCTAGTCAAGGTAGTGCCAATAATAAATTTGATGGAATGCATGGTTTTGAGTTTTTGTTTGTGTTCTTTTAGAGGTTTTGAGGTTTTTCTTAAATATAATTGGTTCCTTATAACTCAAAAATGGTCCCCTTTTCTAGATACACAAAGGTACTAAAAATGATTCATTTTATCATTAACACCAGCTTAAAAATAAAACTTCATACATCAATATACTCAGTTTTTCTTGATTTTTTTATTTACATTTTTTGACATACACAAATGGGTAAAAGATTAGATCTCCTTATTTCTCCTTTAATTACATAATTTGGTTGTTATTTTACCAAATTTACTTAGATTTTATTGCCTCAAATATCAATTAAATGATTTTCTTATTGAATTTTTCCAAAATTTAAAAATTAGCATTTAAAAAATGGAAATTTGATTTTTCAATGAAAAAGAATAAAAAAATATACCTCTCTCCTTTTGTTTATGTGGTAGATTTGATTTGATATATAAATACAAAATTATAATATTGGAATTAAATAAATGTATGTCCCTTTAACTTAGTAAAAAATGGATATTAAAGGTGTTACATCCGTAATACGTTATGTTCAGCCAATATGCCAAAGGAAACCACATCCAATTATGGTGTAGGTAGAGTATAGGTAGAATAATATCAAAACACCTCAAGTCTAAGTTAAACATTTTCTATGCAGTCCCACTTAGTTTACACTTGGTCTATTGTTAACATAGTAGAAGAAGGATGTGAAATGCCTCACAAAAAAAATTAATAATCTGCCATGACCTTTAATGGCCTCCACATAAGTAGAAAGTAGTGCAAATGTTCAAATACAAATCCACATAAAAAATATAATAGGATAAAAGTGTTTTGTATTTTTTCAAGTTTGAGTGCATATATACTAACAAGTGTATGCTCAAAATAACCTCTACACAACCATCCAATCATCTCTTTATTTTGCTATACAGGTCTGGGCACATTATGTAGGAATTCATAATGAATTTAAAACCATCAAGATCTCTCCTATAAACCATTACCATAGAAAAATAATCATGGAGATAATTATGCACACATAAGAATTATGCACAAGTCTAATCTCATTATTCCTCAAAAGAATAATACATACATCCATTTGTTTCTCTCTCTCCACTAGCATAATAGGCTAAGTAATAAGAGTGCCTATTAAATAGACATAATAGTTTATTTTTCACAAAAAATAATTTGTTATGTGAAACTAACTTTAGTTGTTGTGGAATATTTACATGCATAAAATAGCGATGCAAATATTCAACATTTAACAACTAAATAACCAACTCCTAATTTAAATTTAACTCATGAGTAAGTGTGAATGCTCACTCTAGTATCCTCCCTTAAGTGCAAAATAGGGAGTAAGAAAAAGAGAAAGCAAAGTGACTGAATTGGTTTTGATATTTAGGCCTGATCAGGTACCCATGTACAAATCAAAATGAAATACAAAGTGTCCCTATGGTAGCCAATCCATCTTACAAGACTACATGAATGATGAATCACTATAATTACCAATTCAAATAAGAACAAATACTCTGTATGAGTCTAACTCTATAAAAAAACATTGATCTAAAAACACTACAAAAAAATTAACCAAATATGAAATGTATCACCGTAAGGTACCAAAAATTAGTAACAATAGCTAAAGTTGAGAGAGAAAAAACATATGCCTTGAGGTTCCCCAAAAAATCAAATGGCTCAATACTCAAAAATAATGTTAAAGAGGTACACTAGATAGAATGAAGGCCATAAAATACAAATGCAATCAATCACCTACCTCCAAAAGAAAAAAATGGTTTACTAATAATGATCACAACACCTAAAGTAGTAGTCAACACACCCCCCCCATAATGTTGAAATGGGTGTAGTGACTCAAAAAACATTTAAATGAGTGGGCCAATCCCATGACACAAACATTGAAATGCTGACACTGGATACAATAGACTAGCTACACTCTAAAAGGAGAACAATATCTATCAAAAAATCTAAAGGATAATATCAACAATCAGATATACATATGAAATCTCTCAATAATTGTGTCCCTAGTGGTGATGGGATAGTCAACAACTGGATAAGTAGGTGCTCAAACATGGAGCACACACATGAAGGAAAAATCTCCATGAAACTCAATATGACTATAAACAAAGGTCCCATCCTACAACAACATCACCAAGGAATGCATGAATGTCCACAATGCACTTAAGCTATGTAAAATGAGAGATGTAACTTCAAAAAACACATCTACCCAATAAGGAGATCAAAACAAGGAACATCATAAGATAGGAAGAGCAATGTGCGGCCAAATAAGCTAAATAGTGAAGGAATGATGATTGTATCATCCTCATCAAGAATTCCTCTTACACTACTAGGAATTATTTGAAATCCACCCCAAATCAACACAAATAGTAGATGAAGATGTCTACATATGTGTGGGTTCAAAACCCATAGTAGAAAAATGTGAGGTAACATTCATAGAAGTGTTAGGTAGATCATGTCTAACCACTGTAATCTTAGGTTTCTTAGGCTTGAGTGAAGGTGTAGAAGAGCCCATATGTAACTCATAATCCTCACAAAGAGTAGAGCAAATAAAATATGGAGCTTTATCAAGAGATCCCAATGAAGATGAAGAACCTACATCATAACTAAGGCCATGTCAAGAAATCCACATACCAAGCTGAATAGGGTGAACAATGCCCTATAAATTCTTCCCAATGCCTACAAGTCTGGTAGTGTGACCCATAGAATGAAACATGCAAGAGCCAAAGCTAGTGGTATGTTTCTCAAAATAAGTAGGCATAAGTGTAGGTGGAACTAGAGTGGGATGTGCAAAGTCTACAATAATAAAAGGCACATAAGTATCATATATAATAAGATAATTACCAATAATAATGGGCCACTCAAAATCTAGTAAATTGCACTATAAAAGTGCATCAAGTGGATGCATACCAAATTTAATAACACTATATGATGGAATGTTAGGCTGATGTTGTGTGCCAACTAGTTTTTTCTATAAAGAATAAATGAGGGCATCCTTTCCATGAATCAGGGAGCATAAAAGAGAACTCTACATCAAAATTTTCTTATTTTCTTCTTGAAGTGCTAGAAAAGTGGCCATAGGATCAATGGTTTGTATAAGACTTGGTAGGGTACTAACAAGAGTCATACCAAAGTCAAAAATAGGAGCAACAACCATTGTATCAAAATGTGCATCAGTATGTGGAGGTGTATATACCTCATCAAGTGACCACCAGTAGGAAGTGTCTCATCCTCAAAAAATATGTCCTCACTAACAATGGAAGGAGGACAAGAACTAATAGGAAAATATGAAGATGCCAAAGATTCCTCATACAAATAATCATCAAGTGAAATATTCTCACAACTAGGAAAAGATGGTGGAGAAACACTATCACCAACAGAAAAATCCTCACTCTAAGAGGAAGGAGAAGAAGGAGGAACATGTTGAGGTGAAGTGACCTCATCAAATAATGATAAAATAATGTCCCAAGTTACTTTAGGTGATGTGGCATGCTCAATATGAGTTTGTAAACTATCATAAACATGGAGGTGAATGAATACAAGTGCTTTCTTTTACATGGATGTAAGCCATGAAATATCATCCTCATCTATGAAAATGGGAAAATCACCAATAATGACTCTCCATAATACTTTCATCTGCAAGTGTTGCATCATCTTGGTTTTCTAGTTGGTGTAGTTGGATGAATTGAGGGGTTCAAACATGGAAGAATCCATATCTGAATCCATGAAATGGAAAAGATATCCAAATTCAATAAAAATGAAACCCTCAAAATGGATGTCGATCATCACTAAAAATGCATCTACAAGTACAATATGTGGATTAAAGATGTACAATGCTCACTAAAATCAAGACATTGGTCACAACAAAAAATACATCCGTAAATGAGAGTATAAATGACACCACAAAAATGAAGTGTTTTTTAAGGGGTCTCACCACCTGTGAGATTGGACATCTCCTCTATCTTTGATAATCAAGAAGGAAAATATTATCCCAATAATATTTTACCACCTTGTAATAAAGTGATCTAAGTTTCCCTCGATAATGGTGCACCACATTTAAATAAGTGCACTCATTTTTTAAGTTTGAGCCCACATACTTTAAAAAAAATTAATAGCCCTCTTTTAAAAACTTGAACCCACATGAATAAAAGGACCTCTTTACAAAATACACTCCCCTCACTATATAAAATAAATCACCCCCTTCAATAATAAATGGCCCTACTTATAACTTTAACATCACCACCTAAATAAAATTATCCCCTCTTACAATAAATAGCCACCCTTTTATCAATAACCCCACTTTAAATAATAATTATCTCTCATGAGCTATTAAATGACCTTCAGATAATGAAAAATCCCATAGTAAAAGACTTTCCCCTTTATATTTCTACCACCAAAAGGACTTTTTACCCAACTCGAATAGGTAACAGTTCAAAGTTAAATAACAAGATAAGTTATTTAAATTTTTAGACTATTTTTTTAATAATAAAAAATCATACCAAATTGGTAAAAGGTAGACAATATGGAATGAGTCTGGGTCAAGGGGGTTTGTCAAAATCAATGAGGATAGGTGGTTGTAGATGTTGAAAATAGGGTAGATAGTTGGGAAGAGACTAAAGTGGTGAATGAGACTCAAGGGTTTGGAAGGTAGTAGAAACTACCAAAGTAAATGTGCTAAGTATTGTTGGAATATTGAATGTAGTTTCTAATACCAGACAATGAACAAGTATTTTGGGTAGAGTCAATGATGGTGAGTTGACATACTAATTGAAATCAAACTCCTACAATGGTCTTTGAAGAAACTTCTACCTTGAAACACAAACTTATAGATTTTAAGCACCAAATGCATAAACATGTGAATGATTATAAAAGTAAAGTTACACTTATAATTAAATTAGATGTAAAGAAGCCCATATTGTGTATTTCAAGGCTAGAGGTAGTAGAATATTTCATCATTGCTGGAACAAGAGCACCAATAGGTCCTGTCCTACTACCAGTGGGGAAAATCATGTTCGTAGGAGATACAGCCTTACTGGTGGGATCTTTATCTAGATCAATGTTAATTAAATCTAAAGGTTCTCAAAATAATAAATATGGCCTTAACATAGAGGAATCTAAGATTCATGTAAGGATTTAGACTCAATACAACTGAGATGTGAGAGCTGAGGAGAGCTCACCAGATCAGAAGTATATTAGGCCAGAGATATGTATATGATGACCAATTCAATATATAGATCCAAGAACCAATTTTAGTAGCTAATGTAATTAGACTGAAATGCCAACTAAATCATAAAAATGATGTCAAATCCCTAGATATGTATGACTCGGTGAAACCAACAAATTTTGAACAAATAATGCATAAATCTATCAAAATTAAAAAAAGTGGTCTATAAAATCAAATGCATAGTTCCACTAGGGTAATGGTTGTATGGAGTTGCTCTAATACCATGTAGGAATTCATAATGAATTTAAAAATAGTAGGATCTCTCTTGGAAACCATTACTATAGCAAAATAATCATGGAGATAATTATGCACACACAAGAATTATGCACAAGTCTAATCTCATTATTCCTCAAAATAATAATACACACATTTGTATGTCTCTCTCTCCACTAACATAATAGTCTAAGTAATAAGAGTGCCTATTAAATAGGTATAATATTTCTTTTTTCATAATAATTTTTTCATTGTGTGAAACCAACTTTAGTTTTAGTGGAATATCTGCATGCATAAAATAGCGATGCAAATATTCAACATTTAACAACTAAATAGCCAACTCCCAATTTAAACTTAACTCATGAGTAAGTGTGAATGATTTGGTGTATGAGTTTTTTTTTGATAATTATAATCTTGCTACCAGGGAATTAATCAAAACACCTTAGTAGTATGTTATATAGTCCAATGCATCCTATACCAGTATGCTACTAGAATAATTTGAAACATATTAGAAATAAATTAAAAACTATAGGAAATTATCAGCTCACCTACCTATAGACCAAAACACCTCTTCAAATGTGCATTCACTACAAAATAATAGAATAACATAGGTTACTGATTAAGATCAAAGATATGTAGGCCATATAGTTGAATTAAAGGAGAGAGAATGAAAAAAATTCAATATTACAAGATCTGATACCAATGATAGGCTAGATTTCATACAAAATGTAAATGAAATTTTATTTCATGATTCAATGAAAAAGATAGAAAAAATTATAATAAATACACTAAGAAATACCATTCATTTCACATTCCTAATGACTCTTCCTATTCCTATGGGAATGGAAAGCTTATTGAATAAGACAAAAGGTTGGACACCTAAGCTAGACACCTAAAATTAGTAACCAATATGTAAAATTATGTTATAATTATTAGTTAACATTACTAAAGCATATTTTGTATATTTCCAGTTAGAACATTTGTTAATAACTTTAGTTGTTAGATTACTATTATGATTATCATGCCTTTGTTATCTTGTCCATATTATCAACATGTTTTGTTTCATTTTAGTTGGTTAATAAATGAATATTATCATGTTATGACTCAATTCAATTGATAGTTGACATGATTAATAAATTTTATTCCATTCATAATTATATTATTATTTTTTATGTTTATAAAAAATTTAGATACTGATGATATCATGTTTTGTTATATGAGTTAAGTTTGATGGTGGTTTCTGATAGCTAGGACACAATGGTAATGGCTAGTTAGATAAGACTTTGACATGATGGTTATGTGATTTTTTAATATTATAAATGCCACCTCACTAATGGTATTCTTTTTATTCCTTTTTGAGTATATTTTCATTCTTTGTTCTACATATCCTTGGTCATTTTTAATAATTATTTTACTATTTTGACTTGTCAAAATGCTATGTTAGTTTCTTCGATAAATTAGATATCACACTATGTAGAAATTATTTTTCATATTTTTGGTGTTACATAAGATTATTTAAAACTTATGAAACTTGACCTTGATTCCATGTTGCATTGCCTTTATTTCATTCATTGGCACTTTGGTGATCGCTTCTTTTGATTCATCTTCATGTAGTTTGAGGTTGTCTCTGACTATGTATTTTGTCATGGTTTTGAGTCATCCTTGTGTTTTTTGACATGGACATGTATATTAATTTTATTTTTTTTTAATCCTTATTTATCTTTAAACTTGGATAATTAGTGAGAAGTGGACATATTCGATCAACTACATTGCATCTACCACCAATTGATTAATTTATGACATTGGTTTTGGCCATCATATTTCATGGGTTGGTAATTATGTTGGCTATTATCATGAAAAAGGTTTATTTAAGAGTGGATTAGGTCATGATGGAACTAAGTTTGATGATTTGGTCATTTAGTATCTTATATTATTGATTTTAGGCATAATTTTTGTTTATTTTCTTCGATCAACTTGTTTTGAAACTATAGAGGTTGATGATGTAACAACAAGCAAGTTTCATGAAGGTATTGGGTTTCATCTTGTATTTGTATTTTTTAGGATTTAGTGAGGTTGTTTTAATTTGAATTTTTGTTAGAAATAAATTTAGAATGTGGGGAACATAGTGTTCAGCTTATTTAACCCATGACTTTAATATTTTTTGGCTTGACTACAGTCTTCAATGGCATTGAGGTTTTATTAATTTGTTTATCTCTCCATGGAAGATATGAATGGAATATGAGTAAGGTATTTTTTTTCCAATATTCAACTCCATAGTAAAATTACATAGATTTTATCAAGTAAGTGACGTTTTTTTATTTTTTTTGATGTTTTAGTGGGTATTACTATAAATATTAAATTGAAATTTTAAATTTATTTTTAATAAATTTTGTGAATCTTGGGTCCACTATTAGTCCATTTTACATTTACTGCAATACATGCATGTTCTATATTTGATTGATTTATTACATTCATTCCTATGTTGTTCTTATGATTTATTTCTCAAATGAATTAGGGTTAAGTCTTATATGTCGTTACTTGATGTTATGATTATGATAATTGATTTGAAATGAATGATACGTAGGATTTTTTTCCCTAGATGTAATTTTATTATCCAAAATGTTTCATCATTTTTGGGTTTCTCAAAATGTGAAGTTTTGTTAGATGCAGTCATGATTTGTTTGTTATTTTACTATATTTATTTAATTGAATCATACTTCAAGTTTAGGATATGTTATCATTTTTTTGAGCTCTATTTTTATCATGCTCTTGTAAGCTATTAGATTTTTTTCTATTTGTTTTTCATGCTCTTTAAACCTTGTTTGGTATTAGATGATTCTTTGTATGTTATTTTCTAGTTAGACTTAGTACGAACATTTGTATTTTGATTATCCTAGAGTTATTTTGGTGGCATAGAGTCTTGAAAATCATATTTTATAACCCTTACATAACCTTATTTCCTAGATTCACCATCAATCTGATGGATGGGTTGGATAAAGCCACCAATGGAGGGCTCATAGGGTTGAAAGAGTGGGTTTCCCATTATTTGTATTTATTTCTCTCAACTGTGACTTTCAATGTAATCATTATATATACACACACAAATATACATACATATAAGGATTATAAGCATTTAATTTATGACTCTTTTTCACTTGATAATCAATTATATACATTATTATTATCTTTATATTTTGCAAAGTATCATGTAATTTTGATTTTTAAGGTAGGAAATGAATTTATTATTAGTTTAGATATCAATTATTTGATTAAATTCTAACATAAATTGTGATACGTTAACTTAAATTTTTTTACTTGTTGAATGTTAATGTAATAAGATTGTGAGTACATGTATTTTAGTATTTTATTACTATTTCAATTAGGTATGTTCAATAAGCATGGTTGTTGTTTTAAAATGAACTATATTGTATCATTCTTAAGGGAGCTTCACTCTCAATACAACTAGTTTTTTAATTTTTAATTAAACTAATGTGTGGTTTTAATGGAAAATGGCAACCTAATAGCTCTACTTTGAATTAATCTAATTACTAATGTCACATAATTCTTAGTAGTTAAAGTTTATTTAAATAAACCCATGTTTTATAGATCGGTTCATTCTATAAGAATTGGAATTGATTGTTAGCATCATAATTAGTTATGATTGATTATTAGAAATCATGAATGTTCAATCAAAATCAAAGTTAAAATTTAATACTCTTATTTTTAATTATAATTCAAATGTATATGAGTTATATTTATGCAATTGTTTTCCCAATTATTATTTGTTTGTAAACATATTAACTTAAGGATTAAATGACAAGAGATAAAGAGGTTTATCTCATGTTAAAGTAAAGTTTTTAATATGCATATTTTTTCACATATACATTCTTTTTGGAATGAAATTATAATATATCCATTCAATTCAATGTTAGGAATATTTCTGAATTGAAGGTTGACTCGATCAATTTAAATATGATTCAAACATTAATATTTGGTTACTAAAGACTATTTAGTTGTATATTATTACTAGTAAATCTTCATTTGAATTGTTATTAAATCTATATTAATCTTGGTGCCATGACCCAAAAGTTGAGGGGTAATGACTCCAAACTAGGAAAGTGGCACTAATTAATCTTGCATTGTGATTTCAGGTTAGAGTTTTAGTATATACTCTTGTACATGTCAATAAATTGAATTCCAATACATGGGGTTTATATAAAAAACTCAAGGTGATACCAAACATTGGAAATATGAAAATTTTCAATAATGTGGTTTCTAAGTTAAAATACCTACCCTTGAATAACTTCCATGTATTATTATTATTTATGAGTATTAAAATTTTTACTTTCTCCTCAATTTAGTTAGAGGTTATAATGGTCACTCTAATATTGTGGTAATTATCACACATAAACTTATTGAATATGATGATAATCAACCTAATGATATTAAACTTAAAATATAAAACCTATGATATTCTTCATAATATCATCTTTCAATTTTCCCCACCTTATGATATCATTCTTGTAAGAGTCCCATTGATGAGATATATATTTCAATTTTTTCTTCAAAATAATATCTTATCATTACTCCTTAAATCAATATTTTGGTTGAATCTATCCACATGGTTATTATAATTCCAAATTATTACAATAGTTATATGTCAATTGTGTATACACATAATATTTTCAACTTGTATTGATTACTAACACTTTGTATCTTATAAGAACCTATCAAGTCTTAATCTATCTAAGTACATGCCTTAAGGGGTACACCAAGAAAGGGGTGGACAGACTGTTGGTGCTTCATAATATTATCATTCCTTTTTCCACTTGCCATCCACACTCTAGCCTCTTGAAACAATTGAACCCAAGCTTATTCTTCTTAGTTTTACCTATTCCTATCATTTGTTATATTTTATCCTTCATTTCTTACCCTAGAACCCTATTGACCTTTCATATGTGCTTGGTTGACCAGGTTGACCTAGCATAGTTTAGGTAATTTTTCTCTTTTGGTTTATTGGCCTCTTGGCTGACCTTGCATAGACCTAGAGAGTTAACCCTGAAAATGTGCTAGGTCAACTGGGTTGACCTAACATAGTCGATGTTCACAAATGTTTTTAGGGTAATTTAATATTATATATACAAGGTCATTTACCACCATTTAATAAGAGTGAAGAATTAAGTGAATAAGTGGGAAAAAAAAAGTCTATTGACCATTTTACTTGGGAAATAAAGCTTTAGGGTTTAATATTTTATTTAGAGCTTTGATCTCATCTTATGGATAGGTATTTTGTATGATTGGATATGTTTTGTAGCCTAGAGAAGATTTATCTTAGTTATCCTTACATATCATGAAAATCTATTGTGAATTACCTTGGCCAAGGGAGAGATTGAGGCTCGATAGGTTCATCTTCAAAGGTAAGTATTCCTAACTTTATTCCTCCTTTGTAAGAGTAGATAGATAAAGCATTTGTATTATTCTCTTTTATGTATTAGGATTATATATACATTGATGTGATTATATGTCTTATAATACATGTTTATTTTAGTTACTTATTTGTTATGTTTCTAACCCCCACTTTGTACCACAAGCTTTGGTGTACACTAGATTAGATTTACTTTTCTTGTTATTAGATTAGTGGAATATTAAATCACATGACTCTTTTAGGGTTGTGCGATTGTGTTAGACTATAAGATTTGGACCCCTATCTAGAATGGTGTGTTATGATAGTTGATCCCCTAATTGGGTCTAGAGGATCCTCACTTTGGTCATTCTCTCACTTAATAATTGTGTGCTTCCCTAATCAGAAATGTAGGTGTGTTTTATCCCATTTGATCTAGGATTGATTTATGGACATGATGCATTTCTAATTGCATACATTCTAGTGAACCTGATGTGAATCAAGCCCTTCCAAGATTTATTTCACTTATTTCATTTCTATTCATCATTATTTCTATCATATATTTACTATGTTGGATTGACCCTTTTAACCTAGTTACTTATATTTGTGCGTAGGTTTGCAAGAATAGGTAACTAACTCGGCCAACTTGACCCAATACAATTTTTAAAACTTGTATAACTTTGTTTAGATAGATAGATTAACCAGCTCAACCTAGCACAAGTTTTTTCTAATTTTCAAACTTATAGTCTAACCTACTAGGTCAACCAGGTTGACCTAGTGTATTTTTAGCACTTTTTTCATAGGTTCCTAAATTACCTGATCAACTAGCTTGACCCAATTTGTAAGTTTTTGATAGTTTTCTCCAAGGTTCTTAATCAAAAAAATTCTCCTTTTCATATCTAAACCATTTAGGTTAGTTTCTATTTCTTTGTATCTTTATTTTTTTATACATTCCTTTCATAGTTTACAATCTTTAAAACTACCCTTATACAGTCAACTACGTTGATCCTAGAGACCTAGTTCTATGTTCTATGTTTTCTAAAATAACTAGGTCGACTTGACTAACCTAGTTCACTTTCAAATTTTACTTCCACAATATAAGTTCAAACCTATCAAACCTATACTGTATGATTATCTATATAGTTTCTAAACTATACATTGTTTCAAAGTTGGAATAAACCATATATGTTAACCACATCTTTATTTTTAGTTGTTTGCATGCTTAGAATAACTCACATAGTCTAATTAAGGTATTTTCAATTAATCATCTAGTTACACTATTTCTATTCTTTTACACACATTTCCAAACCACATAAACATCAACAAACATTTAAACATTTGACTACCCATGTCTACCTACTTGGATTTCATCACCAAATGGGAAGCTGACTTGATGCTCTGGTCAAGTATAAAGCATGGTTAATGGTATATTTTTTCTAAGAACCCATTACACTTACTGTTATTGTGTGTGAATTGAGGGGGTAGGCCCCAATACCAAGTTTGTATCATTGCCACTACAATCCATTTCATCCTAATCTTACTTAAAACTATCCTAAGATTTATATTTATTACCTTGCTTATAGCCAATCTCCCTTTACACTTAAAATCATTCTTAATAATCTAATCAACATTCTAAGTTTACCAAGTAGCTATCTTTATTTTTAAGTTATTTGCTTGATTTTTGATCAATTATGTGTGCAAAAGCTTGCGTTAGTGAGTGTTAGTGCAAGATTTTGCTTTTTTTACATCAATTAGATTAGCTAGCATCAATTTAATTACCTATTTGTTTCCAATTTAGTACTTACTACTTTCTTACATTACTTGGAGTTACCTTTCTTTAATTCATATCTTATTATCAACTTTCTTTTCTTACCTGTCTATTATGCTAGGTTGACCCTATTGACCTAGTATCTTTTTTATCCCCTATACACTATGCTAGATCAACTTAGTTGACTTATTAATATTTTAAACATCTTTAGCTTTTTTCTAATCACTATTTACTAAACTAGGTTGATATTGTGGGCCTATTATAGTTTTACAATCCCTATTTTGCATGAGGTTGATCAGGTTGACCTAGTATTATGGCAGTCACCTTTTGATTCTTTGCTTTCTCATCTTGCTTATTTTCCTTTAAACATGGAATTTTTTTTGGTGATAACACTAAATTTCAATCAATAGACATGATGGAATTTACCAATCCTAATAGGGTTTCCCATAGACAAAGTAGGGCTCCTTTTGTAAATGCTAGTAATGTTCATATTTCAACCCACACGATGGACTATATGACCCCTCCTCATACCCCTTTATAGAAAAAACATACTCTTCTCCTAGAGGATCAGATTGAGCTAGAGTATAATCTTGAAATGCTTTTATTTATCATGGAATTCCCTCAACATAGAGGGAAGGATCTTTCCACCATCTATAACCTCATGATTATCCATCAAGTTGAAGAACCTCATTCTCTTACTCCTACTTTCTAAACTATATTTTGGGGTACAAATTTCTTTGCTCCTCAACCTCTTCCTTCAATCTTGACTCCTTATGCTATTACATCTTCTTCTTTAATTTATTCTACCTCCATGCCTAGTATCTCAACTAATATCATAGGTTATACATCTAGTGGGCCTCTTATAAGATCCACTATCATTAATCCTTCCACTAGTTCATCATTTGCTACCCAAATCACTCATGATTCTAATTCTTGTTCTTCTCAACCATTTACTAGTCCATCTTTTTCTACACAAGAAATTTTTCCACTAGTGCTTCAAATTCTCATAGCTCTTCTCAAACTCATACCAACACTAATAATGGTACCCAAGCCACTAACACCAACACAAACACTGAAAATACATCTTATAATAACACCAATCAAACTCATCAACTATTATTTCAATCTATCAATAAAATGAACACATTCCAAGCTCATAATATGAATCAAATGATGTGAATGCAAAACCACCTTCTTAATTTTCAATCCAATCCTCAACCAATGACTTGGGGCATATAACCAAAGTGTTCCTTCTCCTCCACTTCAATATCCTCAAGGTAATCTCATTCCTTAACCTCTATTAGTCAAAAAACTCATCAAGCATTTACAAAATGAACTTCTTAACACCCAATTTTCTACCATTGACATTAGAGGTATAACACCTACAATTTCTTACAATGGATCAACCAATCCTACCCTTAACCTTAAAAAATTTAGAAATATTTATAAGGATTGGATCAAGTTAAATGCCTTTTCCGATACCAAACTCTTAGCCAAAACCCTCGCAGGTGATGACTTGAATTGGTACAATCGACTTATAACACACTCTATCACTATTTTGAAGGACTTAATAAATTCTTTAGTTCAAGAATTTTAAACTAGTGATCTTCTAGAGAACACTTTGGCCCATTTCATCAATTGCAAAAAAATTAAAAATGAAACTTTCCAAGCCTTTCTTAAGTGATGGAAGACTTTGTAAAATAAATGTGAGCATAACATTATGCATGACAATCTCATTCATCTCTTTACAAATGCTTTATTTCCTAAATTATAATATCAAGTCAGTATCCTTTCTCCATGTGCCTTAAAGGAAGTTATCAATCGAGTCAAAAGATAAGATTTTCTCATGCATCAATTCAAGCCACCCTAATGTTTCATAGGCCCTTGCCTATTAGTAAAGAACAAAAATTTTAATATCACCAATGATGGTGTTACTGATTTATATGACACCATTCACAATGTTCAAGTTGTCATTCTTACCCCTTATTTAGAACCAACTTATTCTCAAAAATACACTAATCCTCATTTATCAACAAATAACATTAATGTCCATAAGCCTTTATCCTTAGTCAAATTACTTAAAAGTCTACCTAGGCCTCTCCCTCAAGAGATTGACCCTACTGAACCTATGAAATCTTCGTATGATCCTAATAAGTTTTGTTGGTTTCATGCTAGCTGGGGTCACTCTCATGAGAATTGTAGACATCCCCACAATTTATAAATGGACTTTCTTCTTAACCCAAATTTTGATCATGATTTTATTATCTATAATAATCAACAAGCTTATGAGATTACTTTTAAAGACTATAAATTACAAGCCTTGAATCAAGCAAATGCTCATTTAGTTATCTATAAAGACCCCTTGTCTAATCATCAACCAATCCAAAAAATTCAATACAAGTCCCCTTCTTCCACCAATACTTTATAAATTATTGTTGAACCGAATTCTAAAGATAATGTGGTTAGCATGACTAATTTTCAAAGAGTGGTGGCTTTCATTGATTTACAACCTATCTATACTCCTCCTTCCCATAAGACATATCATGTTATCCAAGATTATTCTCCAACTCATTTAAATGAGTTAGGGAAAGAAGATCTTATTTCTTTTGATGATCTAATTTATGATTCTCCCTTGGATGACACATCTAATATTATTTATACTTCTCTCCCATCATCTTCCAATACTAATAACAATCCAATTTTTACTAACACTTCTTCCAAAATTCAAGATCAATCTAAACCAACTACTTATTCATCACCTAAAAATTTACAACCTTATTCTCAACCTTATCATTGTTATCAACATAAGTTTGAATGATCTTTAGATCTACCTTTTGAATACCTTATTAAAAATTACACACTTATATCTAATATTATCCTTTTGGGTTATGATGAGTGGGATCCCATTGCAGAACTTACTAAACTTCCATCCCAAATAGCTTCTCTTGAACTCATGAGGACATCTCCATTCATAGAAACTATCTCATCTAACTCTTATTTGAGATAAATATCCCTCACCCTCCTCTATCAAGATAGGAGGCTAATTTATTTGGATCTAAGGAAAGTATCTTATAGCAATGTGAAGAGATGTCTATTAACATTGATGAAGCTCTAGACACTTCTTTTTATTTATGATTTCCTATCACATATATGATTCCAAGTAATATTCTACCTCACTTAGATGATACTCCATTATTTATTAGAATTTAAATAAGTGATATTCAAGTTAATCGAGCCTTGATTGATAAGGGTTATGGCACTTGTGTTGCTTAACTTTATTTCATTAAGTCTCTTGGGTATTTTGAATGAAATTTTAATTCTATATGTAGCACATGCTAAGGATATAATAGAAATAAAATTCCTACCTTAGGGTGTGTTTGGATTCCCATTACCATCCCACTAGTCACCATTCATGTGAAGGTGATGATCTTTAGCTTTCCCCTTTTGTATAGCATCTTGTTTGGTAGGCCATGGACACATCATATGTGAATTGTCACATCTTCTACTTGCCAATGCATAAAATTTCTTCATAATGGAGCCATTTATAGGATTCAAAGAGACACTAACCCTTAGAATTTTGAACAATTCCAAGATCATGGTTTCTTCAAGATTCTTACTCTTGAGCATTTTCCTAGTGTTTAATTTCATGAGTTGTAAGATCTCAACTTTTTTATCAACTCAACCAGAGGTTATAATGGGAATCCTAAAATCATTAGTAACATTCCTCCCAAACTTTTAGACTTTAATGATGATGAGCACAATGAGATTAATTTAAATATCAAAACTTCTGATCTATTGCCTCATCTTATCTTACAACTTCCTACTTCTTTGTAGACTTATTCTCACAAAATTCCTTGTGATGATATTCATGTAGTCTTAACCAAGACTAGGCACTCTATTCACCAAGCTTCCTCTAATGGCAAGGTCATCTTGACCTATGTCATTGATATTCATACTCTAGATTATGATGATGGATATTCTTTAAATGATCATCTTTTAGGAGTTCTTTTCCAAGCCCATGATGCTAAGATTGTTCATTACCACTCTTCTTTTCTTGAATATTTTCATGAATCTCATCATTTACTTTCTTTTATAATACATGATTCTTGCATTTTTCCTTCCCCACTCATGAGTCCTTCACCCATGGATCCTTTTCCACCTAAGAGTCCTTTTTCCCCTATAGATCATGTTTCCACACATTCCAATGACTAGCCTTTGCCTAAATATCATCCTTAGCATGATCCTTCAAGCATTCCTACTTTTTCAGTTGAGGAGATTAGAAAAGAAGTATTTTCCTTGTATTCACTAAAGATTGATGAGAGCTTATCAACAATTTAATTATAGCTTCATAGATATTTATTCAATGTATTGGATAATGTGTGTGGATAGATTTACCAATATTTATGAGCACATACATGGTGTTTTCTCATTTATATTTGGATTGGACATGTGTTCCAATCTTATTTCTATTTTTTATTATATCATTTGAAACTATGTCAAATTCTTCCTTATCTTATATCATGTTTCTCCTTTTTATTGTACTATAGTAGCTTATGTTATCAATTTATATTTCACATATACTTATCTTTTTCTTATCATTACTTTATTTTCCTTTAGATCTTTTCTTAAAACTCTTCCCTTGTATCTTCATGATTGTTTACTTTATTATCTTTATTTCTCAAAAATCATTGTCATGGTGACTTGGTTATATCTATCTTTTCCCTTTGATTACTATCTCCTATTACCATGCGATTAGTTCATAAGCAATCTTTCTCATTATTATTTCCTTTCACTAGTCCTCCTTTAGATCTCCTTTTTCCTTCCTTTTTCTACAAACTAAGCATATACATGGTTGAGACTTGAGATCACATGCTTAGTTCATTATCAAGCCTAAGTTTTCTAGTCAGTATTTTATCTTGGGTCACTTATCTTTCTTTAGCCTTAGCCTAATACTCATTCATGTGTATCACTATCTATCTCATGATTGGTAATTCCAAATTTTTATGGAGTAGCAATTTTAAAAAAATCCTTCAAAAGAAATTTAAAATCCAAATAATTTAAATTAAAGGTAGTGATATCAAAAAGCAAAAATATTGAATATTCTTAAAAGTTTAATCATAGTAAAGATGTGATTCAAAGCACATATCCTTATTCAAGTTGAAGATCAAACTCCACATTTAGCCTCATGATATAGCTAAGGTCCTCTAGGGTGTGGTAGGCTAGTAGATTAGAAGAGGAGAATAAAAAAATATTTTAGTACTACCTACTTTCTCATGTAAGTACCCAATATTCATAGTACATTGATGGCTCTGTAAGGGGTCTTAAGGAGCAGGGAACACATCATAAGAAGCTAGGTCCATTTTAATTTTCCTTGTATCAATCTAACATCATGATTTGATCTTAGTAGCACATCTATTTTCCTACAAAGCTTTGTTTCTATAGCAAGTAGGTTTCTTTTGTACCTAGATGACCACTAGTTAATTAGTATCTTCTTATGTCCTTAGTATGCCTCTTTCCTCCTAAGGTATTTTCATAAGACACCTAAGTCTTGATTTTTACACTCCCTTTTTCATTCCCTTTCCTTCATATTTCCTCTTGGGAAATATTTTTTTGCTTACTGATCACTCCCCATAGATATCATTTTTGAGTTGCTTTGTAAGACCATGGATAGGACCCAATCATCCTTACAAATTACCATATTTTCCATCCTATTACCCACATCATTGATTTACCATTCCTTGTATTTTTGTTTACCAATCTTGATTTGGTACCCCTTGGGTTTTTATTTTGTGAGTTACAATGTAAGACCATGGATAAGACCCGACCCTCCTCACAAAATTTTCCAATAAACAAGTCACCATCCAAATTACATGTGTCAAATAAGAGATAAGATTCTATTGATTATGAAGTTGCAGGTCATTTACATACTTCCCATCTTGATATTTAGTATGTTTTATGCTTAATTCATTTATATTTTTTTATTTTTTGAGTGCATGTAAGATTTCAACCATTTATTTAATTTGTCATACTTCCCAACTTGAATTAGTATGATAAATTTAAGACCAAAATTTTTTCAATTTTTTTTTTAAAAAAAATAATAATTTTATACTTCCCATCATGAAATAGTATAATTTATTGACTTAATTTTGATTTGTTTTTATTAGCATTTTTTCCCTTTTACATACCTTCTATTTTATTACATTATCTATCATACTTCCCATTGTGATATTTAGTATGATTTTACTTGTTTTAATTTGGTGCAAAAATCTTTTACATTAGTTTAAAAACAAATCCCCTTTTACCATCTTTTTTGCCATTTTTCTTGGATTTTTATACTTATTAATTTTATGTTATTACACATTTCCCAACTTGAACTAGTGTGTAGTACATTTCTTTGATTGATTATATTTTTCCAAGTCCTTATTCACCTATTTATTTTTAATCATGCATGTGTACTCTATAATGTTATAAAAGAAACCACACCACATATATTTCATATAGCATATACAACAAAGCTAAATACATGTGTTAGAAAGAAATATATCCAAAGAATCTATAACCTCAACCATAATGAACAAACATAACCATAATAAAGACAATATGCATAACCAACACTAATAAGCCAAAATGATGCATCACACACACACACACACACACACACACACACACACACACACACACACACACACACACACACACACACACACACACACACACACACACACACACACACACACACACACACACACACACACACACACACACACACACACACACACACACACACACACACACACACACACACAAGCGCGCGCGCGCGCGTGCGCGCGTGCGTGCACCATGAGTTTGATATAATACAACCATATACAAAGCCTTAACACTAGGGTTGAGCTCCACCCTATCTATCTCATGGCCTATTCACAATGTCATCTAAGGCCTCAATATGACTCATCCAAATGGTACATTATAAAGAGGTAGTCGAAGATCTCAATCCCTCTACCTATCCCTATATGCATTCTATCTACACATGTGCCTATAGCAACTTAGCCTAGGTCACTATATGTGCCTGCACTAGCTGAGTTTGCATCAATGTATATGACTACATCATCTATGTCACTATCTCCAAATGTGCAAATCTCTCATTTTCCAAAGCTTATAAATCCTATTTCTCACCTACACCCATCTCTATTGGTGGTTACACCCTCTCTTTATACCTATATCTAACTTTCTACCTTGCCAGCTAATTTGAACTAGCTCACCTAAGCTAGGGTAGATGTTACACTCAAATAATCTAGTGTCATGGGGTCATATGGTTACAAAGTCTCATCTAGGATGTCATGGAGTGCTCCCCTTAATAGGGACCCCCATCTTTCTTCCTCATCCTTAGGTATGCCTAAAAAATCACACCAAATGGATATTAGATCACTATCATATCTCATAATATCTATCTACATCTCTCTACTACCAAACAAAAACTTAAGAAATAATTAAACCATATTCATACATATTTGTGTCTTGGCTCTTATGATATCATCATCTACATGATCACCTAACATAGTTTCCAAATATGTGCATTCTCTTATTACCTCCTCTATCAGTCACCTCCTCAGCTTGAACTTGACTATCATGGCTTGTGTTTGCCTTAGCCTCTATTTGAGTGGTCTCTCTATCATCTCCTCTAGCTCATATATGGGATCATCTAAAATGTCTATAGTCTCCACTCTCTCCAGTCTCCATTACTACCATGTACTTAATATCCACTACTCATCTCACTATGAGGTTGGTAGTGGTACATATGTTATCTCTACCTCCTTCACCTCCTCCTCCTCTATGACTCATCATGCCTGACTAGTCCATAGCCACTCCCAACATGACCTTAGTGTTAGTTTCACTATCATTGGTTTTAGTACCCTCTTCCATCATGGCTCCTTAACATGCTAAGCCCATTGGTAGAGAATTAATATTAGTATCACTAGATGAGGTAGGCCCATCTATCATGGCACCCATGTCACTATATGTTTCTCTCTCCATCACATATAGTGTAGAATCACCTCTCTCCTCTTTAGTACTAGTCTAACTATGTGTCAACTCACCTATATAGTTGTTATATGCCCATATGACTACCACATGATGTCTAAACATCTCACTAACTATAACATTGGCATGTAGCACATGACCTATGCTACATGGTCCTCCCTTTATCTCCATACTTGAGGTAACCCATCATCAATTACATGGGGAAACCCAAATAGTCAATAATTTGGAAATCTCTCATATATCTATAGTGTTAGTAGTATGATTGGTCCCATAGTCTTTTTCCATCTAACCATAATCTTAAAAAATCATGAATAAGTTAGACCTAGATGAAATAACCTAGATTGTATAATTCTCCCTCTTCTAGTACCATCTTGGTCAAGGCTACCATGAATAGTGGTACCTTGTCATTTGACTTGTGATAGAGCACTTATTGTGTCACAAGGCATATCACCACCTTATAGAGGTCCAAAATATATGATATATACATTTCATCCATACTGACTCTTCATCCACTCAATATCATCCATAAGCCTATAGCCCACATGGATAAGGTTCTCCTCTCCTCTAAGCTATCTGGTATCCTTATGGTCACCAGTGCTTCTACTATGGGTAGTTAGAGGATGGTTTGGACATCTTCTAGTGTGATAACCACCTCTATCACATCTCCATCCACCTCCCATCTAAATGTGTTAGTCAATTTTTCCCAACATCCCATGAATATGACTAACAAGTTAGCTATGAAGGGGATACTACACATCTCAGATATACCTCCCAGACCTATGACTACTAATCTAGATTGATCTCCATCTATTAATCTATCTAAAAAATCCATCAACCAAGACATATCTACCAACCTCTGTAATCTCAATCATCTCTACAACCAAGAAACAATAAAGGATGTATTAGTTCCTCCATGTCATGTATGATCACAATACATTCTTTACACACCATTTTATAAATTTTAATTAAAAACAAGCCTAATTTTTATTACCTTATTAATTTTATCTAATGTATAGCTTGTTTGGTCCCTCTTGCCCTCTTTTGGTCATTTCAATCCATTCTAACCCTCTTTCGGCTTTCTACATGCTTTTCTATGCTTATTCTATTTCCCTAGTCAAACTAGTTTCACCAAAATTTCCCTATTTTTGTCATAGTTGACTTTTAATTCCAAGTCAACCCTCTAATTTTCCCCTCCCTGATACTAAGTTTTCATTTTAGCCCTTATGGACTAGTTTTTTCACTCTGTTTTAGCTTTTTAGCCTACATATTACACTGGTCAACCCATACCTACTAGGTCAACCATATGTATTTTACCTTGTTTCAACCTACTAGGTTGACCTCATTGACCTAGTACATTCTATGTGGTGACCCAGTACATTTTACTCATTTTCTTCCTAAACCCTTAAAACCCATTTCCCATCTTGATATTTTATACCCTTAGAATATAAGTTTGTTTAATTTTAACATATATAAATTATTAAAACCAAATTTTATCAAAAATTCACCTAATTCAATACAGCTTTCAAAAATTGGTTTGATATCCATAGTTGCATACCTATAGTGCACCTGATGGCACCTCTGAGTGTCTTCCTCATCTAGCATGTCATTCCCTTTGCATCCTAGCCTTGTTTGGTCTTATATATCTCTTTTCTCTTTTTTACTATTCAAAATGCCAAATGAATTCTCTTTTTCCCTAGTTGAAAACACTTTTTAGCAACTCAATTCTTTCATTTATTTTCAGGTAGATTCCTTATTTTGCCTATATCTTTGTTTTTGCTCATCTATTTGAAAAACCATAAAATACATTATAATAATTATAGAATAGATATTATTTTCCACTATCATATGTCTATTCCAAAAAAATTGATTTTTGGCTTTTTTTTCACTAACTTCTATAGGTTCACCTAATGTACTCTACATTGGACACCTTCATTTATTATAGTCTAATTCTTTATCTACAAAACTAAATTAAGTTTAACGTGTTTATTTTTAAACATAGTTATTTCATTTATCTTAGTTTTTTCTTACTACATCATACTTAGTATCATTTTTGTGTGTTATCATGTTTTCTTCTAAAAAACAATCCCATGTTGCACTTATGTGATGCATGATGAGCTTTGGCTGGGGAATATGTATACACATAATATATTTAAATTTTATTAATTACTAATTTTTTTTATCTTTTAGGAACCTATCAATTCTCAATCTCTCTGAGTGCATGCCTTAAGGGGTATACCAAGAAAGGGGTGGGTAGACCATCGGTGCTTCATAAGGTTGTCATTCCTTTTACCACTTACCTTCCATACTCTAGCCTCCTAAAACCATTGAAACCAAGATTATTATTATTATTATTATTATTATTATTATTATTATTATTATTATTATTATTATTATTATTATTATTATTTATACTTATTAATATCATTTTATATGTTTTATCCTTCATTTCTTACCTATTGTCACTTGGATTTGTACCCTTTGAGGAGATATCTTAGCTCTCCTCATCTAAGTGGCATAATTAAAACACCACTAGGTTATGGGTGAGCCTAGGAATGAGGTGAATCTATAGGTATGGATAGCTCCCTTGATGTAAAACTTTTGATCACTACTACACCTAAAATTTGGGGGGGGGGGGGGGGGGGGGGGGGGAGAATGGAGAGATAAAATTGAAAGAAAACTATCCTAAGGGAGGTGATACACCAAATAAGTTGATGACTTCCAACCAGCTACATGTTAGACATGAAACAATGAGACTAACCAAACATACACTTCTTAAATATGCATATTCTCACATTAATATTACATTATTAGGTTATGTATGAACGTTTAGGCTAGGATTAATATACAAGAGGCATTGAATGACACTAGTGAATAGACTAACTCACTCAACCTTGACACTTCCTAGAATACTTCATGTGCCCTACAAGAAGAAGCTTTCCAACTATAAATAGGATGAAAGAATGAGACAACATGTTAAATAAATCATAGTTATCACTAAGAAATATCAATCATCCAAATAAAAAACACTATGAACATTCATTAAGAGGTAAAAATTATTAGTCTTATTGATTAAATGGTATGCAAATGAGCAGGGTTTTACCATACTCAGGTGGAACATAAGTTACAATGGCTAAAATGGATAGTTCTTATAGAAATTTAGAGAGAGAGGAGAAGAGATAAGTCCAAGGTTAACAAGGGCACTTTACAAGATGATAAAAATAGTTATTTGTGTGTGATAAGAGGATATTGGATAAACTATGCATGGTTAGAAGAGATAAGTGGCCATATAAGGCATGAAACTCATGAAAAGTGGCATGAAAGTTGTCATTCTAGCTCAAAAAATTGCCTCCATGATTTGAACCTATTTTAACATACCAAAAATAATTAGGTACATGTCTAATGATTGGGATGAGAGGGCGGGCTTTCAGACATGCCTCTTCATGCATTGGTTGTAGTCTTGGTCATCTGAAATCTTCCCAAAATGAGTTATTACCATCTCCAGTCTAAGAAACTCCTCTTTCCCACCAAACCTCTTACACTTGGCCTCAAAATTGGATTTAGTATTTTTTGAGTGGATGACATGTGTCAATACCCTTCATGACCTTAGAGGCATTAGGCACACCTTAAAATCAGCTCACTTAAAGTTTTCCACCCTTCTTACTAGCTTAGTCACTATGATAGTTTTGACTAGCTAAGATGAAGTATCTAGTTGAGGAACTTATTAGTTGTTAAAATACATTAAATGGCCATAAAATCTTCCCCCCAAACTTTATTTCATATTCAAACTCCTTTTAGAACCTATAAAACACATAAAATAGTAAAAATTACCCTATTTTATACCTTATTTATACAATTCCATATAGTCCAAAAGCATGTGGAGTATCCTAGGACAGTATCCTATAATTTTAAATCATCATCTTGGGAAAAATATGTCATTATATCATCTCTTTAACCTCATTTCTTCAAACTGGTCACTAGTAAGGGTTTACAAGGGTATTAGCCTATTTTCACTCTTAAGGTTCATTCATAAAGGTGGGACATTAAATTTTCAAAAAAATTCCAAAAAATAAAACTATAGGACCCATTTTGAATTCTATAAACTCCCTTGGCCTAGATGCAAAGTCTCATGAAAGATGTGAGCATTTGAAAACACCCTATCAAGCTTGTTTTTTCATTTCCTATATGCCTGAGGTGATTTTAAGCTTTAAAATGGCCTTATTATGGGATTTTATTTATAAAAAGAGTTTATACATACCTAATATATCCCTAAAAACATTAATCTAATGATTATAATTCTCATCTAGTGCAAAAAGTGTCAATGACCTTTGATTTGGGCTTTAGGCCTAAACCTTGCTTCTTAGGCCTACCAACAATGTCAATAACACAAACCATGCTATTAGTTTTCCTCATTTTATGCATGGTTTAATTTTTTTTATATGTATAATATAACCTTAAACACCTCTTTTCAATGTCAAAAAACTCTCATGGTTTATCCTTCATCTTCCATTTCTAAATCTATAGGGTTTGTGTATGAGGGGAGTGCCCTCTATTTGAGACAAAATAGAGGGAAATCCCCTATTTACTTATAAAATTTTAATTACGTTAATATTTTATCCAATTAATAAATGATATCTATACAAATTTTTAGCTTGTGATTAGGCCAATAAACCCCTCAACTCATCCAAAACCTAAAATAGACTTATGCAAAGGAGCATTGTGCACATTGATTTTGATGTGGACTGAGTATTCATGATTGGAGCCCTATCTCTGCTTTTTATAATATAATGATGGTATTTAATATGTTTACCAACATTATTATAAAATTCAAAATGTTTTCTATCTTTTATGACCCATGTTTGTACCTTGAAACGTGCCATTACTTGGTTAAGCTTGACTAGTGAACTAACCCTATTTATACATGTCTCCTACCTATAGGAGAATTTGACACATATAGAGTTGTTTAAATTGATATAATTTCTTAATTAAAACCCATAATTGTATATAATTCCTTTTATTAACCTATACCATGAATTTCTAACCTCAAGAGTACCAACCTTTACTCATTGTCTTGCCACCATTATAGGTGACTGTGTTTTTGTGTGTTAGAGGGGCACATATAGGTGTATCTTGGTGGTTGGAATTTAAATTATGTTATAATACCTCATATATATATTTTATATAATTTAATACTATTTTTAACTCAAATCAATGAATTTATAAACCTACCAATGTATGTTTCATTTCACTGTTACACCATAGTCAAATTATAGATGACTATTTTGACCAAAGGAGCCTACGAGTGATGGTTTCACCTTGGAAGTTGTATCAAGTTCCATTTTATATCTTATTATGGTTTTCAAAATCATCTCCAATTATCCCAATATTATTTCTTCATGCTTGAGTCCACTTTAATGGGTGATGTGAATTTTGACCCCTAGTTGTAGGTACATAGTTTAAGAAGTAGGTAGGTGTACATGTGGTGGCAAAATATATCCTATGAACCTTTTTGATTATATATTAGGTCAAAATTAATCCTTTAAATCATTTTTAAATTTTAAACTATGGTGGTAAGGCTTAATTTTCAACTTTATGTGAAGAAGGGTCTCTTTTGGATTTAGACCTATAGATGATAATGGAGAAAATTAGTGCTTAAATGAGCAACTTTAAGGCCCCCAATCACCATCCTCCACTAATTCTATATCCTTAAAAATTTTCAAGGTACTTGTCCCATGGAGGAGATATAAGATTCAATCACCTAAATACCTAGAAACTTTTGGAATCCTTATTGAATTACCCTTACAAAAATTCTGTAGGCCTCTATTTCTTTAGTTTAGGGATTTGATCTCTAAAATAGTCATCTCATTTTTTGAAGGTGGCCTTCAACTCTGTTTATAAATCCATCATTTCAAACAAGTCTACCATGATATTTTCACCATATTAATACCTTAAGGAAGGTTCATCACTTATTCAAATTTTTTACCATTATGTCCATATCTCTATGTTATGACCTATAGGTAAGCATTTCACATACAAACAGTAGGCTAAGTATGGACAATGTGTATGTTTTGACCTCATGGTAGACATATATTTTTTACCAATCCTACAAATGGGTGTTAACAATTATGAAAATCTTGAAACCAATTTTTAAAACCTCTACTCAACATGGTATTCCCATTTTAAACACTTGTAGGTACACATTCCAATGATAGACAATGTGAAAGTGTTATATATGAATGTTACAGTCCTCTTTTACTTTCCTTAGAAGATATAACTTACTAAATCATGATTCTAAAAGATACACTAAGCCTTGAAACCTTCATTACACCTCTATTAACTACCATAAAGGTTATACACATGTGATTTCAAGTGAAAAGTAGATAAAGAGCTGACTGTGTGTATGTCAAAATTAGATGTTTACTCAAGGTATGGTGTTTTAGGACCAAATATGGGAGGGATATGGTCTAAATGGTATTGAAACATGGAAAAAATCATATTTCCTTCACATGAGACTCTTTTTAGGGAATACAACCTTATGTAAGTAGTGAAAATGACTACCATTCCATCTAAGACATGAACCTAAAAACTAAAATAAAAAGTCTATGAGATATTTTACAAACATGACATTAAGAATGGAAAGCATGAGATTATGGATTCAACATCATTTGGAACCAATATTACCAACTAGTTTATATAGAATCATCCAGACAAGAGCAACACCTATAGGGTCCATAGATTTTTAAGTAAATTATATATGCCAAATTCATGAGGATGGTTCATAAATCACATGAAACCATTATTCAAAATATTTTTATGTAAATTAATTTATCTAAGTTTAATTTCACCTTCCAAAGTTGTTTGACCTGAAACCTATCCAACTATTCATACTAAACATAAACCTACTGACCACTTCTATGTGTCTAGAAAGGCAAAGAATGAGTAGAATAGTTTTGGCTCAAAATGACACTTCCAGAGCATGTCACGTATGAAATTAACTTGATGAAGATGAATATAAATTACATCACCTTTTCCCATGTGTCACCTTCCCCCATACGCTGTACAAGTGCCAAACTCTCCCTTTTTCAATTGGTTTCTTGAATTTGAGTTAGATAACCTGCAATATTCTAATTGAATTGACATTCCTAATAAGGAATCAGACCTATTATATGTTTGAAAGGAAAATAAGACACCTAGACACCTTGGGAACCATGCCACTTGCATTTATAACCCCTAAAAGCCCATTAAATGATCAAAAATGACAAATTAACTTTTTAGACCATGACTAAGGCCAAAAAGGCATTAAATAATATCAAATGAATTATAAAATACCATATGACAATATATTATACCCATAAAACATCTAAAAACTAATTTTTTTACCTCTAGGGGTCCAAATTTGACCTTGAAGTCAAATTTGGTCAATAAAATGGTGACTCATAAGGGTAGTATGCCTACTATACTAACTAGACCATTAGCCTTATCAGTCCATTGGGATTAAGGAGTCATCTAAAGTTTGAGACACAATAAGAATAATTTGACCACAATCTTTGATCAAGACAAGAATAATTGATTAATTCAACCAAATAAAGTAAAGAACACAAAAAAATAAAGCAAAGAAACTAAAAAGACACACACACATGTGATTAAGGCACTTAGGTGAATTAGAAAACAAACTATTATGAAAAACTAGAAACTAAGCATACCTCCTTTTCAGGATCAAAAGGAAAGTTTCTTGAATCTTCTTCTTCATGAAATTAGTCATGTTGCTAATCATGTTTCTCTTTGAATTAGATGCTTTGTGGATCAGACCTATTCTTTGGCACTTCACTTGATCTAATCTCAAGTAAATAATCCTTAAATAGGTCTCCAATGTAGATATATTCCTCTTTAATTTTACACATACCTCATACTCCTTCCCACTCTTTATATCATGGTCAACTTAAATCTTCTTTGTAGGCATGTCTTTAAGAGGATTGGTTTCTTGTTCCTTAAAAGACTGAGGCCAATAAGATCTTGTTCCATCCTTAAGGAGATGATGTGTTTCTCCCAACTAGTTTAGTGAATGATAGCCCATCTTATTTATTTTGAACATGTCATCATGAGATGAATATGCCTCTTGGAGGGATAGATTTAAAAAATTACCTTTTCTTTGCATACTCACTTGAGTGTCAAGGTTGCCTTCTCCATCTTTGACTAGATCATAGCCTCCTTGAAGAGGAATATATCCTACTATAGTGATTGCAAACAATTCATACAAAGAATGATTAGGAACTTTTTTGTTTCCCATCCATGATATCTTGCACAGTGATGGAAGAACTAATGATCATTTCTTCCTCTTTGGTAAAAGGAAAAAATTCTTCCATATCAACCCAATCAAATGTGTCCACACAAGAGACCACCTCTTCTTCAGAATTTATGACCTCTTGAGGGATCTCAAGTTGAATCTCAATTGTCCTAACCTAATTTTGTTCCTCAAGGATTTCAAGATCTTCAATCTCCTTTCTGATTCCAAGACTAGGCATCTTGAAGTCATGTGACTTAGTCTAATGCGGCAACCAAAGAGCTAATATTTATTCAAGAAAGAGTTATAAGTTTTTATCAACAAAATACTCTTATTTAGTTTCCCATATCATAGGTACATCAAGGTAAATGGTGATGGGGTGAGGACAAAATGAACTAGTTGGTGGAGGTGGCCCATAGAACTCAAAATTAGATTGAGAGTGAAATGTAGGGAATTCTTTTGGAAGCTCTTGAGGAAGGGGACGCAGACCTTGGGTGAAAAAAACTTTTTTTCCTCCTTACACTTGATAATCACTTCATTTACACCTAATCAGATTTATCACTTTCTTAAGGTAAGTTAGATGGGGTGTGTTTAGTCATAAGATCTTCTTTGGGCTCTAAACCTTCCATCACACCTTGACTTAACAATTCCATACTTGATCTAACTCTTCAATTTTATTGGATAGGTTCTATTGGAAAATTATTACTTGAATTTCATAGGAATATTTATGAGGATGAGGATTACAAGAGGGATGGCATGGAGAATGAGAGGTCTCTTGAGGAAGGGTGAGAGGGACTTGCATAGGATCAATTTCTTTCTCAACTTCACACTCCTTATCAAGGATTTTATCCTCTTTCTTTTCCTATGAATCCACTATCTTATTCTAGCTTATTATGTTAGTATTAGGAGTCTCTTATTGAGATGGTGATGCAATTTTAGGAGTGGATTAAGTTTTTAACAAATTGGGGACCTCTTTAGGCTTGGATTTTCCACCTTGTGTCCAACTTAGAATCTCATATATAGAGGTCACTTCTTGAGGTGGGGATGTAATTGGAAAGGTAAATGAGGGATTGTATTCTAATTATTGTTTTTATTACATGTATTTATGCATATTAATATTATTTAACTCAATCTACCTATAAATATTTGCTTTAAAAATAAGGTTTCTCTTTTCAAATGATTGGGAAAAGGATGGCTTTGATAAACTTGATTGGGATCATGAATAGGGGTCAAGCAAGACTGATAAAAATATTAGGGAAGTAGATATAAAGGTTGATAAGTTTTTTTAGGATGATTCTCATGAATTTTTAGGCTATCTTTCAAGGATGAAACTAGGCAACTCACATCTAGCATCTCACTTATGAGCCTATGTCAATTAGCTCTCTCAATAGGTACCCACTCTCTTTTGACTATCTATAATGCATCTCTCACCTTATGAATAATATGAATAGGAACATCTATACCATATCCCCTTTTTATGTCAAGATCTAACATGTACTTCTCATAGTCCGAAAGTGTTTGTTTGAAAGTGGAAGTGGATTGACTTGAGAAGTGACTAGGTTAACTAGGAGAAGCAAGATATTGAGGAGGCTAATTGTAGGGCTGATATAAATCATAATAAGGCCGATATGGGTTATATTGGAGCTGGTATGAATATTATTTAAGTTGTTAAGGATCATACAGAGGCTGATGGGGAATACCATAAGCTTAAAATGTCTCTCTAACTTGTGTAAAATAGTACTCAACACCAAAATTAGCCATGGAACCTCATTAAAAGTAATAACACAAATAAATATATTACCAACAATATTAAAAATTAAGAATAGGCTACTTGAACATCTGATGTATCTTTGGAGTCTCCATTGATGCTTAGATAGATGCCTCTAAAGGTTGATTATTAAAAAGATAACACCAAAAATATTTTAACCTCTTAGACAATGAGCCCCACTAGGCACACCAAAAATAGTTATCACTTAAATTTACACCCTTTGAGGATATATCTCATCTTTCCCCATCTAATTTGAAAAATTGAAACACCTATAGGTTGTGGGTAAGCCTAAGAATGAGGTAAATCTCTAGGTAGGTTTAGGTCCCTTGATGTACCACTTTGGATCATTACTACACCTAAAATTTGAAAGGGGAAATGGAGAGAGAAAAATGAAATCAAACTATTTTAAGGGAGGTGATACACCAAATAATTTTATGTCTTCCAACTAGCTTCATGTTATACATGAAACCAAGAGACCAAACAAACATAAAAGTCTTCAATCTTCATCTTCTCACATCAATATTACATTATGAGGTTATGGATGAATGTTTAGGCTAGGAGGAATATACAAGAGGAATTTAATGGCACTAGTAAATATACTAACTCACTCAACCTTGAAACTTCCTATAAAACTTCACATGCCCTACAAGAATAAGCTTTCCAACTACAAATATGATGAAATAATGAGACAATATGCTAAGGAAATCATATTTATCACTAAGCAAGATCAATCATAAAAATAAAACACACTATGAATAGTAATGAAGAGGTAAAAATCAATAGTATTATTGATCAAATGGTATGTAAATGAGTAGGGATTCACCATAATCAGGTGGATCATAAGTTACAATGGCCAAAATGGCTAGTTCTTATAGAACTTGAGAGAGAGAGGAGAAGAGAGAAGTCCAAGGGTCACAAGGACACTTGTAAACCTAATAAATGGAGTTATTTTTTCATGATAATAGGATTTGGGATGAACTATGAAAGGTTAGAAGAGACAAGTGGCCATGCAAGGCATGAAACTCATGAAAAATAGCATGAACGTTCTCTTTTTGGCTCAAAAAATTGCCTTCATAATATAGACCTATTTGAACATCCAAAAAATAATTATGGATAGGTATGATTATTTTAATAGAATTAAGGCTTTCATACATGCCTCTCCATGCATTGGTTGTAGTCTTAGTCATCTAGAATATTCCCAAAATGAGTATCACCATTTATAATCTAGGAAACTCCTCTTTCCCACACCTCTTACACTTGGCCTCAAAATTGGCTTCAATTTAATATATAAATATATAGGGGGTATTGGATGACATGTGTAAAGACCCTTAATGACCTTAGAGGCATTAGACACACCTTAAAATAAGCTCACTTGAATTTTTTCACTCTTCTCACTAACTTGGTCACTATGCCAGTTTTGACTGGCTAAAATGAAGTAGCTAGTTGGAAGTCAACAAATTATTTGGTGTATCAAATACATTAGGATAGTTTTATTTAATTTTTATCTCTCCATTTCTCTTTAAAATTTTTAGGTGTAGTAGTGATCCAAAGTGGTACATCAAGGGAGCTAGCCCTACCTAGAGATTCACCTCATTCCTAGACTCACCCACAACCTAGAGGTGTTTCAATTGTGCCACTTAGATGAGGAGAGATGATACATATCCTAAAATGGTGTAAATACAAGTAAAAACATTGGAAAACATTAGATATTTCAATTTTTGGATACTTTTTGCACTAACTTATATAGGTTCACCTAGTGTACTCTACATTGGACACCTTCATTTCTTATAGTCTACTTCTTTATCTACAACACTAAGGTAAGTTTAAGGTATGTGTTTTTCAATATATTTCTTTCCTTTATCTTATTTTTTACTTAATACACCATAATTAGCATCAACATTATGTGTTATCATGTTTTATTCAGAAGCACCATCCTGTGTTGCACTTACATGACACGTGATGAGCTTCAGCTAGAGCATATGTATACACATAATATTTTTAACTTTTATTAATTATTGACACTTTATATCTTTTAATAAACTATCAAGTCTCAATCTCTCTGAGTTCATTCCTTAAGGGGTGCAATAGGAAAGGGTTGGGTAGACCATTGGTGCTTTGTAATATTTTCATTCCTTTTACCACTTACCATCCACACTTTTGCCTCTTAAAACCATTGAACCCAAACTTATTCTTCTTATTTATACATATTTATATCATTTTCTATGTTTTATCCTTCATTTCCTACCTTCAAACCATTTTGACCTATCATTTGTGCTAGGTTGACCAAGTCAACCTATCATAATATAGGGACTTTTCTCTCTTTTGGTTTGTTGGCCTCTTGGCTGACCTAACATAGACCTAGAGAGTTAGCCCAAAAAATATGCTAGGTTGACTAGGTCGACCTAGCACAACCAACATTCCCACATGTTTTTAGGGAAAGTTGCTACTATATATATAAGGTCATTTAACACCATTTAATAAGAGTGAATAATTAAGTGAAGAAGTGAAAATGAACATCTGCCTATTGACCATTCTACTTGGGGAATAAAGCTTTAGGGTTAAATAGTTTATTTGGAGCTCTGATATCATCTTGTGGATAATTATTTTGGATTATTGGGTAGGTTGTGTAGCCTATATCTGATTTATCTTAGTTATCCTTACATATAATGACAATATCTTGCAAAACACCTTCACTAAGGGGGAGATTGTGGCGTGGTGGGTTCATCTTCAAAGGTAAGTATTCCTAACTTTATTTCTCCTTTATAATAATATATAGATACATCAATTGTATTCTTCTCCTCTATGTATTAGGATTCCTTATACATTGACATGAATATATCTTCTAATACATGTTTAGTTTAGTTGTTTATTTATTTTATTTCTAACCCCAACTTTGTGTTACAAGCTTTGGTGTGAACTAGATTTGATTTAATTTTCTTGTTATTATATTAAGGAAATATTAAATCATAAGACTCTTTTAGGTTTGTTATGTAGTTGTGTTAGACTATAGGCTTTATAACACTATTTAGCATGATGTGTTGTGATAAGTGATCCCCTAATTGGGTCTAGTAGATCCTCACATTGGTCATGCTCCCACTTAAAAATTGTATGCCTCTTCAAATGGAAGTGTAGGTGTGCTCTATCCCATCCAATCCAATATTGATTTATAGACATGATGTATTTTTGATTACATACAAATTGGTCTTTTCTATTTTAGCTACATTTAATAAAAATCACATGGAAATTAAATGTTATAATTCATCAATTAAATAACCATTTGACTAAACATCCTTCAAATTTTGCAAAAACATATTCACTCTTTTTAGTTTTAGCATGAAAGATAATATTCATTTTATACCTTCATAGTGTATCTAAAAAATCTAATACAAATTCTATTCATTTTTATAGGTCTCCTAATATGCTTAACATTTTCCTTCTACAAATGTTGGCTCCACTACCATTCCCATAAAATCAAGGATTTTGATGGAATAATTAAGATGACATCATCCTAAATAATTTTTTGTTCCATAATTTCCATCAGCACATGATTCATAACAATATATCATATAAGACATTTGGAGTATAAAAAACCATAAGGACAAGCTCCTTCTTTGGATGGTCTTTCACCATGTGTGTATTTCCCACTTAGGCATTTTTTTTATTTTCATGGGGACTAGTAATCACTCTAATAATAATTATCAAGAAAATTTTTAATACTTATACGTACTTAGTCTCAAGTTCAACAATTTTACTCTTCATCTAGCTGCTCTAAAGACACTTCTTGTGTACATCTCAAAAAAATGGGAATTGAAATTATATTTCACATGAGTATTCTATCAATTATATGGATTAAATGTAGAGAAATTAAATTAAATTTTACATAGCTTCATAATTTAAAACAAAAGGTTCCACAACAACACTAAAATATGATTCATAGTGAGGTGACACTTTCCTCACCTAAGTGTGATGTACCACTACCTAAGATAACTTTCACATACATTCCAAACAAATGTGATTCTTATTATATTTAGAATTATTCTCATTTTTAATCCACATATGATTTTAAGGCTTTTCAATAGCATATATATAGTTTTCATAGGTAGAGGCATGAAGATCCTATACAACATCACATATTATTAATAGGACAAAGGGACAACTTTCCATCCATATAGAATCACCCCTTAGGTTGGAATATTTTCTTCCCATTTTCACTTATTCTCAAATGAATAAATAGTGCATCCAAATTATAAAACCCATAATTTCTCTATTGAATCTATTCACAAGGTTGTTCTTACACATATTTTAGAGGGAGGAGAAGAAATCATGGTTAATGAATTATATTAGACTCAACATCAGATTAAAGATGTAGTTAATGATACATTTAATTATATTCTAATAGATTTATGCTCATTAACATAATATATACTTCATATTCTTCATGTCTTGGATACTATTTCATAGCAGTTGATTATTTATTTCTTTCTATTTTTTTTCAATAATGTTCTTTACTTTCATCTTCTTTGCTTTTCAATGCATTATTATCTTTCCTTATTGGGTTTACTCAGCCATTGAATATTTTCAAATTCTTGCATGTATTATTTTTTTAACATTTTAGAATCTTTCCATCTTATGTGTTTTGGACATTGAATCTTTAAAATTTTCTTGGTATTTTTTATTTTCATGCCTCTCTTGGGTTTATTCAGAAATTTCTTCTTGTTTGGACTCTTTTATAGGTTACTTTTTACTATCTCTTACCTATTGAGTGTTACTTTTATATTTACGTGTGTTATAACTATCATAGGTTTATGTGTATTTTTTAGTGACATTAATGTCCCCCTTTATATCACCTCCCCTCATTGGCTTATCTAGTAACATTACAATATACCTTCATATTTCTTCCCCTTGTGGGATTATCCAATCCTTTGTATAATTTTTAGTTTATTTAACTTGTTTTATCATATATTTTTAGATTTATCTTTATGCCTATTTTATCTAAAGGAAAAATCTCCCCTCTTATGACAAGTTAATACCATGTATTCATTATATCACCACACCTTAGAATGATATATCACAATCCCTATGTTTTCCTTTCATATCATTCACTTGATGCAAACTTGGTTAGAATACAGTATTGTGTTCTCTTATAAAGTGAAATTATATGAGTTTCCAAGCTTATTTGTCCCTAGGTTCTCTTCTTTGGTGGATAGGAATAACTAAGCTCTCTTGTATTAATCATCTTTAGAACCCATTTTTGGTCTTCTTAATCCATGTTGAGAAGGTAAATAGAAAATTTAAAAATAATCAAAATCAAGATATCAAAATAGGAAATTAAAAAGGAAATATGAAAATAAAACATATCTTTAAAATTTTAAAATCACACCATAATACATAATAATATCCTTTCACATATCCATTATGCTAATTGAAGATAAAAATCCAAAGTTTGTCTCATTATAGATATTTAAATTCTAAAATCTAGTATTTTATACTTGGAAATATTAGGTTTGACTTTCCTTCATCATCATTAATTTTGCATATATGCATGACTCTTGTTTAACATTATTTAACATCCTCATGCCTTATACATGTTTAACCTTTCCAAGAAGGTATTTGTCATTTACAGTAATTTAAAACTAGTTATTTATCATACTTAGACATCTCCAAATCATAATATCAATGTTCCTATATCATGGATAGTAACATCAAACTTAGATCATATAGTATGATGATGTAGATTGTATTTCATGGTTTCATCCCAAACCAAGTAATGATCACATTGCAATTTCAAATCATTATTTTGGGTCATCCTATACATTTCACATTTCATTGGTGTTATAAAGCATCAAAAGAGTCCTATATAAATAATATATATATATATATATATAGCTTTTATTTATTTATAAATAATCTATGAAGTATAGTTAAACACTTGTACATTTAATATGATTGTCTTATACTTCCCAATTTACTAATCAGACACTAGAAATAGGTCTTAGAAAAGTCTTAAGCACTCAATAACCAAGCCAAATTTGTAAATTTTCAAGTATCAAGGGATATACTATAGGTTTCATATATTAAATAAGCATTATTACACACACTCACCTAATGGGGAGAAATTCATATGGTTTGACTTCCATATTTAAAGAAATATATATGTATGCCTAACATTTAACCATTAAATAAGTGTTTATGGTTAGGTCAATCCAAATTTCATACCCTTTTTCAATCCTAAAGCTATCATTGCAAGTGAACCTACAATTTTAAGTGAAGGATATAATTTTTTTTGAGTCACACACATAGTTAGACCTCAAGATCACACATAGAGATATAAGAAAATTAAGTGAACCTACCTGTATAAAAACATAGAGGTCAAATTCATAGAGACAAGAACATTATACTTGGAACATAACATTCAATAATAGTGACTCTAAGCTCACTAAAATATCATGACACACATAAAACTCTGGTTTCTAAAATGATATTCCCATGGTCCATTTTTATACCTTTTCTACCATCTTCCCATAGTCTCAGTCATTTATAACACAATAAGTAAATATATTATCATTTGTTTTACTTTATATATTTATCAATTTAATATGCTAAGTCAAATTGAATGTTTTACATTCATATTTTTAATTTATTCCAAATATTTATAATATTAATTCATATAAAAAATTATATCTAGCTAAAGGTTAATAGACCAATTTTAATCTATATATTGGTGAACTCTTATAATGCTTGAACATCACCATACGCTAGGTTTCCCTTAGGGTTTCATCCTTATTTAAAAGGTTTTCATATTTCTACATTATTATTCTATTTTCATATCTTATTTATGATTTCTCCTTATAATATTACAAATATTTTTTTTTTAATTTGTTTCCATAAGGTTTCACATTCATATACTATTAGGGCTTCCTCTCCTAGGATAAAGACATGTTCTCCTAATTTTTTAACCCATATGTGATCCATAATAACTATATTTTAAAAATTCATGTATATATATTTTTAATAATATTTGTTGGATCAAAAACTTATTTATATTCATCAAAATTATGTAAGAATTTTCCATAAATGTCTTTTACTAATTTTAATAAATTTGCCCTAGAGGGTGAAGCATGTCTCTTTTTTCAACATAATTTATTTATTTATTTTATATATTTTTTTATCAAAAACCATTTTTGATTTTTTAAATTACTTATGAGTTTATTTCAATGGGTGGTTATTTATTTTACCCTTGTTAAGGTACCACTATCTATGTTTGATCTTATCATAGGAGTAGGCTTTCTATTTTTTCTCTTTATTGTTTTATAATTTGGTAAATTAAAAATGAGTGACGAATATAAAACCCATAATATTTATCACCCTTTGTATCTTATATTTTATACTCATTCCATGATGTAGACATATGATGATGAATGGACTAATGACCAAGTTTGTGTGATTAATAACACTAATTATGTAAATTAAGAATATTGTTGTCAAGGAAATTACTATGATTATGATTATGAATAGGATCGGTACAATAATGATGTATATAGTAAATAATAAAATTTAAAATCTGATTCTAAAATTGAAGATCCTAATTCTCCTACTTATTATTTACATTCTTCTATTAATGATACATTAGAACAAGAGGAAAGTTAATAAAATACATATGTGTGTGCACTTAACAACTTAATTTCAGATGTGAATTAGAAAGATACACTTACTTATGTCCTATGTCATATCAGTACACATAAACAACTATGTGAATAATATCCATTTATCACACATAATTAGTCACAAAGTTTTTCCAAAACAATTCATATTATTCAATGCTACAAAATGCAAGGTATTAAAATGTCATGCAACATGCTGCTCTTATTTAAAATAAATGTGATTATAATATTATGTTATGCAATACTTTCTCCATATAAATCAATTCCAAATTATGCAATCAGGTTTTCATATAAATTAATTCCAAATTATGTAATGAGATTTCCATATAATGTGATTCCAAATAATGAAATAATTCTTCAATAGAAAGTGATTCCACATTATGTAATGATTGTAATTATGTTTTCATAGAGATTTATTCCAATAAATATGATTATACAAATATTTGTGATTATTGTGAGTTATAACCAATGAATGACTCTTTAAAAACCACAACCATTCATACTAGCCATATCATCTATATGATACATATAATTGGTGATCTCAAAATAAAAATTAGACTTCGTTCCTAAAGGTCACATCAATTAAATATAAATTTTCACATTCCAAAAATATTTAACAATCTAATGCAAACTACATATCTATTTTTCCATACAAATTCTACATGCCACAAAATATTTCATCTCTACTATGACTTGAGAAGCAACAATAATCTACAACTAAAGATTTCAATCAAATGAAATTTATACATGAGGCAAGTGATAAAAATAAGGACATTCATAAATAAAAATTCATATATAAGGCATGTACCATAAATAGGTTCCAAAATGGATCAATAATAAAGTGCCATATTACATGAGTTCACTTCCTTCAAATAGGAATCAATCCATCAAGTTTGAAAATTTCAAGGATAGGTTGAATGCTAATTTATAGACGTTACTTGATAATAATTTAATCAAGATACCTATAATTAATATCATCCTATTTATAAACTTTAAAGAGTGAAGGAAAGGACATTTTTAAATTATCATTTTACCAATGGGCATAAATATAAAAATTGTTATGCAATGCATAAATTTTTTTATATTTGTGCCCATTGCATCAAAATATTGAGAAAATTGTCATGACCTCAAATTTGGAATTCTAAAATTTCTATTAATGGAATTGATTGGTTGACCAAATTAATGTTTCTTAGCATGTTAATTACTTATATCTATTGATTTATTGATTTGGTTATTTATGAATTGCTATTATGGACATTAATGAGACTCTAGATTGATATGTTATTATGTGTTCTAGATATTTCACATTGTACTATTGTTATTTCATTAATAAATTTATTAATTTTGATTGGATAAATTTAGTTAAAAATTAATTGATTATATATAATACTAGTACCCTATTCAGATATAGTTGATGTACCTTTTTGGTGGTTTCATGAAGTAATAATGAGCTAGGTTGTGCATGGAATTCAAAAGAAGTGGATATAAATGGGTAACAAAGAGTTATTTGATCTTATTCTAAGGTGAGTGATTCTAAATTAATTTTCCAATAAATTTAATTGTTCATATTTCATGACTTACTCTTCTTCTTTATTAGATTATTTCATGATCAATTTTTGACTGTGTTAATTATTTTGACTAGTTTGTATGTTCAATGATCCTAGTTATTTATTTTTTGTCTCATTTTGCATTATTTTGAATTCATTCTTTTTAAATTCAATGATCTTGTTATGTTGGTCATGCTTACTTATTTTTATATTATTCCACACTCCACTCTCATTTGATCACATTATTATTATTTTCCTTATGCATAAAGTTTTCTCTATTATCTATAAGTTACATGCTTGCCTATTTGGTATGCTTAGTGTTAATTGACATTGTTGTCACTAAGAAATTTGACCTTGTGGAAGGATCATGACTAGGTCATGGGGTGATTATTAGTTTGTTTATTTGATGTTATATTTTTTATGGGTTGACCTTAATAGAGAATTCGGTCATGATGATCTAATCCACAAATTCATTACCATAGATTAACTTTGAAGACTTTATTTTTGGGTCATTTTTTTTAATTAAGATTGATATTCTAAAACCCTAACTAAATGCTACCAGGTTTTTTGGTAGAAGTCATTGGAGACCTATTTGAACTAGTCTAGGATAGTGAGTTTGATTATGTAGTTTAAATTTTGAGGGAAAATGGATTTTATTTGTTCACCCACATCTTTAATTTTTCATATAAAAAATGTAGGAGCAATGTGGTCTTTAACAATAAACTAAAGAGTTTGAATGAGCTCAGTTAGGTGCAATAATAACAAAGATTTTTGTCTTAGAGACTAGGTTAGCTTATATTTTTGGTGAGAACAACAAGTAAATGATTCTTAGTTTTAGTTTTAGACAAGCTATAAATGTATTTATTTGATCTTTAATGGCAAAGTAGAGGTTTTTATTCTATGGATTGGTTTTTGTAAAAGTTGTAGGCTTACATGTTTTTTTCTAGTTGTGGATATTTTGGGGGTTATTATTTTATGCTTATTATTTAATATTTACCCTATTTAGATTAATCTTCAGTTAATGGGTGTTGGATTTAGGTGAACATTTTTATATTTATTATTATAATTTCATGTTATATATAGCTATTATGTGAAGGTCTACATATTTGTTTTTGGTTTCTTGTGTTGGTTGTAGATGTGTTTTCACTTTTTTTATGGAATGAAGAAACCCTATTTTATTTTGAATGGGTATTTAGTTGTGGATAATGTATAACTATATTCTAGTATGATTTTTTGGTTTCTTATTTAGTTGTTTTGATTTTGTAAATTGATTCTTTAATGGAGAAACATTCCTGGTCAATTTGAATAATTGGGGTTAAATGAGAAGTTAAAAAAAATTGAGTCTTCATAGCTTTGTATAATTCATGTTTTCATTATTGATAAATGATATTAAAAGAAGTCTAGGTATGGATTCCTTTTGGTGTCACACTATTTTGGACTCTTTTTGGTGTCACACTATTTTGAAATCTTTTTGTTGTCAAACTATTTAGGACTCTTTTTAGTGTCAACCTACTTGGATAAGAGTTGGAGATAAATGTCATTATGAATATTTTTAATGTTATTTGATAACTAAAATACTTTAATGGTGTATATTTATAAATATTTAAGTTGATGAATTCAATAAATTAGTGTTGATTCATGAAAGTAAATCTATTTTGCTTACGTATTTAAAATAGTATTCAAGCTAGTCATAAGTACCTTTCTCTTCAATAGCCTTATCATGTCCTTATTAGATTAATAATTATTTTAATGTCTTGATATTTATTGAGTATTTTAGTATTTATATTGTATTTATCAGATCCCAATATTTTATTATTGATTTAACCTTATAGTTTATTCTTATTATTGAACTCCACATCAAACTAATGGATGGGGTGATATATGTCCACTAATGGGGAGTTCATTGGGTCATAAGGGTTTCAATTTACTTCATTCATTGAAATATTTATTTCATGTGAATTGGGATCTTCTTTATATTTACATTATTTTATGTTGATTTGTTTTAGTTTCATGATTGAATTGTAAAACATATGTTTGGAGTGTAAATATGAAAATGACCTTCCTTTTATAAATTTAGTATATGGTACTTAGTCATGAAGGATTCAATTATATTGATTTTGAGATGGTTATTCATTAAAGGTTAATTATGAGTTGGTAAAGTATTTAGTGTTGATAAGGATCATTTACTTAAAAAATAATGTTATAATTTGTCTTTATTATGTGCATATTGATCTTAATTATAGTATAATTGTTTATTAAGTTGAATAGATTCTAGATATTTTCTTGTTGTCAAGAAGTATGATGCATCAGATCATTAATGTTAATGGTTTAATGATGAATTTTAAATGAAATATGATTTTTATTAATTATTATTTATTTTTATTATTTAAAATAAAAAGTGATTATTTTGAATAAATTATTAAAAGGGATTATATGCATGTCGAGTAATTCATGTTGGTATTAAAGCATTTTAATAAATTAGAATGTTTGGTTTTTATAAATCACTTTCTTGAGTCATAATAATGACTTAGTAATAAAACCATGGGTTAGTATATGTTATTCTCATGAATAGTGGTTTGGGTAGATGTTTCAATGTTGTTAATATGTTGGAAAACTAGTTATACAGTTGCTCTATAAAGACTTAAGTTTTAAATAATATGTATTATCAGAAGTATTAAATGGGTTGGCTTTATGTGTTAGTCACATATTATTGTTAACTTGATAACTTTATTTGGTGACTAATATAATATTTAATAACTATGTGATCATTGTTTTAGTTAATGATATGTATTAAGGCATTACAATCATAGAAAATTTTAATTGAACTTTATATGACCATGAAGTACTTTTAAGATTTGTTATTATGCACACCAAGGAATAGATGAGTTAAGACTTATGATCAATTTTTTTTCTTTAAAATGAATCCAGAGTAATGTAAGACTTCATGGAGTCTTTAAGTTGTTCTTATGCAAATGATAAGTATGGTTGTTGAAACATTAAAACTTCTTATAAAGTTTTCCTTTGATATTTCCATATTTAATAATCAAAAATGTGTTATTGGTTATAGACCATTTGATAAGTGGGCTGAGTGTATGGTTTGATATCTATTATAAAGCATATGGGATTTTCAAATTCCAAAGTTACTTGTAGTGTTAGTAAATTTAAGTGATGGGATAGTTGTTTATGTGGTAATGTCCCTCATCAATGAGTCTAATTTAATTCAGAAATGATAAAATATCATGTAAATAATGTATGTATCTAATTATGCCATTTTATAAGATGTTCCATACTAATTAGGTCATGGTTAAATGAACTAAGTGGGTAGCACTAAATAACAATATTATCCTTATTACATCACCAAAGATTGTAAGTGTTTTCAAATTATTTTCATTGTATTTATTTTAGAAATAGTGATGAAATTTCCATCCTCTTATTCTTAGAATTATGAAAATCACCGACTAAACAATATTATTATGACAATTCTTCCATTTGATATATCAAATTCTTATATTTTAGTTAGGGTGCTTCATTTGGCTATCTACTTAGTATCATTACATAAAAGTTAGCTAGATAATATCTGAGGTGCATAATATTTTATGTCAAATTTAGGCTCTCAGGGATGGTTAAACTTAGTAAATGGTTCTTTTAGGAAAACCATAGTGGGAATATTCATATTGGAGTCTATGAGTGTATGATAAGTACACTAATTTACCCCAATCAACATGTTTAATGGTTAAATAAATACTTAATAACATCCTTTAATAATTTTATCCTTAGTCAAGTACATGTGTTTGATCTAACATAGTTATGAACCTGATCACATTCAAGTTAATTAGTTTCCCTAATCATTAGGATTTATACCAAAGTTATTTTTATATCAATAGACTAAAAAAAAGGTGTTACAAAAACTTTTGGATAAAAGGATTACCACATTTGATACAACTGATAATAGAAGTGTCATTTCAAATGATTGGGATGTACATGGGTCCCATAAAATAATGTTTCTTAAAAAAAAATGGGACTTAATACAAACAGATGAGACTCATGATATATATGTGTTTAGTAATTTTATATCCAATGAACTAAGTATTTTAATAATAAATGACATTATAATTTATTAAATTTCAATAATTACTTAATTAAACTAATTAATAGTGAATAATATAATAATAAATTAATATTAAATAGTTATTAATAAATAATATTAACTAATTATTAAAAATAATCATAAAATAATATAAAAATTAATTAATCTATAATCATTAAATAATGTTTTTTAATAAAATAATATCAATCGATTATTAAAAAATAAAATAATAATAATATTATTATTATTATTATTATTATTGTTGTTGTTGTTGTTTTTGTTGTTGTTGTTGTTATTATTATATTATTAAATAATAATATAATAATTTAAAATAAATAAATATGTAAATTAGTAATTCAAAAACATTCACTCAACAAAGCCTAAATTATTTTCAAATGTATTGGCTAATAATATTAAGTAATTAGTAATAATCAATCATTAAAAAATATTGTTAATTATTATTTTATTTATTAATTGATATGACTAGAGATATGAACTAATCTAAGACATAATGAGGGCTTATATCCATAAGTGATCAACCACCACTTCAAATACTAAATTTTTGATTAATAGGGTTCGAGTATATAATCAATGGCTATAACCAAGATCACATGTGTAGCAAGATTTGAACTCAAGTGGGGATGGAAATACCTAAACTACTTTACCAACTCACCCACATCTCATTGGAAAAAATATTATTAATTATTAGTAATATAATACTAATTAATAATTAATAAAAAATAATAATATTTTATTATTAATTAATAAAAATAGTAATATAATATTAATATTCAATAATTTAAAATAAATAAAAATGTAAAGGATCATTTTAAAAACATTCACTTACCAAAGTCTAAATTGTTTGAAAACATATTGACTCATGTTTTTAAAAAAATCTAAAGGTGATTTAAATACACCAATCAAAATATATTTCTACCTATGAAGGTCATATTGAGGTGATTTAAATACACCAATTAAAATTCCCATTAAAAAAATCACAATGAAATTAAAATTGGAGTCATTTTTTATTTTTTTTTTAAGTTTAAAATTTGTCTCTAGACCTCAATGTATCTTTACTATGTTTGATTACTAAAACATCACAATGCTTTTTATTTTCATGAAAAAAAATCTTAATAATGTTATCAACTTGTGAATTCTTGAATTTAATTTGACTTTATACCATGTTTATAAATTGTAATCATCATTTATAAAAGAAGTGTAGCCACAAAAATCTCATATTCTCCACCCCATCTTTTAGGTGTTATTATTTTCTTCATATTTTTTGTTTTCAACTATGTTCATCATTATTATTATTATTATTATTATTATTATTATTATTATTATTATTATTATTATTATTATTATTATTATTATTATTATTATTATTATTATTATTATTATTATTATTATTATTATTAATTTGGTTACCCATTTATATATAGTATTGATGTTTTTATTACCATCATATTTTTCATGTGTTATACAATTCTTAACTAAGGATTGTGTATTGTAACTAATCCATTACAATCTGTACATACAATGTTGAAATATTTATATTTATCTCTATTTCCTAAATTTTATATGATTTAATTTTAATAATTTTGTGTATTTGATGTATTTGGTTAATACTTCTTACTAGTTTTTACAACCATATTACTTTATGCACCGATTTTGACCCCAAACAAACTTAAACTTATCAATGTGAAGCTTAATGCACTAATTCAAAAATTCACATATGTGTTCTTATTTAATTTATGTCCATAATTTTTTATTTTCACAACATGCCCTAATTTATATATAAATCATGGTACCTTTTTCTTCTTTGATTTTGTTCTCACTTGCTATAGTCTAGTTGGGTCTCACCTTGTTTTTGCATGGTTATTTGTTTTTTATGTGTGTGGTCATCATTTTTACATATCTTGGTTTTAATGAACTTTTAGGTTTTATAACCCATATTTTTACATCAGGTGAGTTCATGGGGAAACTTTCATGTATAAAAATTCCTTAAAATGAATTTTTAACTCTATTTTTACAAGAGCAAGTTTGAGCATGAAAGTTGGGAATGAAATTGTCACATAATACTCTAGCATGAAATTTTAAGTGTGGAATTATTGACATGAAATTTTAACATGAGAATATAGCATGAAAATATTGGCATGATATTTTAGCGCAACAATTTATTATGAGAGTCTAGTATGAAAGTCTAACATGAGAGTCTTGCACAAAAGTCTAAGTGTGAAAGTCTAAGTACAACATTGTAAGCATGAGATTATAAGTGTAAAAATTTTAGTGTATAAAAGTTTTAAATGATTTAATATATTGTTTTTTATTAATTTTTTAATAAAAATAATTTTTATTTATAATTTCTTGCTCAAATGCTAAGTTACATTTAAGCACATTTTTACTCATAACTCTCACACCAGAGCTCTATTTTCCAAACCTTAATTGGCATGATGATTTAGTAATTACCACAAGCAATTTCATAAATCTTCCATCTAAAATATCACAAAAAAATTCATTATCATGATTTAGTCAGGTCATTTCTAAATGTCACATTTATTTTAATCACACTTATAATTTTTAGGAAATGTGACATTTATTTTATTCACTTTTCAGAGCTATGAAAAGAGATACATCAAATTGGAGAGGATTAATTTTATAAATTAAAAAACCTACCATACTCACTTAATGCACATATAAACAAGTACTAAAACATGTGGGATAAATATACATGTAATGTGGTTCATGTGAAACAAATTATTGGTTGTATTTTGACCATAACAAATTATTGCTTTATTTCACATGTTGTTTTTAGAATTATAAATTTGGTTAATCCCTATCATAAAATTATAAGGTTTTAATATTAAAAATTCAAGACCTAAAATCTATTCATGTTTTTATGACAATTTTGTTATTTCTAGCTAAAATAAGAAGAGAATGCATTATCCATGATACATTTAGAATAACTGACTATCATAATTAATGTTTTTAGTCTCTATTTAATAATAGACACCTCTATTTTCTCTAAACCCCCCCCCCCCCACTATATGGGTGAATCACATTGAATATATTTAACCAATTTTGAAGGGACAAGGCCCTTCAATTAATGAACAAAAAATCTATAAGTATCCAGCTGAGTGGATTTATAAGAGGTTGGCTCATTAGAGTTTGAATGTAGCATAGAGGACCAGACCATTTTTTTAATACATTTTTTTAATTTATTAGTTATATTTCATGGGTAATGTTATTTTGAGATGTTGATTTATATTTAGCCATTGTAATTGACCTAAAAACTATGTTTCTCAAGAAAACATATTTTAATTGAAGTTGTGGAATATTTTTTCCATTTTTCTATACATGTGTACATTGGTTGTGTTCTTTTCCTATATATTTGATGCTTAAAATATTTCACTATATTAATTTTTGTTTTTTTGAATGTTGTTTATGTAGAAGATTAGTTATGTGGATTCCATTCAATAAAGAAAAAAAATCTTTGTTTGGTGTAAAATAAGCTCATTTTTCCTCTTTCACCTATCTTTTTATTTATTTTTTATAACTCTACTAGAGTAAGTAGTTTAAATTTGAATTCAATCTGTGCTTAAAAGTTTCATTTTGATTGTAAACCCTTGTTTATCATTGTTTATGCATTGTTGAATCTATATAAGTAATAGACATGTTTTAAATCAACTATATTTTCATGATAAAATCTAACTGTGTTAATTTCATAGGTAATAAACCAAAATACGTACATCATATTTCATTTATATAAATGTATTTTTAAACCAAAAAATTCCCCTTGTATAGAATAGTAAATAGAATGACCACTAAGGTATCTACTATAACATGACCTAGTGAAAAAGACCTTGGGGGATGTATTTAATGTTTCATTTTTAGGAGACATTGGGTACTCTCATGCCTTACCTAGAGTTGATAGGCCATGTCAAATGACCTGTAAAAAAAACCTACATATTTAAATGACCAAAGACCTTCATGAATTATTTATTTTTCTCTATGACTAAGGTAATATATTATATTACTAGTAAGATATTTTGAATATCTTTTGGTAAATTTTTGCCCTTCAGATATTTTTTAGGAAACTAATAACAACTCATCATAAACAATAATGAGTAGTTTCCTAGTTGTATAGGTTTCTTTCTCCATATCTATAAGCACTAATTAATTATCATTTTTATATTAAAATAGTTAAAATCACCATTATTTAAATATGTTAACTATATACAAAGTTTCTCATAAATTTTGTTTAGGATATTGTATTTGTCATTATTTTGATAATAATTAATATTTTAAAAAAATTATTGAAATATCAATGAACATGATTTTAATTATGTATTTTTATTATCCTTTCCTAATCATAATATTATTTAAATAATTCTAAATATTAATATAATAGACCACAAACATGGAACAATGAAACACAACTTTTGGATATAAATGAAAAATAGTAATCACTCAAATTACATATTTTAGAGAGTATTTTTGGTCATCTCTCTCCACATAAAGTTTTACTTTTATATAATTTATTTTATCTATTATTGTCAACTCATATGATTTATCACAAATTGATTTATTATCATTATTATTTTTTATTTATTTTGTAGGAAAATGTTTCCAGTGATTGTCGCAACATGTCACATTTGGGTTTAGTATATCTTGTCATGATATCTACATTGATAAACTTTTCATATCACATTATGAAAGAGAACCAAAAAAAATATAAAATATTAAACCTTATTTTATTAGTGTTTTATAAAATCTCATTATCAATTATTAAAAATATTGAAATGTACAACATTTAAATATTATAATTGATATCAAATGCTAAATTAAATTTTAAATTTTAAAATACATAAAATTTAATAATATTTAAATAATATAGTCTATTTATAAGGCATAAAATTCTTTGTTATGTAGTTTATTAATCATGTATTGATTTTAATTTTTCAATGTATGGTAATAAATACTTGCTCAACTAGACATCATCTTTGTAAAATTTGAACTCTTATGTAACTATCCAATTATTAGCATATCTATATATTCACTTTTGGATAGAGTCTTCAGCAATTATTATAATTTTATTGTCCAAAATACATATATTTTTTTACAAACCTATTCAAGAGGTTTAAGTTATAATTTATTTTGAGGTTTTGTTTGATATATTTTTAGTCAAAATTAATATAATATCATTTTTAGACCATTTTAAAAATATAATATATATTTATCCAAAACCTTATTTAACTCTTCAATTAAGAAAATCATGTTTAATTCTTGTTACATGGACACTATGGCCATATGAAACTTATAAATACACTTTTGAATAAATTCCATTACTATAGGCCTTTGGTAGATCAAACTATCCTTACATATTGGTCTATACTTATGAACAATAAGAACTCCATTCATGTCTAAGATTATACTTTTATTTCATAAGCTTCCCTTTGTTTATGCATAGCAAACATATATATACTTATTAATCAATTTAATAATATGTTTAAAAATATGATTACCTCATTAAAAAAATGAAAATAAAGAAAATCTCTTATAATTTTTTTAACTGATGGATGTGGTAATTTTGGATGATTTTTATCTATATCATCATTGATATCCATCTTTGAATTTTGAACACTTCTACAAAATTAATCATTTTCTTAAATTTCAAGAGTTAGAGTCTATATATGTACAATATTATCTTCAACTTCATTCTCTTCAATTATTAGAGTTTAAATTCGTAAATTTATTATGTTAGTTTTATAATAAGATGTCAAGACAATATCCTACTTTTAATATTAAATATATTATTGAAGAAAATATTGGGTTTAATCAAGAACCAAGGGAATAATTGAGGGAAGATTAAATAAATTTAAAATTTAATAGGAGGCCAATATTGTTTCATTGTCCCAGTCAAATAAGATTAATCCAGCATGAAATTTGACCCAATGCAATTTTGTATCAGTAAGCCCACAAGTAGAGGTAAGAAAATAAAGACCCAACATGGAATAATTATGTTCATAATGGATAAATGACCATAGGAGAGGAAAATAGGGACAAGTATAAGCTACATTGAATGAGGGAAAATTTTATGAGGAGGAAAAGTTCTATGCTCATCACTATGATAACCAGTAAAATCTCCTAATGCATCATAAAACTTTAATTTTAGAAACATCATAAGCTAAAGGAAGTAAGTTGATGTAGGTAATTATAAAATTATAGGTAGACACAATCTTTATAGAACTTTAAATTAAATAAACTACCATTATGTGGCAAATGGAATCCCAAAAAATACTATTGATAAGTAGATTTTCTTTGAGATTCAAAAAAGTATTGGTGTCCTTAGTAAATTAAGGAAAGGAGGCTTCAAGAATTAAATTAAGGATAAGGAGTCCAATTATAACCTATTTATAGGACTGAGAGGGAGAAAAATAAAATAGATGAAAATAAAAATCTATTTTTATTTATCTTTTAGTTTTTAACTAATTGATGGAGGCTATTTTTTTTACATTTAACTGGCAATTTGTTCTATTTTAGTTGGACTAATACTGAGTAGTTCAATTTAAAGCTAGTTTTTTTGTTGTTGTCATGATGTACCTTAATTTTTTTTACACATTTAGAGGCCTTTTAAAACCTTTTATTTATCTTATTAAATTTTTTGAAAAACTTGCACTTATTTAATATATAAAAACTACTATATAGGTATTGAATAATAGTGTTTCAATATTTTAGTTATTACTTTTTTATTTTTGTTATATATGGTTTTAGAAAACATATATTTGTAGACTAATAAATATCAATGTTCATAGATTTATCTAAAAATTTGCATATTTTGATTATTTAAATTACACACACACACACACACACACACACACACACACACACACATATATCTCTTATTTTTTAGAAATAGTTTATTTTAATTATATATAAATCAAACCATATGATTTTTAATAAATAAAATTCAACTAGAAAAATATTTTACCTTTCATATTTATTTTTATTTATAAAAATTTAAACAATAATGAAACAAGCCCAAAAATAATTCTTAAAACCTAGAACAAAATATATGCAAATCACCTTTCTTGACTTGATGACATGAATTAACTTCATCTTCAAACATGCACTATAATGATTTGAAATAAAAAACATATTAGGTTAACTTATGATACTTATCTAATTTTAAATTACCCTTAAATGATTCTATAAGGAAGAATGTTACCATTTAAATGTATACAATTTTGGGTGCATCAATGTGCAAACACACACTCATAAAATACAAACTTTATATGCAACATATGTCTTCTTAATAGGACATTTTGAATTCCATTAATCTTCCTTAAGTATCCCATAGGTCCTTAATCTTACTTAATTATCCCATATTTCCTAATAGATTTTAGGTTAAAGGTTTGGGTAGTTAAATAGTTTCTCCTTGAAAAAATTACAATACAACTACTTACAAGGTAGTTAAGAGTACTAGGGAAGATAACCCTATTAACTGAAATAAATACTAAATATTAACACTCTATTAACATGTGATTATACATTCATACATAATAAAAATTCATATATTAATTAAAAATAATATCAACCATCATGTTCATTATATCAAAAGGTAAGAGAAACACTTCCTATAAATCATCATTAACATCCCCCCCACACACAAATATAATACATGAGATTAATACCATATATAATGAGAAACCATTCCAATTAAATATGTATACTAATGACATTATAAATAACTCAATTAGTGATACCTACCGATGTTACATAAAAGTAATATTTGCCATTTGGGTCATTGCAACATACTTAATTTATAAATAATTAATGACATCTTTAATTTTAAAGTATAAATATAACCTATCATACTATATTCAACCTTAACATGATTTAATACAATCTAACATATGATAGAGTAGTATAACAGACATATCTATAATGCATAAATCTACATAAATGAATATTGCATAATACAATATTATAAAATTCCTATAAACAAGAGATATAATATTAAACATCTCTCAACATTCCTATAGATATAGGTTAAATTTTTTTCCCACTATCTCATACCTACTTATTATAAATTTGATATTAATAGATAGTAATAACATTATGTCAAAGAGTTAAGTGAATTTTACATCCTTATAATTTTGGAAATATTGTCATTGATGTCAAAGGTCTAGCATTATTGGTGATAAATTCCCCATTGCATTTAATGGTGTTTTTAATATTCATATCTTGGCTAGTGTGTGTTAATATTTATTTAATATTAATTAATATAGTTTTGGTTGCATATAATTCAAAAGAGGGCCCATGGAAAAGTCAAAGAGTCATGGGGTAAAAGATGAAAGAGGAATGGGATGCATTTTCTCATGAAGAGTCATCTCGAGGAATTCCAAGAGTCACCATGTGAAGACAAAAGAGGTATGGCACATTTTTCCATGAAGGGACACTTTGAAGAATATGAAAATTCACCAATATAAAGACAAAAGAGGAAAGAATGCTTTTACTTATGAAGGGTCACCATATGACTTTTCAAATGCAAGGATGAAGGGTCATGCAAGTTTGGTGCTATTTTCCATGAGGATTGAAGGGTCACAAAGGGTGAATTCCAAAGGTCATTTGGAAAGCTATAAATAAAGGATTGAGAAGCCATTTTGTATATGAAAGAGAGTTCATGGTTTGTATTTTTTTTCTAAGAGAGAAAAGTAGGAGATATTGTAGAGTTCTATCATTTCTTGAGTAAGCAACATTGAGAGATAGTTGTGTTTTATACACAAGAGGGGTTAGTGCTCCTATGGGTTGGTACTCACAAATAGTTTCTATGTTGGTGCTTGGTAAAGGAGTTGGTTCTCCTATAAGTTGGTGTTTGAAAAAAATATATTTTGAGTTAGTTCTCATTCTTATACTTGAGATTGTTCTCCATGGTTTTTCCCACTTTGGGTTTCCATGTAAAAAACTAGTCTCTCTCTCTCTCTCTCTCTCTCTCTCTCTCTCTCTCTCTCTCTCTCTCTCTCTCTCTCTCTCTCTCTCTCTCTCTCTCTCTCTCTCTCTCTCTCTCTCTCTCTCTCTCTCTCTCATGTGGTGCAAATTATTATTTTAGTTTTATTGCATATCTTGAATGTATGATTGAGTGGTTAAAGAAAAGAAATTATATTAAGTAAAAGATATATAATATAATTATTCACCCCCCATCTCAGTATATTTCATGCTTAACAATTAGTATTATAGCAGGTTCCTTTTTAAAAAATTTACAAGCTTGAAGGAAGATCAATAAAACATGATGGTTGGATCACATGAAGGATTTTATACAAATAAGGCACATTTTTTTGATGGGATGAATTATGTTTTTTGGAGCATAAATATGAATACTTATTTGATGTCCCATGGATTCAAAATATGGCAAGCAGTAGTGGAGGAATATGAAGAGCCACAGACACTTGTAACTACTCTGAAAGAAAAGAAGGCAAGTGAAAATAATGCTAAAGTTTTAAATGCTATTTTATTTGGTTTATGTGAATTAGAATTTGTTAAATTTATGCAATGTAAATCTACTCATAAAACTTAGGTAAAACTTGAGAATACTAACAAAGGTGATGGAAAGATTCAGCAAGCTATGCTTCAAAATTTTAGAAGATAGTTTGAGAGTTTGAAGATGGAAGAAGAATAAAATATAGAAAGTTATCTCATATGGGTTAATCAAATAGTTAATTAGATTCAAGGTCTTCGGGAAAATTTATAAGAATCAATTATGGTTGAAAAAGTTTTGAGATCTCTACCATTAAGATATGATGTAAAAGTTTCAACAATTGAAGACATGAATAATTTAGCCAAGCTAAAGATGGATGAGCTTCATGGTATTTTTACGACATATGAGATGCGGACTGAACAAGATAAACCCTCAAAGAGAGAAGTAACTTTCAAGACATCAAAGAAAGAGAAGGATAAAATTCAAGAATCAAGTGATAATTCTAGTCATGATGAAGATGACAATGGAGCTCTATTCATTCACAAGCCAAAAAAGGGCACAAGTAAATATCAAGGAAAATTACCTTTTAAATGTTTTAATTTTGGAAAGATTGGACATTTTGTATCTAAATGCCCAAATAAGGGTAATGATGATAATGAAGAAAGAAAGTCTACATACAAGAAGAATTTAAAAGGTAAATTCAAGAAGGGATTCAAGAAGAAAAGTTTGTATTCTAAAGATCCTAGCTCATCTAAAGATAGTGGAGTCAGTGATTCAGAAGAAGAAGAGATTCTATTCATGGCCATACATGAAGATGCCTCCATAAGTAAAAGTATAGATGATCAAGAAGAAGAAATGGATGAAGCCAAAGTGAATCTGGAAGGAGAACTCATTTATGCCTTAGAAGAGTTAAAAGCTCTTGAAAAGAAGAATCGAAGATTAAAGCTCCAGATCAAGAAAAATGAAAAGGAGTCAAAGGAAATTATTGAAGATTTACAAGCACACTTTGAAGAAGCCAAGAAGAATGAAGAATATCTAATGACACACTTGAAAATAGTAAGTAAAGAATGTGAAAGGTATGTTATTGAAATTGCTTCTTTAATAGTAAATCTTGAGAAAACAAATAAAGTAATCAATGATAGAGCAGCCAATGACTTGAAATTTGAGAATAACACTAATATGTTGAATAAGATATTATAAAATTAAAGATAAATTTCAGATAAGATAGGTATTAGATTTGAAAAAGAGAAAGAGGAGGTCACTAATTTCATAGAAAAGGAAAAAGGAAAGAGCTATGTTGAATCTCTTACAAAAGAAGAAATAAAAAGGGAAGAAGTTAAGAATATAGAGGGCATCTCAAAAAAAGAAGGCTAGATGGAATAGAGCTATAAATAGAAATCAGGTCAGAGATACACAAATAAGTCTTATTTTTATGGTTATTATTTTTATTTTAATGGATATGGTCATAAGAAAATAGAATGTCAAAAAAGGGCTAACAATTTTAGAAATAAGGAGAAGGAAATTCATATAGAGTCAAGCAAAAGCCACAACTCTTTTTCTCCTCTATCAAGCTTTAATGAAGAGGTCATAATATGTTACAAGTGAAAAAACTTTAGACACATATCTCATTACTATATAAGTGTTTTTTAGTCAATCAAGAAGGACCAGAGTTTTAAGGCTCCATTCATCAAGAAGAAAGTTCAGACAAGTTCATGGCAAAAGAAATAACCTAAAAAATCTATGTTAGTGCAGATTGCTTTGCATGCAATAAATGAATAAAATCCATGGCTCATTGATAGTGGATGCTAGAGGCACATGATAGGAGATAATAATAAGTTCATAACCTTGAAGAATATTAATGGTGGCATAGTGAAATTTGAAGACAATTCTACTACCAAAATTGCTAGAAAAGGTACTCTAAGTTTGGATAATGGTAGAACTAAAATTGAAAATGTTTTATATGTAGAAGGTCTTAAGCATAATATTTTTAGTGTAATTCAAATGTGTGATCAAGGTAAAACACTAAAATTTTATGTATAACATTGTGAAATTAGAAGAAAAGATTCAGATGTGTTGGTTGCAGATGTCAGAGAATATGAAATAATTTGTATATGCTATCAGACATCAAAGGTAAAAGATGTTTTTTGAGTCAGATTGAAGAAAGTTGGCTATGGAAAAAGATAATGGAGCACATAAATTTTGAAAATCTTGCCAACATAAATAAAAATCAAGTAGTCATAAATCTTCCAAAGATTACAAAGCCATCTAACACACTTTGTGAACCTTGTTAGCATGGGAAGTAGGCTAGAAGGTGGTTCAAAATAAAAGAGTATTCGACCATTTAGATGCTAGAGCTTGTTCACACTAATCTATGTGGACCTATGAGAAATAAAAGTACTCAAGGTGAGAAATATTTTATGTTTCTTATTATTGATTTTTCATGTATGACTTGGGTAATGTTTTTAAAGAAAAAATTATAAGCTTTCAAACATTTCAAAGCATTAGTTGAGAATGAAACTAGTTTGAAGATTAAGTGTCTAAGATCAGATCGAGGAGGAGAATTCATTTCAGATAAATTTATTGAGTTTCTTGAAGACCATGGAATAAAGAGACATTATTCAATAGCCAGAACTCCACAATAAAATGGATTAGTTAAACAAAAATATAGAATAGTTCAAGAGATGGCGAGGACAATGCTAAATGAATCCAAGATAGTAGATAAATACTGGAGAGAGTTAGTTACTATAGTAGTGCATATTAAGAATAGATCATTATTGAAATTCAATAGTGACAAGACTCCTCATGAGCTATGAAAAGACAAACCAACAACAATTGATTATTTCAAAGTTTTTGGCAGTAGATGCTTCATAAAGAGAACTAATGAAAAACTTGGTAAGTTTGAATCCAAAGTAGATGAAGGTATATTTCTTGGCTATTCTTGAAAAAATAAATATTATAGATTTTATAACAAAAGAACCAATAAAAATGTTGAAAGTGCAAGTGTCAAGATAGAAGAAGATGGAACACAAATAATCAGTGATCCAATAGACATTCCTGAAATCATTGAAGAGGAAGATTTTGAAGAATCGGATGAAGATGAGAAGAAGGAGAAAAAGGGAACCAAAACTCCATCCAAATATGTTCAGAGAAATCATCACCAGAAGAATGATGGTAAGTGAATCTGAGCAAGTTAATTTCTCTTTGTTATCCAAAATTCAGCCTAGAACTTTTTAAGAAGCTAGACATGATAAGCATTGGGTTAAGGATATGGATGAAGAATTAAATTAGATAGAAAAGAATGATACTTGGGAATTAGTTCCTAGACCAAAAGATCACAATGTGATAGGAACAAAATGGGTTTATAGAAATAAGTTAAATAAAAATGGAGAAGTGACCAAAAATAAAGAAAGATTAGTATGTAAATGATATGCTCAAATTGAGGGAATATATTTTGTAGAAAATTTTGCACTAGTGGCAAGGTTAGAGGACATTATAATGTTTCTTTCATATGCAATGTTTAAAATTTTCTAAGTGTTTTAAATGGATGTCAAATCTACCTTCCTAAATGAGAATCTAGAAGAAGAGGTCTAATTGAGCAGCTTGAGGGATTTATTCTCTCAAATATTAGTAGACATGTATGTAGATTGAAGAAAGCATTATATGGATTGAAATAAGATCCCAAATATTGGTATGCAAGACTTGATAAGTACCTACAAGATCAAGGTTTCAAGAGAGGATTTTTTGATAGTAATCTCTATATCAAAATAGAAGGTGAGCATTAATTGATTATTGTGGTATATGTTGATGATATCATTTTTGGAGGAAATATTGAAAAGATGACAAAAGAATTTTTTGATAATATGCAAAAATATTTTGAGATGTCTATGCTTGGATAATTGTCATTTTTATTAGGATTGCAAATATTTCAGTCAGATAAAGGAATTTTCATATCTCAAAGTAAATATGCCAAGGAAATGTTGAAGAAATTTGGTTTTGAGGATTGTGCACCAATTAGAACACCAATGTGTATAGGAAATAAGGTGAGTAAGGATGAAGATTCACCTGTTAAATATCAATATTTGTATAGATCTATGATTAGTAGTCTTTTATATTTGATAGCATCAAGGCTAGACATCATGCATATAGTAGGTATGGTTTCAAGATATCAGTCATCTCCAAAAGATAGTCATGTTTAGTTGGTGAAAATAACATTAAGATATATCAAGGGGACATTAAATTATGGTTTATGATATCCCATAGGTAGATATTTCACTTTGGTTGCTTATACAGATTCAGATTGGGTAGGATGTTTGGATGATAGAAAGAGTACAAGTGGAGGAGCTTTCTTCCTTGGTGATATCTTAGTATAATGGCTATGCAAGAAGTAGAATTCAGTATCACTTTCTACAACTGAAGTAGAATATATTGCAGAAATATTGTGTTGTACTCACATTCTTTAGATGAAGAAAACTTTGGAAGATATCAAGGTAAATTATGATGAACCTATTTCTATTTTTTGTGATAACATAAGTGTTATTAATATTTCAAAGAATCCAATGATGCATTCAAGAAAAAAACATTTTCCCATTAGATATCACTTTTTGAGAGAGAAGGTTACAGATCAACAAGTTAAGATGGAGTATATCAGTACTACAAAGAAAATTATAGATATTTTCATAAAGGCACTACCAAAATACACATTTGAGTAGCTACGAGAGAAGTTGGGAGTAATTTATTTTACTTCTTGATATTAAGGTTTAACATTAGTTGAGGGGGAGCTAAGTGTTAGATCTAAGAAAGCACTTTGTCATTGATGTCAAAGGGGAGAATAATAGGTATAGGTATAGGTGTAGAAATAGTTATAGGGAATAGATATAGGTTGCTATAGTAAGGGGGAGTTACTGTATGTTTTTTAGATGGTAGTATGTGTAAGTTTCAAGATGTGGCAATTTTAGTTTGAGGTTTCCATCAATGACAAAGGGGGAGATTTTTGGAAAAATTGTCATTGATGTCAAAGGTCTAGAATTATTGGTGATAAAGGCCCCATTGCATTTAATAGTGTTTTCAATATTCATATATTGGCTAATGTGTGTTAATATTTATTTAATATTAATGAATATATTTTTAGTTTCATATAAGTCAAAAGAGGGCCCATGGAAAAGTCAAAGAGTCACGGGGTAAAAATGAAAGAGGAATGGGATGCATTTTCTCATGAAGAGTCATCTTGAGGAAATCCAAGAGTCACCATGTGAATATAAAATATGTATGGTACATTTTTCCATGAAGGGACACTTTGAGGAATATGAAAAGTCACCAAGATAAAGACAAAAGAGGAAAGGATGTTTTTATCTATGAAGGGTCACCATATGACTTTTCAAATGCAAGGATACAAAGGGTCATGCAAGTTTGGCACCATTTTCCATGAGGATTGAAGTGTCACAAAAGGTGAATGCCAAAGGTCATTTGGAAAGCTATAAATAAAGGCTTGAGAAGCCATTTTTTATATGCAAGAGAGTACAGGCTTTGTATTTGTTTTTGAAGAGAGAAAAGTAGGATATATTGTAGAGTTCTATCATTTATTGATTAATTAACATTGAGAGATAGTTGTGTTTTTTACACAAGAGGGGTTGGTGCTCCTGTGGGTTGGTGCTCAAAAATCTTTGTAAGGGGTTGGTGCTCTTGTGGGTTGGTGCTCACAAATATTTGTTGTGTTGGTGCTTGGAAAAGGGGTTGATGTTCCTACAAGTTGGTGCTTGCAAACTTTATATTTTGAGTTGGTGTTCATTCTTATACTTGAGATTGTTCTCCGTGGTTTTTCCCACTTTGGGTTTCCACGTAAAAATTTGATGTCTCTCTTTCTCTCTTATGTGGTGAAAATTATTATTTTAGTTTTATTTCGTATCTTGAATGTATGATTTAGTGGTTAAAGAAAATAAATTAGATTAAATAAAAGATATATAATATACTGATTCACCTCCCCCCCTCTCAGTATATTTTGTGCTTAACATATAGAAAGAGATTCCTTGATTTACCATATATTTTTTTTCAAAATAAACTATAATTATAAATCATAATACTTGATTTTGAAATCAACCACCATGCTTGTTAACCTTTCAATTTTTGACATACTAATAATTTCCACAAGCACATGGACAACTACAAGTTCATTCCTAGCTTATCCAAAATAGTCAGTTATCATAATGAAAATAACTAAATTAACCAAGATAATGTGATTCAATAATGTTATTGATTAAGTAAAATTAACATAAGGTTCAATACAACATAAATATTAACACTTTAAATAGCATTACAATCCATCCTTTTTTGGTCCTCAACTAATTAAGTCCTTATTGAAAAAATGTAAATTGGTCAAAAACATACTTGTAACTACAATTATGATTCCATTATTATGATTAATATATCTAAGTGGAATGGATGCTAAGTTCATTCAATTCTATGTATTTTTGAAATAATAAGACTAACAAATACAAATAACTTCCACACAATAAATGATAATTTATTACAATAAATCATGCACAACATGTAACATAAAATAACTCAACATATTACCAATATACAATGATTTATTTTCCATAATAAAATAATTCTTAGAACTTTCTAAGTTAATTTTAGCTATAAAACACTCATTTAAAAGTTGATTATTCAATCTATTTGACTATAATCAAGGTAAAGACAAATAAGACAAATAATTTAACATTATAGCCAACACACACTCCATAGTGTGAACCTCATTTTTAAGAAGCAGAATATAATCCTTTGCAATTATTCTAAAAATCATTATGTAATTAAAAATAATGTATAAACATATTATGAAAGTGTTAAAATTGAAGACTATTATCAACATAGTCAATGTAAAAATATACTAACATTTATTACAACAAGAATACATTAGGCATACTATTAGTTAGGTAAATCAACCATTTAAATAATATATTATTTTACCCATAACTTCCACATAAGAGTTACATAAACATAACATAAATTCATGAATACAACATTTAACAATGTCATTGTTATAAAATGCATTATTTCAACCTTTATGTAAATAAGAAACATATAATCTTAACATTACTATCCTACTCAATATTCAATCAATAAAAATAATAATAGGTATGAACATATAAAATAATTTTAAATTCAAAATGTATACTGCAATTAACTAATTTACATAGAAAACACCCAAAGTGGATTGTACACCAATAAATAACTTAAAATATAATATTCCACCAACATGAAGATTGCGATGTGATAAAAAGAAACATTTTTTAACAAGGAAAAACCCTATACTTCCATCCCAATGATCCCTCCATTAGAATCCCTAGCCACCTCATTTATTAGCTAGATGGTGGAGTCAACAAGTTGGGTCATCAGGATGGGTTAAGAGTATGATCAATATTCTAAGACATTGATGAGTTTCATTTCCACAAATAATAGTCAATAAAACCAACAAGTATACATAAAGACTTATCAATCTTACAAATAGAATACCAAAAATCATAACTACCCATAGTAGTTTCCATTCAAGATAAAATGAATCAAGCATTCATAAGTAACATGATAATTTCTAAGCAAGCCTATTGGCTTCCATTTTGAGATTCATGTAAATAATTAAACTTCCAATTTGAATCCATCAATACCAAAATTTAAAATACTTGGAAACAATTCAACAACCTTAGCCTAGAAAATGAATCATCTTAAGCTATCAATGAATGCACTAAAGACAACTCAAAAAACATTGATAGAGTTCATTATTTTTATAACATATAACTAATATAAACTCAGCTCAAAGGAAAACAAGTCAACATAGTCACATAAGAAGATAATCATCAACAACTATATTATCCAAGATCAAGATAACACAGTCCAAGAACTCAAACAAAATGACACAATACATCAACCCACTCCCAAAAAATAGAACAATAATAATATTAATCAATTATTACCTCTAAAACCAACATATCTAAGATACTATAATAATCCTAACTTCATAAGGAAACCATAATTGAAACCCTAAGTGATTCAAATGCGATAACCTTCAAATTCATGTTATATAAAAAATGGGTAAAAGCAAATAAATAGAAAAACACTTATCCAAAAATGCCATCATAATCTGACTGTACAAAAAATTCAATCAAAAAGAAAGAGTTTATGGCTTTAATAATAATAAAATAGTGATATAAACCTTGATCACTCATTAATGGTTCATAAAATAGATAAATCAAAAACACAGTTGAGTGGTAAACGCTACTCAAAATAGATTTTGAATCTCTATAATATACACTCCATAATAAAAACCCTTTTGATTAAACTAAGATTAAATGAAATAAACACTATCTACTAGGTCAAAAATACTTACATGGAGTTGAAAACAACAAACCCAACACACTTAAACAAAACTCATTTGATGCAAGTAAGAAAATAGTAACCTAATGTTTTCCAAGTGAGACCCATTAAGGTCAAGTTAAAATAAATTAAACACAGTGTTTTTTAACCTTATAGGACATAACAAGTGTAAATACTATGTTTATTGAAGAGTTTAGTAGACTAAATTAGGGTAATAATATAAAATAAATATATCTATTTTTTAATAAAATTAAATAACTTTGACTTTTATAAAAATAATAATAAACCATACAAGAACTTAGCTATAAAACATCTGAAATGAAATATTTAGGTGTTTAAAATTGAGTTGGAAGTTTGTCTGAGTGTCATAAACTAGATCCTAATATCAAAACCCCTCTTGGATATAGTGACATAATTGGATATTATGGAAATGTGGAAATATAATATTGGAGGTAATGTCATTTATGCATGATTATCTTGAGATTTTGGGTGCACTTATGTCTAGATCTTTAAGACCTATTCTTGTGTGAATGAGTTTTGATACCCTATATATTTATTGTAATTATTGGTTTTGTGATAAAACCCTAATCCTCTATATGGCTAAGGCATCTGGTTAATATGAATTGAAAGTATGTTTGTTAGTAAGTTAGGTTGGACATCCTCAACACCCCATTGTGATGAAAGTTGGATACATACCAATAATTCAAGGATGGATCAAGTTCGATGTAGTTCTACCCACCTAAGTTCTAGTGAAAGTGAAATTTAAGCTATTATGAAAGTGGCCTTGAGTTCCTTGAATGTGCTTGAGACTAAAAATATCGGTAATGTGATTTTAGGGCTGTTGTAGATGGTAGTATGTAGAAGTAGGGTAGAATAAGTATTGATAACCTTAATTATGCACTTGTTTTGAGTTTGAATATCTATTTTGATTCTAATTTAAATCTAGTGGTTAGATGGATAAAATTAATGTATTTATACTATTTTTATGCTTGTTTGGGTTATAAAAGAGATCTAGTTTGACCCTGAGAGGTTCTAGTTTTGAATATCCATTTAGGGAAAAGAAAGGTAAAGGACATTAGTGTCATTTTTGGGACACTAACACCATTATAGTTTTGAATATCCATTTGGGGAAAAGAAAGGTAAAGGACATTAGTGTCATTTTTGGGACACTAGCACCATATGGTGCTAGTGTCCTTATTATGGAGTTAGTATTTAACCAGTAGAACACTAGGCAAGAAGGCCCAATATTAGTAGGTGAGGGTCTAAAACTAATTTATGGATGACTAGGGATGATTTTAGATTGCAAAAATATTTTATAAGTGTAATAAAATGTTATAAGATCGGTCTATGGCTAAACTAGGTATAGGTAGTCTTAAATATCAATCTTAACACTCAAATACAACTTTTGGGTGATTACATTTCCCCCCACCTTTAGTTTATAAATGTATAAAAGTGAAATAACTAGGATAAAGGAAAAATAAGTGTACCTAGGCTTACCTAGGAGGTGAAGCCCATAAATCTAGGTCTGAGTATGTGAAACTAGGTCTGAGTAAGTGAAGTATGCTCCAATTCATGTCCTACAAGTAAAATGTGCATAAATAAGTCATTATTAATATATTTCAAAATAAAATACTAAACTAATTAAAGAATTAAAATTGAATAAAAATATAGAAAAGAGGAAAGGAACAAATTCACCTCATTGGGTATGTGAACCAATGTTTAAACTTGATAACAAGTCTCTATATGTGCATGTATATAGTGATCAATCAGTTAATAGTTTGGACTGAATTGATGGCTTTCTCAATCCTCATGTATGGGTGGCTTAATAACTCAATCCAATTTTTACTCCATCATTTCCCACCCATACTTGGTGGATCATGGCCTATGAATAGCTTGGATTGGATTGATGGTGTGTCTAACCCTCTTATGTAGGTGGATAAAGAACTCAAGTAGGATATAAATATATAATTTCTCACCCATGTGTATTAGATTCATCTAAAATTAAATTATGAAAATTAATAGTAAATATATAATTGGGTATGTCTAACTGGGTATGTCAGCTCTACAGTCACTCAGGTACACTAGGTAGCTTTAGGCTACTCAGGAATAGTAACCATTGTAGATGGAGTAAGGCATGAAACTAGTGTGTAACTTATAATATGGTGTTGATTATATACAATTTAGAGAATAAAATGGAATTTATCATTCTATCTAATCAATTGGTGTGTAATTGAGCATATAGAAATAATGTGATGTACACATGCCTCTAAATCTCATATTTAAGCATATGGATTATGGATTGAGTTGTAATAATTTGTATCTAGGTATCTAAACTGAATATGGGAAAGGTCATGCCATGCATGATGAACCAAATATAAGTGAATCTATATGAATTTAAGTTGAATTAGTATGAATCTAAGCAAAATTGGGTATAACTGATAAATCTATAATTGAACTTATGTAAACATGTATTTTACATGCTATACTTTTCTATCCAATCTAGTTTTTTTTTTTTAAACTAAGGATATTGGATAGTAGAAACATATCTTGTATAGTATCTCCATGTTGTTTTAGTGTCCCAATTTGGGTGCTAATGTCCTTCTAGTCTGATTTATATGAAACTATACTATTTTTTATGTCACTATTTTAAACTATGTTTATTGAGTTTGATTTTCTATAATCTGAGCCTATGTGTTGAAAATGTATTTTTAATGCAATATAAGATATTGATATTTGTTATAAACCCATGTGAATGCCTACTCTTTCAAAGAGAGTTTTAAAACTTGTGTAAGAATTATCCTTGAAAAAAAAGCTCTAAAAGATGTGTGTTAGTTGAAGCATATATGATAACTGCATAATAATCCAATATAATGTGCATACATAACATTGTAATGTAAGATAATTTAAGCATAACTTTGTATTTTAATATGTATATCATGTCTAACATTCACAAGGTTATCAAGATAGATATAACAATTTACATAACAACAAATCTAAGTAAAAAATGAGTGTTTATCTAGGAGTATGGGGCATGATGTCCATCATGGCACCCAAGTAGGAAGTGGTGATGCATGAGGTCCCTCTTGACATCTAAAATTGGAGTGTGTAAAAATAAAATAAATTTTTCATAGACATTACACATACAATAAATCATACATAAAAAAACACATGAGGCATACAAAATAGGCCAAAGGTCCACAATACAAGGGACAAGGGCACATGTCACTATATTTTATAAATCAAGACATATAAATACATGCTCAAATATCCACATACATAAACAAAACGCAAGTTATATTAGATCCACATATAAGTACATGTTTAAATGTCCATATACACAATTAGGAAAATCACACATAAGGACATGGGCATAAGTCCAATGCATACATACTATGAAAAGAAGTGTAGAGTTAAAGAGCAATGAAATATTCAAATTCCCTTGAATATAAGAAGCATAGAGATAAAATTAGTTCTAATGTAGGAAATATAGAAATGAAAGTATGCATAAACATGTAATACAAATATATGTAATATTCAAGAGGTGCATATTCTAAGTTTAAAGTATTAGTAGCTGACAAAAAATATGGGTAAGCATAGCATGATCAATATCAATATATAACAATGCTAAAGCTATGATCTAGAGTATAGATATATAGAACATGGTAATCAAAAACTATGTATAGGGTATCCCCAAATGGGTGAATATGTCAAGTGAATAACCTGTGTATTTATGTATATGCCCCTATTGGGCAGAAAGTAGCAAATATAGATCAGTGTTGTGGACTTGAGTCATGTAGCATTATGAAAGAACTTGATAAGAACAAGTGAAGCATGTATGTATGATAAAACTGATTATACCAAGATAGATATCATATGTAGTGTTTATAAAATATAATAGATGTAAACATGGAAATAGATATAATCTATAATTTTTTATTTTCTAGATATATGCTATGTACAAGCAACATGAAAATGGAAACTATATATAAAGAGAAAGAAATAAAGAATGTGTGTACAAGAATGGAGGAGTAATACTAAATGATGGGTCTCATGGGAGACTCACTATCACTGTGGCTTGTGTCAAAATAGGAATGGTAATCTCTTGTGCAGTGTGATTTATATGCTGGAGTTGAATAGTTTTACAGTATGAATATGAGTATTATTCATCATAAAAATCATAATATCCTAGAATGCTAAAGGGAATTGCCTAATATTATGGAGTTAACCTTTCTGAATTATTTTTTTGCATATTTATTATGATTTTTCCATTTAAAATTGTGCTTATTGTAAATATATGGTACTTTGGAGGATCTTATGGTAGAAATCCTCTTTTGAGAATACTAGTTGGCTTAGCATGATTTTAACTTTATAAATATGTTTCTTGATATTTTTGTAACATGTTCTATGTATCTAGATATTTTGACTTGATAAACTACATCTGTGAATGATATGCCTTAGGATGTTTAATAAACCTCAAACCTTTTTGGAGAACATTATCAACTTATATAATAGTATAAGTGATGTCTTGGGCCTATTTTCCCAAACCTTAACTATGATATCAAATTGTTGTGGATATTTTTGACTAGATCCATACTAATTTAAAAGTTGAGACTCATTTTAGAGAGGTAAATTTTCATCTTTTTATTTCTTTATGTATTCTTTTTGTATTATTCCTTGCTATGATTGTGTTGCATGAACTTGTTGTTATTATGAAATATGCTTTGGTAACCACTTTTGTATTATTCCTAAATTGGACCATTTTTCATTCTGTATATGTTCCATGTTATGTTGTTTGGATGACTTATCACTATTTGAGTCATTTGTATCCATTAACTATTGTATTTTCATTTTCAATGATGAACATGAATTATTGTGGTGTATACACATAATATCTTCAAAATTTTATTGATTACTACCACTTTGTATCTTGAAAGATCTTGTCGAGTCTCAATTTATTTGAGTGCATGCCTTAAGGGGTGCATTATGAAAGGAGTGGGTAGACCATTTGTGCTTCATAAGATTGTTGTCATTTTTTCCATGTGTAATTTACACATTCATCTCCTAAAACTAATTACCCTAAGCTTATTCTTCTCATCTTTACCCATTCTAGTAGTTTTCCATGATTTATCCTCCTTTTCTTGCCTTAATTCCATTTTGTATAGTTAGTTGTATTAGTTTAACCCTATACAATTTAGAAGTACTTTTAACTTTTTGGTTTTATTAGCCTTTCAACTGACCTAGCTCAGATATAGTGGATTTTCCTTGAAAACATACAAGGTTCAATAGGTCGACCCTGTATAGTTGATGTTTACAAGAATATTTAGGGTAAGATCCACCTATATATATATATATATATATATATATATATATATATATATATATATATATATATATATATATATATATATATATATATATATATATATATATATATATATAAGTTCATTTCTAACCATTTTTAAGAAGATAAGTGAAGAAGAATAAGTGTGAATGAACATCTACTTATTAACCATTCTACTTGAGGAATAAATCTTAAGGTTCCATAATTTATTTGGAGATATGGATCTTGTCTTATGGAGAAGTATTGTAGATGCATAGATAGGTTGTGTAGCCTAGATCTGATTTTTATTTGTTAACCTTACATACCACAACAATATCTTATAAAGCACCTTGGTCAAGGGAGAGATTGAGGCTCGATAGGTTCATCTTTAAGGTAAGTATTCCTAACTTTATTTCTCCTTTATAAGAGTACCTATATAATGTAGCTATGCTTCTTTATTCCATGCATTAGGATTCCTTATACATTGAAATAAGTATGTCTTCTATGTATGTTCAGTTTAGTTTATTCTATTCTAACCCCCACTTTGTGCCACATGATTTGGTGAGCACTAGATTATATTTACTTTCTTGTCTATTAGAATAGAGTGAACATAAAACTTAGGACTCTTTTAGGGTTGTTACATGATTATGTTAGACTATAGGCTTTAGAAACCTTCCTAATATGGTGTATTGTGATAAGTGATCCCTTAATCAGGTCTAGCTGATCACCATATTGGTCATACCACCACGTAACAAACATATCCCCAATCAGATTTGTAGGTATGCTCTATCTTCTCTAATCCAAGATTGATTTATAGACATGATGCATTTTTGATTGCATACATTCTAGTGAACCCAACTTGAACTAACCCTTGTAGGATTTGTTCATATTATTTCATTTCTTTCATTCCTTTTCATCATTATTTTTATCATATATTTACCATACTAGATTAACTCTATCAACCCAATATATAAATTATATGCATAGAATCTTAAGTATAAGCTACTATATTAATCATGTCAACCCAATATAGTTTTTTAAATTTCTAGACATCTAGTCTAGACAACTAATTCAACCTAGTTTACCCTTTACTTTTTTAGACATCAGGTTCATCATACTAGGTTAAACTAGTCAACCTTGTACTTTTTTAGACATTAGGTTCAACATACTAGGTTGACCCAATTAACCCTATACTTTTTCATATATCTAATTCAACATTCTAGGTTGACCCAATCAACCCTGTACATTTTCAAACATCCATTTCAGCATACTAGGTCAACCCAATCGACCTTGTACATTTCAAGACCTCAACAACAAGTTTATGTAAAGATTTATCAACTCAATCGACCTAATTAGTAGAATTTATAAGCATATATCAAGGTTCTTGAACAAAAATATGTATTCTCTACATCTTTGATCCACCAAGATTCCTTTCTATCTCTCTATCTCTTTCTTTACAGTCTTTCCTTTCATAATTTGTAGTCTTCAAAATTGCCCTTGTACAGTCATCTGGATTGACCCTGCTGACCCAGTTCTATGTTATGTGTGTTGTTTGGATAACTAAGTCAACTTTGTTGACCCTATTCATTTTTAGACCTTACTTCTATAGTATAAGTTTGACCCTATTGACCTTTTTCTATATTTTTTGCATACCTTATTGACCATATCAACATTATACCTTATTTCAAAGTTGGAATTAACCTTGTATGCTAGTAATTAATTCACACTTTATTTTATTGTTACTTGCAAGATTAGAATAGATCACATAGCTTAATTAGGTGGTTTTCAATTAATCATTTAGTTCAATATTTTCTATTTTATACACACACAACCAAATCACATAATCTAAATAATCATTTTAACATTTGTCTACCCAAAGCCAACCTACTTGGATTTCATCACCAAGGGGGAAGCTGACTTGATAATATGGTCAATTATAAAGTATGGTTAATGGTATATTATAGCTAAGCACCTAACACCTTTATCATTTCAGTGTGTGAATTAAGTGAGTAGGCCCTAATACCAAGCTTGTATCATTGCCACTACAGTCCCTTTTATCCCAAACTACCTAAAACCATCCTTTGATATTATAATTAATTACTTATAGTCAACTTCCCATCAGATTTAAAATCATATCTTAATAATCTAATTAACATTCAGGTTGACCAAGTAGTTATCTCTTTACTTTTTAAGTTGATTTCTTACTCTTTGCTCAATTTTATTTTGTATTACAAAAAATTGCATTAGTCAATGTTACAAGGTTTTGTGATTTGTGCTTCAATTGGATTGGATAGAGTCAATCTAATTGACCATTTTTTTCCTTTCTATCATTTCTTTTCAAATTAATTACAAAAGTTGTCTTGTTTCATTTCAAAAATACATCATCAGTTTGTAAATTTCCCTCTCTATTGTACTAGGTTGACCCAGTCAAACCTATACCTTTTTCTAACCCCTATTCACTATATTGAATCAACCTAATTGAACCTACATAGTTTCCAAGCCCTAATTTCTCTATTTCCAATTCTTGTTCACTATATTAGATTGACCCAATCAACCTTGTATAGTTTGTAGACCCTATTTTTGTGCTAAGTCAACCTAGTCAACCTTGTACTAATTATATCATTCCCTATTTTCTTGATTTCTCATCTCTATATTTTTTCCTTCGTCATGGACCTTTTATTGATGACAATACTAAGTTTTAGTTAGTAAACATGATGAAATTTACCAACCCCCATAGGGTTTCCCATAGATAGAGTAGGGCTCCTCTCTTGGATACTAATAATGTTCATTTACCACTTACAAAATGAACTATGGGACCCCTCCTAATACCTTTTCATAGGATAATCCTCTTTTCTCATTTGAATACCAACTTGAATTAAAGTATACATCCAAAATTATATTATTTATCTTTGATTTTCCTTAACATTGAGGAAAGGATCCTTCTATCATTTACAATCTTATGATTAGTGGTCAAGTTGAAGAACCTCATTCAGCTACTCTTAGATTCTCAACTAGATTTAGGGGTACCACTTTCTTTGATTCTCAAACTCTTCCTTCGATTATGACCCCTTCTCATACCATGCCCTCTTCTTCTCTTACTTCTTCCACCTCCATGCCTAGTATATCAACTAACATGGCAAGTTCTACATCTAATGGGCCTCTCATAAGATCCACTATCCTTAATCCTTCCAATATTACATCATTTACTACCCAAGCTAATCATGCTACTAGTGCTTCTTCTTCTCAACCATTCACTAGTCTATATTTTACCACACACGAAAATTTTACCACTAGTGCCTCACATTCTCATAGTTCCTCTCCAGCTCCTATTAACACCAATAATGTTAGGAATGTATAATGTTGAGAAATAATAATTGAATAAAGATATAATTAATATTCAAAAAACATAACAGAATAGAGACATAGATTTAACGTGGTTCACCCAACATGGGCTACATCCACACATAAACTAGCAGTCCTTATTATATAGTCCAACAAATGAAGGGAAAAACTTGTAATACATCCACTACAATATCCTCTTCACACTCTCTCACACTTGCACCTAATTACAATTCCCTCATATCAAAGGAGGGTTATAAGTCAGGGAAAAAATGCACTAACTTAATTTCTATCATTATATCTAAAACCTAATAGTAAACGGTCTAGATTAACTATGAAATTACAATATTTTATAATGATTTTTTCAAAAAAAAATTGCTTTGAGTGCGCTACCCCTAAACCCTTACCAAGGGGGATCTAAAAGAGGTAATTTCCCCCTAGACTCAAATGGTGACCCTCATAGGGGGAATTGCCCCCCCTCGCCCACCACACCCTTTTGTCATGAACTGGGCATTAAAATAAGAATAGGATCCACCATCCAACAATATCCCACTTAGAGACTAATTGTTGCAACTCCATTTCTACAAATCTTACTTGGAATTTTCTTTAAACTTTGACCCTAACATGTTTCTCATCTTCCTTGTTATCCTTAAAGACCTATTGAAGCTGAATAACTCTCCAACTTATCCTTAATGACTACCTTTGTTAGCATATCTATAGGAATTTGACTTGTATGGATCTTTTCCAACTTTAGTTGACCATCCTCCAAAACTAAATGAATGAAGTGATACCTAAGTTGTATATGTTTGGTTCTTGAGTGGAATGTCAAGTTCTTTTATTAATGAATCACACTATAGCTATCACTGTACAACTTGAAATCTTCTTACTTATGCCTCAACTCTTCCATGAACCATTGCATCCATATCTTCTCCTTGTTAGATTCTATAGATGTAACATATTCTACCTCTATAATTGAAAAAGCAATTATCTTCTGTAATTTTGAAATCTAACTAATTGTTATGTCACCAATAGTGAATACATAACTTGTGGTGATCTTCTTGCCATCTAAATCTCTAACCATGTCTGCATCAACATATCCTTGTAAGGTAACATCTAAACCTTTATAGCACAAATGTCTATCATTGGTCCCTCTCAAGTACCTAAGAATCTAATTGACTGCATCCCAATGATTTTTTCTTGGATTGTTCATAAACCTACTAACAACTCCCATTGCATGAGAAATATCTAGTCTATCACATATTGCAACATACATTAAAATTCTAACTAATAAATCATATGTCATTTTCGTCATGTAATTTATTTCTTCTTGTGTTTTAGGACATTATTCCTTTCTTAATTTGAAGTACCCTCCCAAAGGTGTACTCATAGGTTTTGTATCTTGCATATTAAACCTGACTAACACCGTCTTGATGTATTCTTCTTGAGATAATGCCAATTTCCTATTTTTTCATCTCTTTTTATTCTCATACTGAGGATTTACTTGCAACACCCAAATTCTTTGTTGAAAATGAATTTTCTAGTTTTTTTGTAGCTCATTTATATCATGCATGTTAGACCTTGAAACAAGCATGTCATCTACACAGAATAATAAGATAATATAGCTACCATTATATAATCTCTTTAAGTAAACATAGTGGTCATAATGACATCTATTATAACCTTGTTTTATCATAAACATGTCAAATTTCAAATACCACTATCTTGGATCTTGTTGTAGGCCATACAAACTCTTCTTGAACATATACACCATTTTTTCCTTACCATTGACTTCATATCCTTATGACTTATTCATATATATTTCCTCCCCTAAATCACCATAAAGGAATACACTCTTCACATCTAATTGTTCAAGGTGAAAATCTTCTACTACTACCAAACTTAAAGTAGTTCTTATATAAGTCATTTTAACTATTGGAGAAAATATTTCATCAAATTCAATACCTTCTTTTGTGAAAACCCCTTTACAAATTTTTTAGCATTATAACTCTTTTTTCCTCCATCTTCTTCTTTCAATTTATAAACCCATTTATTCTACATTGATCTTTTACCTATAGGCAATTGAACCAAATCCCAAGTTTGGTTATGTACCAAGGAGTTCATCTCCTCTTTCATGTCTTGCTTCCACTTATTTCTAGTTTCTATCTGCATTACTTCTTTATAGCTTTCTGGCTCACCACCATCAATCAATAATAAATAATAAAGTGAAGGAGAGTAACGTTTAGGGAGTCTACTTACTCTAGCAGATCTTCTAACTACACTTCTAGGAGTTTGAGGTACTTGTTGTAGTTGTTACACATTTTGATTTTTTGGCACTTTTAGAATTTCATTTCCAATAATTTCATCAAGTATTACATATTTTATATTTGATTTTACTTATTTATTTTCCTGTAATTGATCTCTATACATGACCTTTTCATTAAATACCATATCTCTACTCCTAATGATTTTGTGATTTTAAATATCCCATAAATGGCAACCAAAGTCATTAACTTCATATCCAATAAAAGTACATTTCTTGGATTTTTCCTCAAGCTTGGTTCTATTTTCTTTATCAATATGGACAAATGATTCACAATCAAAAGTCTTTAAAGAGTAATAATCTACCTTGTTACCTATACATGCTTGCTCTGGAATGCCACCATACAAAGGACTTGAAGTACCTTTATTTATTAAGTAAACATTAGTATCCACAACATCTTCCCAAAACTATAAGGGTAGCCCTACATGTAATCTCATGCTCCTTGCTTTCTCCATGATTATCTGGTTCATCCTTTGTGACACACCACTTTGTTTTGGTGTTATTGGAACCATCTTATCTCTATGAATCCCATGGGATGAATAGTAATTATCAAACTCATTACTATAGTAGTCACCTTTATTGTCTGATCTGACAGACTTCAACTTATTTCCTATCTCATACTCAACCCAAGCTATTCATTTCTTAGAAGTATCAAAAACATCATATTTGTTTCATATGTAATAAACCCAAGTTTTTAAAATTGCATCATCGATAAAATTAACATAATAAGAAGGTCAACCAAGGGATGATACCTAAGCTAACCCCCATACATCTATATGCACAAGCTCTATATCTTCATCCTTATCTATCCTTCTAACTCTGATAAATCTAGGTTTCTTCTTTTTTCCATACACATAGTGCTCATATAAATTCAAATCCACCTTCTTCAAATTTGGCAACAAATTCTTTAAGTGGAAAACTTGCATCCCCTTCTCACTCATGTGCCCAAGTTTATGGTGCCATAATTTTGTATCCACTTCTATAAAATCTAGAGAAATAGAAGAGTCAACATCAGCATTAGATAAATATAATTTACCTACCTTTTCTCCTTTTACTATTACTAGTGATCCTTTAGTGACCTTCCATGAATTTTCAATGAATGTAATTATCCAGCTCTCACTTTCTAGCTGACCTACTAAAATTAAATTTATTCTCAACTCAAGAACATGCCTCACCTCTTTTAACAACCATTTTTTCCATTCTATAATTTTATATGTATCTTACCCTTTCTTACATTTTTATAGGGTTCACTATCACCCAAATAAACCTACCCTAAATCACCTTGAACATAATATTGAAAATAGTTCTTATGGGGTGTAGAATGAAATTAAGCCCCTGAATCTAACACCCAAGAATCATTAATATTATCTAAAGAAAGTATTAAAGCATCTTGTAACACATCACTTGCTACATTTTCTTCTTAGTTTTTATCTTGTTGTCCATCTCCTTGTTTTCCTTTTCAAAACCAACAGTCTTTCTTTAGGTGTCCTTTCTTCCCACAAATCTAGCACACCAATGTTCCTTTGGATTTAGATCTACCCTTCATAGACTTCTCATGATTCCTTGGGCCCTTTCCTTTATCCTTTTGTCTTCCCCTATTGTCAAAGCATTACTTGATGTCTCACATGTGCTTTTCCATCAAATTTCTTCACTATGGATAACAACAATAACATCATTAGACTTTAAAGTGTTTGAGCCAGAGATAGAATTGCTCATATCCATGACCAAGCCATTCTAGCTCTATGACAATGAACATAGAATCAAAAGATCCCTAACCTTGTCACCAAAATTTACTCTTACATAGCTTAACTGATTTGTGACCATGTTAAATTCATTTAAATGGTCAGCAAAAAAAACCACCTTTTGACATTTGTAGATTAAATAAATGCTTCATAAGAAAAACCTTGGAGTCTGAGGGTTTTTCATACACTCTATCTAATTATTTTATCACATCTACTTATGTATTTTATTTAAAAATATTGAAGGCTACCAATGCTGTCAAGCATAGCCATATTGTTCATAGTGCCTTTGTATCAAGAACCTCCTAGTCTTCATCCTTAATAGCCATCAACTTATTTTCTATTCCACCCAATGGTAGGAAAAGATCCTTCTAAAATAGATATTCCTCTATTTTCATATTTTATAGCTAGTAGTTTTAGCCATTAAACTTCTTAACCTAAAAGTTGTCTTATTCTACCATTGCTCCCACTCAAACTAGGAAACCTTTTTTCTTATGATTTTATATGCCAAGTAAACCCTTGGATATGATACCAATTATTAGGAATATATAATGTAGAGAAATAATAATGAAATAAAGATATAATTAAAATTCAAAAAACATAATAGAATAGAGACACAAATTTAATGTGGTTCACCCAATATGGGCTATGTCCACATAGAAACTACTAGTCCTTATTATTCAATCTAACAAACAAATGGAAAAACCTGCAATATATGCACTATAATATCCTCTGCATGTTATCTCACACTTTTTCTTGATTATAATTCCCTCATATCAAAAGAGGGTTACAAATTGGGGAAAAAATACACTAACTAATTTCTACCATTAAATTTAAAACTTATTAGTAAATGGTCTAGGTTAACTATGAAATTATAATATTTTATAATGCATTTTTCACAAAATTTTACTTTAGGGGTGCTACCCTTGAACCCCCACTAAGGGGGATCAAAAAAAGGTCACCACCCCCTGGACCCCCATGGAAACCCTAGTGTAGGGGTGTTTCCCCTCCACACCCCCTGTCAGGAATTGAGCATTAAAATAAGATCAAGCTCCACCATCCAACAAATAAGGCTACCTAAGCCATTAATGCCACCTCTAATGCTTCTAATAATACTAATCAAACACATCAACTATTATCACAAAAACTTAATAAAATGAATACATTTTAAGCTCATAACATAAATCAAATGATGAGAATGCAAAACCACCTTCTTCATCCTCAATCTCATCTTGAACCAATAGCTTGGGGCATACATAACTAGAATGTTCCCCCTCCTCCTCTTTGAGATTCTTAAGTTAGTCTCTTTCCTCAACCTCCTTTGGTTAATAAAACCATTAATCATCTCTAAAATGAACCTCTCACTACTCAAATTGATAACATTGATATTATAGGTATCACACCTATAATTTTTTATAATGGATCAACTTATCCTACCCTTCATCTTAAAACATTTAGAAATATTTATAAGGATTGGGTCAAATTGAACACCTTTACTGCTACCAAGTTCTTAGCCAAAACTCTCATAGGTGATGCCTTGTATTGGGACAACAAAATTATAACTCATTCCATTACTATTTTGGAGGATTTAGTGAATTATTTAGTTCAAGTGTTCTAAACTAGTGATCTTCTTAAAAACACTTTGGCCCACTTCATAAATTACAAACAACATGAAAATGAAACTACTCAAGCCTTTGTTAAAAGGTGGAAAACTTTGTCAAACAATTGTGAGCATAACATGGCTGATGATAATATTTTCCATCTCTTTACCAATGCCCTTTTTCTTAAACTTAAATATCAGGTCCATACTCTCTCCACATACATTGGAGGAGGCTATTGATCAAGCCAAATGACAATATTTCCTTATGCATCAATTTGAGTGACCAAAACCTTATGTGGGTCCTCATCTCTTACTTAAAAATAAGAATCACAATGTTAACAATGATGGTGTTACAGATTATTATGATTCCATTCATAATGTTCAAGTTATCATTCTTACCCCTTCATCAAAACTAACCCCTCCTTCTCAAAAATATACTAATCCTCATTTATCTTCACTAAAAAATATTAAGGTCCATAAACCTCTATCCTAAATTTAATTTATTAAGCATCTACCTAAGCCTCTTCCACAAGATACTGACCCTACCCATCCTATGAAATCTTGGTATTATCCTAACAATTATTATTAGTTTCATGCTAGTTGGGGTCATTCTCATGAGACCTATAGACAATGTCATAATTTAGCTATGGAATTTGTTCTTATTCCTCATTTTTATCATGATTATATCATTTAAAATCATCAAAAAGCTTATGAAATTTATTTTAATGATTATAAATCACATGATAAACTCAATCCTTAAATAAATCAAATGTTCGTTTAACTATCTACAAAGACCCTATTCCAAATCATTAACCTATTGAAGACAATAAAGATAAAGCCACCCCTTCCACCAATAATGTATAAAGTCTTGTTGAACCCAATTTTGAAGATAATCTGATTATAATTACTAATATACAAAGGGTGGTTTCTTTTATCGATTCTCAACCTATCTACACTCCATCTAGAACATATCATGTTATCCAAGATTATTTTCTAACTCATTTAAATGAGTTAGGGAAAGATGGCATTATTTTTTATTCTCCTTTGGGTAACACTTCCCATTATATTTCAACCACTCTTCGATCATCTTTTATAACTAATAATACTCAAATTTATACTAACACTTCTTCTAACCAATTCTCAAAATCAACTTAAACCAACTACTTCATCATCACAACATGATTTAAAACCTTGTTCCAAACCTTCTTCTTATCAACAAAAACTCTAATGTACTTCAGCTTCTCCTTCAAAGGACCTCCTTAATCATTATGCACCTATATCTAACAACCTTCTTATGGGTTATGATGAATGGGGTCCCATTTGGAACTCACTAATCTACCATCCCAAATTGCATTCCTTAAGCTTATAAGGACTTATCCCCATCATATAAACTATATTATGTAGCTATTATTCAAGATGAATGTCCCTCATCCTCCATAATTAGGATGGGAGATAGCCTTATTTTTATCTGAGGATGGTATATTACAACAATGTGAAGATATGTCTATCAACATTGATGAAACTATAGAGACTTCTCTTTCCTTAAAATTTCCCATATCTTCTATGATTCCCAACAAGTTTTTTCTTCATGTGGATGATCCTCCCTTATTTATTAGTGTTCAAATAGGCAATATCTAAGTTAAGTGTGCATTGATTAATGAGGGTTTAGGCAACTGTATTGCCTCTCTAAACTTATTTAAAACTATTAGCTATTTAAAATGCAATCTCAAGTCTACACGCAACACCTACCAAGGATATGATAGAAGGAAAATGCATACTCTAGGTTATGTATGGCTTCCCATTACTGTCCCACCTACCACCATTCACATGAAGGTGATGAACTTTAACTTTCCCCTTTTTTTATTATACCTTGCTTGGTAGGCCATGGACTCACCATATGAGAGTTATCGTTTCTTCCACCTGCAAATGTATTAAATTCCATCATAATTGATCCATTTATAGGATTTAGGGTGACACTAATCCTTGTAATTTTGAATAATTCCAAGGCCATGGTGTCTTCAATATTCTTACTCTTGAGCCTTTGCCTAGCATTCTATTTCATGAGTTGTAACATCTTAATTTTCCCATTAATTCAACCTAAGGTTACAATGGGCATCCCAAACTCATTGGTAATATTCCTCCTAAACTAATATATTCTGATTATGATGAACCTAATGAGATTAAAATAAATATTAAAACTTTTGATCTCTCACCTCATCTCATCTTGTAGCTTCCTGCTTCCTTATAGACTCATTCTTGTAATATTCATTACGATGGTATTCCTATAGTCTTAACCAAGATTCAATATTTTATTCACCACACTTCCTTATATGACAAGGTCATCCCTACTTGTTTCATTGATCTTCACACATAGGATTATGATGATGATTATTCCTTAGATGATTCACTCTTAAGTGGTTTTATCTAGGCCCTTGATGCCAAGATTATCTATTATCATTCTTCTTTACTTGAGTCATTTTATGTATCTTCCCATCTTTATTCATTTATAATTCCTAATTAAAGTATTTTTCCTCTTTATAATAGGGTAGAGATGGTGTCAACACCTCTATTGTTTTAGGATCCTCATAGGAGTATGCTCATGGATCATGTTATGACCGAACCTTACCATTTTGCTAGGTTCCTTAATCACCATAGTTGGTTTACTCATGAGATTAGTGTGACCTTTATTAGACCTTCTATATATCCTTCTCCTCCCTTAGTAGAGCCATTATGAGAGCCCATTACTATTCCCTCTATAGTTGAGCCCCTTCCCACTCCTACTATGGTTGAGCCTATTCCTACTCCTATTATTGTTGAGCCTACCCCTTATTCTCATCCCATTTCTCCTTCCATTGAGCCTAGTTTCATTCCTCCTCCATCACCACCTTCCCTTGGTGATGGTTTGCTTCCCTTGCTTAATATTTCTCCTTTTCCCACCAAATGGGCTTATGAGTGTTCTTTGGCTTCTTCCACTCCTATTATACCTCCATTTATGATTTCTTCTCTTTAGACCACTCACAAGCATATTTGTTTCTTTTATGGGACATATAATCATTCTTCTACCTATTATCACAAGTTACAACAATATATTAATACTTTGCATCCTTTCTCTCCTACCTTAGACAAAGCTACACTTCCCCTAAAGTTTCTACCTAAATATATACCTAAGTATGGTGAGGTGTGTTATCTATGGTACCAATGTGGTGCCCATCACACTGATCATTGCCACATCCTTTAAAAACACCTTAAAGACCACCTTGTAGCTATTCTCAGACATTCTATTCCTCCCACAATTCATTCCTACAAGAAAGATCCTCCTTCTTCTCTCATGGCTCCACCCCTAGTGGTTCCATCCCTACTTGTGGTCCCTTCATCACGTTATATGCCTTCACCCATGATTACTTCACCTATGGATCCATTTCCACCTATGAGTCTCTCACCTATATATCCTTATCCACTAGTGATTCTTGCATCTCCCATAGATCCTACTCTCATGCATTATCTTAAGCATCCTTTGCCTAATTTTCCTCAGCATGATCCTTTGAGCATTCCTACTTTTTCAATTGAGGAAACTATAAGAGAAGTCTTTTCCTAGTTTTCATTGAAGATTGATGAGACATTATTAGTAGTTCATATCCAACTTCATAGAGACTTATCTGATGTCTTGGATAATATGTGTGGGCAAATTTATCATTACTTATGAGCACATGCATGATGCCTTTACATTTACATTTTTATTGGGCGTGTGCTCCAATTTTATTTTTATCCATCTACTATATCATTTGACACTATGTCAAATTCATATTTTTCTTATATTATGATTCTTTACTATTTGATACTATATATTGCTTATATTTCATTTATATTCACATATAATTGTCTTTCTTTATCATTTCTTTCTATTTCCTTCTTGAGTTTTTCTCAAAATTCCCTTCTTGCCTTCATGATTATTTTCTTTCTTATCTCTATTTTTCACACATAATTATCATTTTGAATTGGTTACACAAACCTTATTCCCTATGATTCTTTTCTTCTTTTACCATGTGATCAATTAGCAAATAATGCATCTCATTATACTTTCCTTTCACCGATCCAACTTTGGATCTCCATTTTCCCTTCTTCCTTTTTTGTAAACTAAACATATACATAGTTGAGACTTGAGATCACATGCTAGTTCATTATTAATCTTAAGTGTCTTAGTCAATATTTGTCTTAAGTTATATTCCTTTAGCCTTATTTTATATCTCAATCGTGTGTATCACTACATATCTCATGATTGGTCATTCCAAATTTGTATGGAAGAGGAATCTTAAAAAGCCATAAAAAGTTAAAAGCCAAATCTTTTTTAAAAGACAATGATATCTGAAAGTAAAAATATTCTTAAGAAGTCAAATCACACTAAAAGACATGATTCAAAAACACATCTCCTTTTAGTCAAAGCTTAAATTCCAAAATTGGCCTCACAATAGAGCCTAGGTCCTTTGGGGTGTGATAGGTCAGTAGATTAGAAGAGGAGAATAAAATATATATTTTAGTGCTACCCACTTTTTAATACAAGTACCCAATCTTCATAGTAGATTGATAGCTCTGTAAAATGTCTTGAGGAATGGGGAACACATCATGGGAAGGTAGGTATATTTTATCTTTCACTTGTACTAATATACCTTCATGAGTTGAACCTAGTATCATGCTTATATACCTACAAATATTTGTGTCTATAGTGAATAGATTTCCTTTGTACATCGATGGTACTAGTCACTTAGTTTCTTCTCATGTCCTTAGTATGTCTCTCATATCCTAAGGTCTCCTCATAAGATTCCTAAGTCTTGATTTTTACACTCCATTGTTATTACCTATATCTCTAATATTTCCTCTTGAGAAATATTTTTTGTCGACTGATTAGTCCCCTTGGGATTTCATTTGTGAGTTGTATTCTAAGACTATGGATAGGACCTAACCATACTCACAAATTACCACATTTTCCCTTTCTATTACCCACATATTTTATTACTCAATTGTCCCAATTTTCCACCCCAATGGTGTTCACTTTTTGATTTGTAGTATAACACTTTGGATAAGACTTGACATTCCTCACAAAATTTTCCAATAATATAAGTCACAAACAAAATTGCATGTGTCAAATATGAGATAAGATGTGATTGATTATGAAGTTACACATCATTGACATGCTTCTCATCTTGATTTAGTGTGTTTTATGATTACTTAATTTATCTTTCACTTTTATCTTATTTTCTAAGTGCATGTAAGAATACAACCATTTCTTGAATTTTTCAATCTTCCCAGCTTGAATTAGTGTGATCAATTTAAGACTAATATTTTGCCAAAAACAATTTCTCTTATACTTCCCAACATGATATAGTATGATTAATTGACTTAATTAATTTGTTTTATATCATTTGTTCCCTTTTACATACCTTCCATTTTAATACATTGTTTTCATACTTCCCAATGTGATTTAGTATAATTTAACTTGTTTTAAATTGGTGCAAAAATCTTTCACTTTGGTTTGAGAACATATTCCTTATTACCATCTTGTTTTACCATCCCTTGGTTGTTTATACTCAGTCATTTTCTTGTTATTACACATTTCCCAACTTGACATAGTGTGTAGTACATTTTTGATTGATTATATTTTACCAAGTCTTTTTGCCTATTGCTTTTTAACCATTCATGTGTCCTACATAATGTTAGAAAATAAACCACATATTATATATTTCCTATAGAATATAAAATAATAGTTAAATACATGTGCTAGAAATAAATATATCCAAAGCATCCATAACCACAACCATAATGATGACAATATACACAATCAACATCAATATGCCAAAATGATACATCATATATACATCTCATGAGTTTTAATATAACAAGTACAACCATATATACAATGCTTTAGCCCTATGTCTAGGCCCCATCCTATCTATATCATGGCCTATCCATGCTACTTACTAAGGCCTTAGTCTGACTCCTTTGAATAGTAAGGAGTTTGTCTGAGATCTCAATCCCTTTACCTATCCTTATAGATGTGTTATCTACACTTGTGCCTATTCTAACTCAGTCTGGGTTATTGTATAGACCTATGTCAACTAGGTCTACATCACCATATGTGCCTATGTCATCTACATCACTGTATCTAGATGCATAGCTCTCTCCTCTACTAGTGCCTACCATGCTCATATCTTTTTTACACCCATCTCTACTGGTGGTTGCATGCTCTCCCTTTATACCCATATCTACCTCACTACCTCCCTTGATAATTTAAACTAGCTCACCTAAGTTGGGGTAGATGGTACACTGGGGTCCTCTAATGTAGTAGGGTCATATGACTATAGAGTCTCATCTAAGATTTCATGGATTCATCCCCTCATAAGTGACCCTCATCTCTCTTCCTCATCCTTAGCTATGCCTACAAAATCACACCTAGATAGATATTAGATCACTATCATATCTCACAATATTTATCTACCTCTAGTATCTATTTCAAAATGAAAACTTAAGGAACAAATTAATCATTTTTTACCTATCTATATCTTAGCCATTTAGTCTCACTATCCATGTGACTACCTAATAGTCTCTCCATCTATGAGACCTGTTATCACCTCCTTTTTAGGTCACCTCTTTAGCTCAAATCTAGTTTTCATGGCTCACATCCACCTTAACTTATGCTTGAGTGGCCTTTATATCATCCAACTCTCCTCTGACTCACCTAATGGGTCACCAAGGATGTTGATAGTCTCTATTCACTCTTGCTCTTCCTAATTCTATCAACATCATGTATTTGATGGTCATATCTCATCTAATTATGGAGATGGTGATGGTTTCTTTGGTGCCACTATCTCTACATCCCTCTCCTCCCACTCTACTCCCTATCATGCTTGCTCAGTTTATGGTCACTCATGATGTGGTATGAGCATCGACCTCATCACTAGTGGCCCTAGTTCCTTCTTCCCCCATGGCTCTTTCACATGTTAAGCCCACTACTTGACCATAAATATTGATGCCACTAGATGAGTTAAACCCATCTACCTTGGCACCCATGCCATCGGATATGGTTCTCTCCACCAAGTATAATGTCTAATAACCTTTTTCCTTACTATAACTGGTGTAAATGTGTACCAACTCAACCATGTAGTCATTATGTCTCCATATGGTTACCACACTATGTATACACATCTCATCATATACATCATTGACATGTGGAACAAAACCCATGTTACATGATCCTCTCTCCATATCTACACTCAAGGTGACTTATTATCAACCACATGGGGCAACCCAACCAGCTGATATATGGGAAACCTCTCATAGATCCAAATTGTTAACAATATGATCGATCTTATAGATTTATGCCTTCTAACAAACACCTCATATAGATCATATATGATTTGGACATAGATGGAAAAATTAAGATCATATATTATACCCTCCTTTAGAATCCTCCTACTCAAGGCTACCATAAGTAATGGTACCTTATTATCTAACTTATGAAATATCACTCACTATGTCACAAGTCCTATCATAACCTTTTGGATATCCAAAATCTATGATTCATACACATCAAACATGCTAACTCACCTACTTCCTAACGTTGTATCCAAGCCTATATCCCACATGGATAAGGCTCTACTCTCCTCCAAGATATTTGGCATGCCTATAGTCAATAGTTGTCATATCACTGGTATCCCTAAGATGACATGCAAATCCTCTAGTGTGATAGCAACCTTTACCATATCCATATCCACCTCCCATCTAAAGGTATTAGTCAATCATTCCCAACATCTAATGAACATGACTAATAGATCTAAGCTCAGGGGAATCCTATACATGTCAAATATCCCTCTTATGCCTAAAATTAATAGCCTAAATCTATCACCTATGGTCATATGCTCCAATAGATCTAGTAGCCAAGATATTTCTACCAATCTCCAAAATTAGGATCTTCCCTATAACCAAGAAACAACAAAAGATGTATTAGATCATTTATGTCATGTATAGTCAAAATACATTATTTTTACAATTTTAATAAAAAATAAGCCTAAACTACTTTAATTTATTCAATTTTACCTAGATTTAACCTATTAAATTCTTTTTACCCTTACTTGGTCATTTCAAGCCATTCTAGCCTTCTTTCAGCCTTTTACACACATTTTCATACAATTTTGGTTCTTTGGTCAAACTAGTTTGACCAAAATCTCTCTATTTTGGCCTAGTTGACTTAAAAATATAACTCAACCCTCTTATTTCCCCTCCCCAGTATTACATTATCATTCTAGACTTGTTGGACCAGTTGGAAAACTATACTAGGTCAATAGTCTGCAAAATGTATAGGGTCGATATATACCTACTAGGTCAGTAGTGTGGATTTTGACTATTTTTTAGCCTACTGAATTGACTAGGTCAACCCAATTGTTTTTCATTGCTAACCCCTTGAATTTTCTTAAAAAATTGCCCTTTTACCATTTTCTTCTAAAATCATCTAAACCCATTTCCCATTTTCTTATTTTATACCTATAGAATCTAATTTTGCCTCATTCCAACATTTAGAAATGCTAAAAATTATTATTTTCTAAAAATTCAACAAAATACTAGAAAATTGGCTTAAAATTCATAGTTGCATACCTATAGTTCACTTCATACCGCTCCTAGATTCCCTCCCTATCTAGCCTATCTTCTCCTCACCATCCTAGCTCATTTGGTCTCCAGAGCTCTTTTTTCTCTCTTTCACAAATCAAAATAACAAAATGACTTGTCTTTCCCCTATTTAAAAACACTTTTCAACAATTCAAATTCTTCAATTATTTTCAAGAAAATGCCTTCCTTTTCTTATATCTTTGTTCTTACTTATCCATTTTCAAAACCATCAAATGCATTGGATTCATGATGACATAGAGAATAGTTTTCACTATCATATGCTTATCTTACAATTTTTTTTATTTTTGGCTATTTTTTGCACTAACTTCTATAGGTTTACCTAGTGTTATTCACATTGGACACATTCAAATCTCTTGCATTCTACTTCTTTATCTACTACACTAAGATAAGTAAAGGTATGTGTTTTTCAATTTTGTCCTTTCTTTTATCTTATTTGTTGCTTACCGCACTTAGCATCAACATTGTGTTTTATCGTGTTCTATCCCAAAGCACCATCTCATGTTGTACTTATGTGATACATGATAAGATTTGAGTGGGCCATATGTATACAAATAATATTTTCATACTTTTATTGATTACTGACACTTTGTATCTGTCAAGAACTTATCAAGTCTCAATCTCTCTGAGTGATGCCTTAAGGGGTGCATCGAGAAAGGGGTGGGCAAACCATTTGTGATTCATAAGATTGTTGTCGCTTTTTCCACTTGCCATCTACAAACTCATCTCTAAAACTAATTACATTAAGCTTGTTATTCTCATCCTTACCCATTCTATTCTTTTTCCATGATTTATCTTCCTTTTCTTACCTTAATTCCCTTTTGGACAGTCAATTGTAATAGGTCATTTGGGTTGTCCCTGTATGATTTAGAGTAATTTTTAATTTTTGGGTTTGTTATCCTTTAAACTAAAATATCTCATACCAAGTGAATTATCCCAAAATACATACAGGGTCAACTGGTTCAAACCTACACAACTGACATTTCTAAAAGGATTTAGGGAAAGATCTGCCTATATATAAAATTTCATTTCCATCCATTTGTAATAATAAAAATGATGAAGAATAAGTGTGAATGAACATCTACTTATTGACCATTCTACTTAAGGAATAAATCATATGGTTCCATACTTTCTTTAGAGATATAGATTTTATCTTGTGGAGTGATCTTTTGGATGCATAGATAGGTTGTGTAGCCTAGAGATGATTTTTTTTATTATCCTTACTGAATTGATCCATAAATTGGAACTTATTTCCATGTAAATTTTTTACAATGGATTATTCATAGGAAATTAATTAAATTCCAAAAATTATTCTATAAAACAATCAACTTAAGGAAAAGCAATGCAATAAAATACACACCATATTGCATAAGAGTTGATTACAGAGTTTGGCAATGCCTGCATCTTCGAGTTCGCTAACTAGTTGAACTAATTCATTATAATATGTCTATAAGTAAATAGTAACACTTATATAACAATAATGAATCTAAGTGTTACGGACCTTTGAAGAATCTTAAAATCCATGGATAGATTCTTCACCTTCTTGAAACACACCTTTGGATGTCCTCTACTCATAATATCACTTCTAAGCATCAAAAATGGAAATAAACAACCTAAAATTTGGACACTCAACATATAGCTAAAACCATCTCAGAAACTACAATACTTCACTAGTTTACCTTGAAGTCCAAAAATGACTCTAGATGCTCCAAATTGGAGGAAGAGTAGTAGGTCCTTATGCCTTATCATAATGTACTACTTTTGAGGCTTTACAATATCTTCAAAAGTATTCAAAAATTAAAATAAACAACTACAAAGTTGTTCCTTGGAGAAAAATAATATTAATCCCTTTTCAGACTTTTCTCTAATTCTACTCTAAACTCCTTCTACAATATACACAAGCTTTTATATGCCTTTAACCTTTAGCATTCACTGCTAAGCTTTTCGAATGAATTACAAATACAAATTTGAGAACTTTATATAGTGCTTCCACCCCATATCCCAAGCCGTTAGGTCTTATCCCTTTTACATGGGAGGTTCATGGTTTGATCCACATCCTCTACACTTTTGGTGGGCATGTTAATCTTATATCCCACATTGGAAAGTGGGGAAGCTTCATGGATATTAATATATCACAAAGTTTAAGGTTTAACATGCCAAGTATTTAGCATTGGCATAAATTTCTTGGGTTTATGGAGGCAGATGGTAAGTTTTGATGTGGCATGTGGTTATCACATGGGATGTTGAGGCATGTATGTGAAAGTTAAGGCATGAAACATAGAGTTATATGGTTTCACGTGGATATAACGTGGAAACTATGTGGCATGTGGATTTATGAGGAAAATATAATATGGTTTATTTAGAAACATTTAGAAAATGAAATTGGATGGTGGCAAGCCATGTGGTGGCTTGAGGACCCACCATGTGGTCCAATCTCACCAAAACACTTATAGACTTCTCACCACGCCACTTGTTGACCACTCATCTTGCCCCTTGTTAGCGTTCAAATGGATGTTCCATCCAAACCCCAAATTTTTTTTACTGATTGTCAAAGATCACCTATCAAAGATAGATGATTAAAAATCACTATTTTCTTCCATATCGTGCCATGTGTCATGTTCTTACTAGTCCATATTTTTACCACATCATCCTATTGACCAGGTTTGAACATAACTTTGACTAGCCATATCTTTCACATACATACTCCATTTCATGAACCATAAATTATGTCAAAAATCTCATGAAGAGATATTCACTATGGAACTATTCTTATATTTTTCTATAATGGTCCATTTCTATAGTTTGACCAACTTTGACCAATGTGACTAAAACTTTGACCATCTACACAAGGAGCATATGAGCTCCATTTTCTACATTTCACATACCATTAGAAAGGTCTCAGTTGGCTCTACACATTCATGAAAGTTTCTATCTTCTTCATGACCTTTTATGAATTGACCTCTAAATCAATTCTCCCCACTAAAAAGGATTTTTATCCTCAAAAAGCTAGTACTGGACCTAGTACTTCATATGAAGATCTTTGCATGGCTTTGGCTCTCAACTCTGGCTTGAATGATCTTCTAAATGTCAAATACCAACCTGATTGTTAGTCAGTTCTAGAGGTACTTCGATGGGTTTTCAGATTTGTTACTATGAAAATATTACAAGACATCCAGTGTTATAATAATCACCATTTACAATTTTCCTTGTAGAGTTTCTACCTAACAACACAGTTTACAAACATTTCCCTTCTTGGGTCTTTGATAAATAGAAACACAATGATTACAAACATTTCCCACAAGGTCCTAAATAAAGCAAAGATATGCATAAACAATGCCTATATTTAGGTCTTAAAAATATGTATACATGCTTACACACTCTATAACATACATATTGAAATATACAACCTATTTTTTGAAATGTACTTGATGATTTTCATGATGACATGTTACCCTGCAGTGTTTATGTCTACAACATAGATGAGTTAAATAAAATTGAAGGTACCATTTTACCTATAATGGTTACTATCGATGTTCTCACATGAGATATTCTATCCCATCTTTTAAAATGTTATACTAATTTTCCTTCTTGGAAAATGTTTCCTTTCTCAGAGACAAGTATGGTTTACCTAAGATAATGCCACTAAACTGAAGTAGAACCACATCTAACTCTACTTCATCTAAAAAGTTGATGGTGATTGAAAATCCTTGTTTACAAGATTTACTTACATGTACATTTTTACCATCATTTATTTTATCCATAGAATAAGGTTGGAAATGTGGCTTAGTTTCCAAACCTAAGGCTTCTACAACATCTTCTAAGATCAAATTCTTTTGATAATTTTTATCAAAAATAGAATCTATCTTAGAATGCTTAGCAATTATTCTTTTAAATAAATGTTACTTACCTTTCTAGGGTGATAATTCCTAAACTGTCAACTTCTCATTGACTATCATCTCCCTTGCTAATGTTGTCTTTGGTTCAGCTTGATTATATTCTATCTAAGGAGGCTCTAGTTTTACTTGACTGAAGATGCAATTACAACCTTTGCCTAAGGTTGTGGATTATTCTATTGAACTTCCTTCAACAAATTCCCCTTAGAATTGAAGTAAAATCCTAACTTCATTTCTTCCTTATGCAACTTATTTTCAGTAGTTTTCTTAAATTTCCTTTTAGGACTCTCTTGTGCATAATCAAAAAATAAATTAGAGTATTTATTCTTTGCATACCTTGGTGAGTCATTTGAAGATTCTTCATCCAATGTAACTATCACATCTTCAGAGAGTACTTCTTCCAGCTCTTCAGAATGTCCTAGCTTGCTACTTGAGTAATCCTCTATCTTAGCTTCTTGACATATTTTTCATTCGCCTCCATATCATAATCCTACTTGGAGTGGTCTCTTTGCCATTTGGATAGGCTGGACAATTCCTTGCTAATTAATGCTAAGGCCTTTTCATTTGAATCCAATTTTCACTAATAGCTTTGAACCTATTCCTTTCATGTGCTTTTCAAATGTATTAACACATGAACTTAATGAATGTTTAGGGTTAGTGCATTCATTATCCATAAAATTGATTTCATTATTTTCATCTTCAACATGTACATCAAAAGATACATTAATAATTGGAGCATTATTTGCTTTTGAACTTCCAATATCATTATCATTAATATGACTAGTAGGAATATGTGAATTAAAAGAATCACTGCTATAACCAGAATGTACCTTTGTAGTCTAGCTTGGTAACATCTCTTAGAGGAATCATTCATTTATTGTTTGATGCTTAGGAGATATAGGCTTTGTAATTTTTTTCATAGGTGCTTTCCCCTTTTTTTTTCATCACTGTTGGTACCAGGTTGGATATTTTTTAATGTGAAAATCTCAGCATTGATCTACAATGTGACCTTTTTTGGAGCAATAGCCATAGAATTTTGATTCCACTCACATTTGCTTCTTTTGAGGATGTTCTTGTTGTAGTTTTTCTAGTAGAGCATCAATTCTATATTAGAGCTTCTCGATATATAACTCCTTTCTTTGTTCCATAGCTTACTGTCTTGGTTCTTACAATTACAAGTATTGCATCAATATAATGACAATAGTATTTAGCAATAGCTAAACTTGAGTTAACATTAGATCCATAGTGTTCCATAAAATGTGAGTAAAATCACAAAATCACAAATTCACCTATAATTTTAGTTTTGATATCAAACATGATGTACTAGAATAATGTTTACATAGAGGTTAGCCTAGAACAATAACCGCTCTGATACCAAATATGATCCATAAACTGACACTTATTTCCATGCAAAAAGTTTATAATGGATTCTTCATAGGCAATTAATTAAATTTCAAAAATTATTCTATAAAATAATCAACTTAAGGAAAAGCAATGCAAGAAAATACACACCACACTACACAAGAGTTGATTACAGATTTTGGCAATGCCTGCATCTCTGGGTTCACTAACTAGCTAAACCAATTCATTATAATATGTCTATAAGTAAATAACAACCCTTATAGAAAAATAATGAATCTAAGTATTATGGACCTTCAAAGAATCTTGAAATCCATAGACAAATTCTGCACCTTCCTGAAACACACCTCTAGATGTCCTGTACTCAAAATATCACTTCCAAGCATTAGAAATGGCAACAAACAAACTCAAATATAGACACTTAATATATAGATGGAATCGTCTTGGAAACTAGAATATTTCACTAGTTTACCTCAAAGTCCAAAAATGAATCTAGATGCTTCAAATCAGAGGAAAAGTAGAAGTAGGTCCTTATGCCTTAGCACAATGGACTACTTCTAAGGCTTTACAATATCTTCCAAAGTACTCAAAATGAAAAATGAAAAACTAAAAAGATGTTCCTTTTAGAAAAATAATATTAGTACCTTTTTATACTTTTCTCCAACTCTACTTTGAACTCCTTCTGCAAGATACACAAACTTTTATATGCCTTTAACCTTTAGCATTGGCTACTAAACTTTTCAAATGAATTACAAATACAAATTTGATCACTTTATATAGTGCTTCCACCCCATAGCCCAAGAGGTTTGACCTTATCCCTTTTACATGGGAGGTTCATGGTTTGATCCACATCCTCTACACTTTTGGTGGGCATGTTAATCTTATATCCCACATTGGAAAGTGGGGAAGCTTCGTGGATATTAATATATCATGAAGTTTAAGGTTTAACATGCCAAGTATTTGGCATTGGCATATATTTCATGGATTTATGGAGGCATGTGGTAATTTTAGACGTGCCATGTGGTTATCACATGGGATTTTGAGGCATGTATGTGAAAATTAAGGCATGGAACATAGAGTTATGTGGTTTCATGTGGATATAACATGAATGAAACATGGAAACTATGTGGCATGTGGATTTATGAGGAAAATATAATATGGTTTATTTGGGAACATTTGGAAAATGAAATTAGATGGTGACAAGCCACATGGTGGATTGAGGACCCACCATGTGGTCCAATCTCACCACACCACTTGTCAACTTCTCACCATGTCACTTGTTGACCACTCATCATGCCACTTGTCGATGTTCAACTAGATGTTCCATCCAAACCCCAATTTTTTTTACTAATTATCAATGATCACCTATCAAATAAAAATTATTTAAACTCACTATTTTTCTTCCATCTCATGCCATGTGTCACATTCTTACTTGTCTTGATTTTTGCCACATCATCCTGTTGACCAAGTTTGACCATAACTTTGACCAGCCATATCTTTAGATTATGCCAAAAATAACATAACAAGATATTTTCCATGGAACTATTCTAATATTTTTCCATAATGGTCAATTTCTAAAGTTTGACCAACTTTGACTAATGTTGACCAATGTGACTAGAACTTTGACCATCTACACAGGGAACATATGAGCTCTTTTTTCTATGTTTCACATACCATTAGAAATGTCATAGTGGGATATATGTAATGGTTTAGGTTTTTATCTTCTTCAATACCTTTTTTGAATTGACCTCTGGATCAACAACAATCTCTTGTAAAACACCTTGGTTAAGGGAGAGATTGAGGCTCGATAGGTTCATCTTCAAGGTAAGTATTCCTATCTTTATTTCTCCTTTGTAAGAGTAGATATATAATGTACTTGTGATTCTTTCTTCCATGCATTAGGACTATTTATACATTGGCATGAGTATATGTATTCTATGTATGTTTAGTTTAGTTTGTTTTGTTTCTCACCCCCACTTTGTGCCATAAGATTTGGTGAACACTAGATTAGATTTACTTTCTTATTTATTAGAATAGAGTGAAAATAGGACATAGGACTATTTTAGGGTTTTTTCTTGATTGTGTTAGACTATAAGCTTTGGAACCCTTCCTAGCATTGTGTATTATGATAAGTGATCCCCTAATCAGGTCTAGTGGATCCCCATATTGGTCATGCCCTTGCTAAACAAATGTATCCCTAATCAAAAGTGTAAGTATGCTCTATCTTCTTTGAGCTAAGATTTATTTATAGACATTATTCATTTTTTATTGCATATAGTGTGGTACTCATGCATTATATGATATGCATAATAATATATAAATCTCATCATTGGGTGTAGAGGGGGTAAGGTTATCAATTTAAATTTAATCATTTCAATTAGTACCTCACTTGAAATCATATTTTATCTTTTAATGTTTTTTACATCACTATTTGTAGATGTACTTTATTTTAATTTATGATTTGGACATGAAAGAGTTTTATGCACAACTTTGCTAGGTGTAGATGCACATACATAGTTTACACTATCATATTCTAAATATTGTGTACATGTAATTTGATTTTCAAATAATGTGATATGTTCACTTAATAATTGATTTTTATTTTTTAAATCTGATATTAACTTTCTAATATTGATAATTTGATCCCTTAGAGTCTCACAAGTACAAACCCTAGTTGCTTCTGATTGAACATGTAGTCAAACCCCTATAGAGAAGAGGTTTGAATAGGATGATTATGGAGATTATGATAATGGTATGGGATGATTCATCTCATGGAAGAGTGATAACATGGACATATTTAGAGGAAAAGTATCTATCACCCTCGTGGAGATGAGGAGGTGAAGGAGATTCTTTCATGTGCATAAGATATAACATTGAGACTTGAAACCTAGTTGTTAGATTATGTAAATAAATCCTCTATGTAAGGATTTATTTCTTAATTGAATTATGTATAAGATAATAATAACATGCTAGAGATAGATTGAAATTTGACATAAATTTCAATTGATACAAATCATCATCTATACATGTGTTTATGTCTTTTTTGAGATCATTCTAATTTAAAGGGAACAAACATGAAAATGAAAGCATTAAAATTTGAAAAAATATATATATAAACTTATTATATCATTATTATCATCATTATATCAAATAAAATTAGGAAAAGTATGGATCTAAAATTTGAATGCTGGAAATGTAAACCCTAGGGTTATCTAGGGTTATGGTTTGTGCAATATTTAAAGTTGGGTTCACTAAATGTGTTAACCTTTTAGGACTTAATAAGTGTAAATCCTATGTTTTTTTTAGAATTTGGGTATATTAAATCAAGGTAATAATATGTAATAAATACATCCAATAATTTATTATAGAATTGACTAGCTTTGACTTTTCTAAAAATATCAATAAATTGCATAAGTAAGAACTTATCCAAAAAATAACTATGACAAATGATCTAGTTGTTTAAAACTAAGGTGGAAGCTAGTATGAGTGTCATAAAATAAATCCTAGTGTTATAAACCCTCCTAGATAGTAGCACCATAATTGGACAATAGTGTCATTATTAGAAATGTTGTGGTAGTGTCTAGATATGGGTGGTAGTCTCCTCTATGCAGGACTATCCAAAGCTTCTGAGTACACCTGTGTCTAGATATTTTAGCTATATTTATACATGAATTAATTATAAAACCTTGTATATTACATATAATTAATTATTTAATGAGTAAACCCTAATCCTCTATGTAGTTAGGGCATCTAGTTGATATGAGATGAAAGTTTGTTTGTTAGTAGGGTAGGATGGACATACTCAACACCCCATTGTGATGAGAGTTTCCTACATACCAATAATATAAGGAGGTATCAATACTAATGTATTTCTCTCCACCTAAGTATAGGTACAAGTGTAAATGAAGCTAATATGATAGTGGCCTTGATTGCTTTGAGGGTTTTTGAGACTGGAAATCTAGGTAATCTAAGCTTAGGGCCATTATAGATGGTACTATATAGGAGTAGGGCACAATATGGATTGATAACCTTAATTGTGCATAAATTATTTTAAGTTGGAATGTTTATTTTGTATTTTATTTCCATCTAGTGTTTATAGGGATAAAAATCATGTATTTGTACTATTTTGATGCTTGTACAAGTGATAAAAGAGGTCTAGGTTGACCCTAATAAGTTCTAGTTTTGAAAATATATCCATTTGGGGAAAATAAAGGTAAAGGACATTAGTGCCATTTTTGGTCCCTATTATGGTTCTAGTGTCCAACTGGTAAAAAAACTAGGTATAAAGGGCCATGATTAGGAAAGGAGGGTTTATGACTACTTTAGGGTTAGCTAGAACACTTGTGGCTAGTAAAATGGCTAGATAAGTGTGATAGTATGATCTAGGATAGGTCTAAGGATAATCTAGGGATAGGTAGTCTCAATTAGCACTCTTAGAAATCAAATACCAATTTTGGGTGATTACACAATGCAATTTGGGTTCAACATGAAATCTTTTTAACTTTTTAGTGCACCTACAATGATTCCAAGAATGTTTCCAATTTAACCAACAAATACCCATCTCAAAAAAAAATCATTTACTAAACTTACTTGTTTTTTCTTGAATGTATTTAATGGTGAGGTTTTTTCTTGTTTTATCTACTTGATCTACTTTCTCCTCTTTTTTCATGTATAAAAATGATTAGCTATCTACTTCTCAACACCATTGTGGTCTACATTCTAGCTATAATAAACTTAAGTCATGGGCAGATAGAGTAACTCTATTTTCCCCACAATCTCATTAAGTTATAGTGAAAAATATATTACAAACTAACATAAAAACCTCCACAAACTATTTCAACACTCCCCTAAGCACCCATGGATTCTACCACCAAAATATCGGCATCAACCTTGGTTGGGTCAAGCAATAATAAGTAAAAATACAAATCTAAAGAACCAAGAAGCCACTCTATATTAGGAATATTAGTGTTCATTCCATCATTACATAATCCAAAACCAAGGTCAACCAATAAACCTTAAACCATAAACTTATTTCCACCCTATTTGTTCATTACTTATACCTATTCAAGGTCCCACAAGATGGTCTTGAGTCATTGTGAACACTTATCAAGCTAAAAAAATCATGGCCTAAGAAACTAGAGTGAAGAAACCAAATAATCATTAAGATTACAACAACAATGTATGTACTAATTCCAACATGAAGACTCATTAAAACTAAATGGTTAGATAAATCAAACAATCAAATATAATACAATCAAATACCTAATTGAAAATGGACAAAAACATCTAAAGATGATTACTCACAATGAACAAGGATCATAACCAACATCAAGATAATATATTAAATTGAGATGAGCATCAACATATCGAAAACAAAAGTCAAGTTTTTCACAATAATAAATCAATAATTAGAATAGGGATAGAACATAAAACAAAGATAAAATAACACTCATGAAGTCAGTACATAAAGATAGAAATGACTTAGTGAATAATTAAATGTTTATAATCTGATAATATCTCAAAATAAATTGTTAGAATATTTTTTGATACTCTAGCATTTTAATTCCCATGCTATCAAATTCCATCATAAGACATAGATCATTAACATGTTCCTATAGTCATAGAATAAGACATCAATAGTATCTAAACAAGGTACAAATATCCAAGTCATAATTTAAATTATGAATTATATAACATATTCCTACATGACATTTAATACATCCTATATATCACTATTTCAATAATCATCCAATATAGTGATGAATCATAACTAAAAATTATTGATAATAGAATCATAACATCTTAATCAAGATCAACACATGTAGCAATAATCAGAGTTCTAACCAAAATCAAATAAAACATGAAATAGTAAATTCTCAAACAAAAACTAAAAGTGCATTAAATAGATAGGTTATGACATCCTCCCCCTCTTAGAGAGGATTGATCTTAATCACTAGTCAAACAACAAGAGATAATGCTTCCTAAAAATATGCTCATATTACCAAGTATTACTCATTTCACTCATCAAATCTAATTGGACCAAAATTTGCATAATATCTCTATTTCAAAATGTAATGTTGTGATGGTCTAGCATCCTCATAATTTCCAATTGCATATTTTCCTCTTTCATAACCTACATATTTTTCTAATCCAAAATATGATTAGGATCATATGTGTGTTTTCTTAATAAATAAAAATGGATAAAATCATGAATCCTAGACAGAGAAGGATGAAGGACCAATCAAAAGGCAACAAGTTGAATCTTTTCTAAAATATCAAAATTTCCAATAAAGTGTGGAGCTATCTTGGAAGTCTTTCTAAAATTTATCAATATCTTTTAAGGTCTAACATGCATTTCATCATAAACATTAAATTCATGAGGTAGTTTTTCTAATTAACATAACCCTTTTGATGATCTAAACCAACTTTTAGAATTTGGCACATTAGATCCATTTTTTAATCATACTCCTATAGTACATCTAGGCTAGCAATAGATCTCTTATATAAGCTATCACATCTAATTTGGGTTATGTATTTACATCCATATAGAGATTAAAGAGGAAACATTTTAATCACATAATGTTAGGATCTTTTGTAAACAAACTAAACCAAATGTAGGTAATCTTCCCATTTAACTTGCTTATCTATGACATACATTCTTATAATGTCCTCAACTACTTGGTTAATTATTTTAATTTGAGAATCTATTTTGGGCGGTATAAATTAAAAAAAATTAACCAAGTTTCAAATGTTGTAGTCAATGTTCACTAGAACCTTTAATTAAACAATTTGTCTTAATCTGAGATAATCACTTCTGGTATGCCATGCAACTGAATCACTTCCTTCACAAAATGTTCTAAAAATACATAAATTTCATTATTCATGTTTGTAGCAATGAAATAACCAACCTTGGTTAGCTTATCAATTACCACTAGAATGGTATAATTCTTGTTGTAATATTTAGGTATCCCATAAATGAAAATAATCAAGATTACAAACCACTTATCTCTTGGTATAGCATGAGGATATGACAAACCCCAAAGGTGGTAATTTTTAGCCTTAACACTATTAAATTAGTAACATCATACTTCAAACTAAGCCAAAAGTAATGTATAGCTCATATCATTTTTTGACACTAGGATGAATAAAATGAGGTGTTGTATGTACTATTATCAACACTAAAATCCAAAATTCTCTAGACATGGGTAAATAAATCATAATTAATTCCTTAAAATGCCATATATTTTAAAATAAAAATAAACTCATTTATAATAGGCTATTTAACAAAAATTTCTCTTACATCATAGAAAAATTCATCATTAAGCTATTATTTTAACACAACATTTTTGAAATTTACTTACAAAATAGACAAGGTAGCAAGGTATGTGCATCCATTGAGGGCATCAACAAAATTATTTTCCTTTCCTTTAACATATAAAATATCCATGATAGTTTCTTCTACAAATTCCAACCACCTAATTTGGTGCATATTTAAATCATCATTTGAAAATAAGTGTTCTAGGCTATAATGATCAAAGTTCACCTTAAAATGTTTTCCTAATTTGAAGTGCTTCAAAGTATGAACTATGATACAAAATACCATGTCATGCATAGGATAATTATTTTCATATTCCTTGAGATTTTTTAACTCATAAGCCACAACTTTTCCATCCTAAGTAAAAATTCCACCATAGCCTTCCTTAAAAACATCAACCTATATTTCAAACTTACCATTAGGATTGGGAATATAAAGTATATGTTTTGAATTTTAAGAAAAATTAAGATTATTTAAATCCTCTTAACATTAATGAGTCCAAACTTTTTTTTCCCTTGAATTTCAAGGAATTAATAGGAATGGATATACTAAAATTAATCTACACAAAACTATGTTAATAACCATCCAAGCCATAAATTTACATACTTCATGTACATTATTAGGGTAAGGCCACTATTTAATATATTTTATCTTTGTTGGGTCCACAATAATTCCATATTTAGAGATTATTTGGCATAAATAATGAATTTTAGACTAAAATACATTACATTTGGAGATCTTTCCATACAGTTTAAGTTATTTTATCCTTTTTAAAACCAACCTTAAGTGTTGTTCATGCTCAGCTTCATCCTGAGAATAGATAAGAATGTTATCCAATAAGACAAGTATAAATTTATCCATTTAATCATTATATACACTATTCATCAAATTCATAAATATAACATACATTTGTTAATCTAAAAGTCATAACAATGAACTCATAATGACCATACAAAGATTCAAAAGTTGTTTTATAAACACATTCTTCCTATATATTTAGTTGATGGTAGCCTAATCTTAAGTCAATCTTAGAAAATGTTGTTTCCCCCTTTAGTTGACCAAAAAAATTGTCAATACTTATAAATGGATAATGATTTTCTATTTTTACCATATTAAGCATGTAGTAAATAAGCCACAACTTAATAGTTCCATCCTTTTTTTTTGTATAAAGACAGCTATAGCACCCCAAGGAGACACACTTGGCCTAATGTTTCCATTGTCCAAAATTTATTATAGTTGAAATTTTATTTCCTATAGATCATCCACATTCATCTGATAAAGAGCCTTAGATGTAAATGAAAAATTCAAATTATTCCTTAAGAGGAAGACCAATAATTTTTCAATAAAAACATCCATAATATCTTTTTAAAAAGGTAAATATTTATAGGAATGTTATTAATCCTTTGTTAAATCTTGTAGTTATATGGAATAGAAATTACAACCCTTTCACATAGCCTTTTTTGGCTATAGATCTGAAATTACTTTTTGTGATCTACACTTTTGGATGCCTTGTATTTATACAAACTTTCCATAGTCATAAACACAATACACATTTTTTCCACAATAAACAAGTTTTTATTTGTGATGTTGTAACTATTTCATTCCCAAGATGATATTAAAAGACCCTAAAGGTGATAAAAAAAACATATTTACCTTGGTTATAAAAATACTAGGTCCAACTTAAATTATTTTAAACACTCCCAAATTGGTACTATAGTGACATTAGTTTGCACCCTTAGATAGAGGGTTCTTCAAGGTCTCTCTAACTAAGATACATAATGGGAACAACACTTGGCTATGGGTATCTTATATCTAGGATGAACCTCTGGATAAGGCTGGCTTCCTCTTGATGGATCACCTAGACTAATGCTTCTACTAGGAAAAGGGTTAGAGAGAGCGTAAAAGATTACTAAGATAGATAAAAGGGTGATGTGCCAAATTTAAATGAGACACTCACATAATCTTGAACCAATACTAGATCAATAAAAGATAATTATTGCTCACACAATCTCACAAACTAGCTATTTGTATAAATATTTCATGAACTAGGCTCAGCAAACAATCAAAGAAGCAAGGAGGAACTCTAAGATTCACACCAAGCATCTATTATTGGCATAAAGAACACAAGTTTAGACCTAAAAATAACTTTAAAACACCTTAAAATAGGCAAGAAATAAGGAAAACTGATATGGAAGAATATCCTTCACAAAGACATCATGCACAAGCTTACTAAACACTATTTAAAGGCAAGAGATAGGTAAAAAATCATCTTATTTAATCAAGAGGTACTTATTACAAATTTTTGATAGGGTTTAACCTTATCAAATATGAGAGTCTCTTGCTCTTCAAATATTAACGTGTTCTTATGAGAGTCAAAAAATTTGAGAGTGTAATGGGAAAGAAATGGGAGATATATGAGAAAAGGGGAAGAGAGAGAAGGAGTACGCCATCAAAAATCCATTAATGATATGCCACTACCCATCAATGCTCAACCATATTTTTATTAATTTGGGACTAAAAATTCATTGACAAATTAACCTTCATTAGCTCCAATAGTCTTCAAGCCCTCTCATTGGATGTGAAATATACTAGAAGATAAGAATTTGTCAATGATGATGAGTCATGATCCATTAAGAAGGAAAATATTTAAAGCCCTCTAAAAATTTAATGAATGTTCCAACTACATTTTCCAATCCCCAAATATATCTCTTATAACTCTACACCATATTCTACTTGACTTTCCTTATAAGGATAAAATCCTTGTATCTATGGACCTGATAGGTTCATGACTATGTCTACTTTAAGTGGTTGTAGGTACCTATTTGTCAAGGATATGACTATGTCTAAATATTAGAAATTCTTCAGTAATCAGTACTTTTCCCCTACTTCAAAATCTAAAAATAGGTCTAGTGTAGGTCAAAATTAATCACATTTATTGGTTTCCATATATCCATGACCTCAATAAAAAGCCCATTAGGCTACTTGAATCCATTCTTGATCATTATTATGTCTCAATAGACCTAATATATTCTTAAACATTATGGAAGCTAATAACTCATTACACATGGATTCTCTTCCAAGAAAAATGAACATAGTCATGAAATCATGTTACAACCTCGGACAATAGGTCCTAAAGGTTCTAAATATTCAAACCAAAGGTCAAAACTAAGCTCTAAGGGTAGCCTTTGGTCTTGAGTTATTTGTTCTCATTCAACCTGGATCATATTTGGATATAGATTCTATGCATTCACCCACTTGGGTCTAGAAAATCCTTTGATATTATGTATCTACTTATGTGGCATCCTTGCCACACTCTTTATCATATTAAAAACTATGACCATCTCAAATTTAGACATGTGTCACCATTTTGTGCCTCTTAGATCTTGATTGAATTTGTTATATTGATCTTTGATTTGGGATTCCAAAATTGTGACACTTAATAACCCTACATTAAATTTATGGATCCTACTACCAATTTTCATTTAGTTACTACTTTTGTGACACATGGCATCCTCACATTCAATTTGGGCTCATTGACCTTTTGAACTCATGTGCATCATCAATTTTGGATGCAAGGTTGAACATGTATCATTGATATTGATATCCTTGATCAAACATGTAATGTTGATCCTTTAATTCACAATGATCATGCTTCTTTTCAACCCCATGTTCAATCTCAAGATCATCTAACTTGTTAACCTTGAGATTGTTGTTGATCTTGATTTGCATGTTTAAACTCACACCATTGACCTTGATGGTCCCACTAAATTGAGCTATTATTTGTGTAACATTGATATTTGATATAATAAAGTGATATTTTGTCACTTTTCAACCTTGTATTCAGCTTGAATCTTATTAAGGATTTTTGAATCCAAACAACTATTTATTGTGGATTTAACTTGATAGCCTTGGGCACATCCCATACTATTTGATCATTTTTGGATCCTTATATCTTGAGATAAAAAAATCATTAAGAGATAAAATTTGTAGGGGATGATCTTGGCATAAAATACATCATCTCCAGACAACCCTTTAACTTTGGTTGGCTTTCCAATAACACTTATGAAATGCAAAAAAAAAACTGACTTGTTCATTCCTTCATGACATGCTAAGATAATTTGACTCCTTTAGGCTTGTGATAATTATCTTTGGATCCATCAAGATATTTATAAACCTTTAAGACTTTTTTTTAAAAAAAATCATGCCCCCTTGAATGCCATGAATACCATGGATACATACTATATCATTCACCTTTAATTTTAGACTTGCTTCCAATCCTACTTCCCAAAAATCATCAAATGGCACTTTAATCTTGCTTAAAGTGTTTTAAAAGCTTTCATGTGACATGTGGTTTTGTCCTTCCAATATTGGATCACTCAATCAATAAGAAACCTACTCAGCTTTTCACTCCACATCAAGAGTTATATAATATTACACTATATCCATCCAAACCAAAGCTTTATATGTAGGCTAATTTTTTGTCATCATTTTTAGCAATCTCTTAGGATTACATGTCTACTATGAAATAGATTAGTTGTCTTGTCTAATCCATTAGGCATATGGGGTCACAAGTTTTTATTATTAGCTAATTATGAAACTAATACCAAGATACCCTTGCTTTAAACCCTCTTCTTGAAGCAACAAGGACCAAAAGGAAACAAAAATAATAATTGTGCCTAAGGTACTTAGGGAAGGGAAAAACACAACTAAAAACAATGTGCACAAGGCACTTAGAGGAAAACATGGAAAAATACTATAATATATACAATGTCTACAATCTCTTCTAATATTAAGGATTTAAATGAATGTCATTGATTGGGATGGGTAATACCTCTCCATCTAGTTGGGTAAGCTGAAAATCATTATGTTGATTGCATCCATGAATCAAAGAAGGGCCACTCCATAATTTGTCTAACTTGGTATGGTTTCTTAGCTTGGTCTTATTTGAATCCAACTTGAGGAATAGATCCCCTTCTTTAAATTCCCTTACTATGGATTTATTGACTTGAGCTTGATGTGATTCTATTGTTTTAATTATAGGGTTCTCAATTTTTCAAGCTCCATGAGCTTTTCCATCCTCATGCTCATAGGTTCACTCTACATTAAATACAACTAATGTGATAACTCCAAGATAGGTAACTCAAGAGATATGGATAATTTGGCTTCACTCACATATATAAGGACAAATTGTGAGTTACCAATGGTAACTTTGGGAATCACTCTATCAGCCCATAAGGTTATCCTTAACTTTATGTGCCATATTCTCTATTCTCTTTCATATTCCTCTTGATAATCCTTATCAAGTTCTTGTTTGTGGACTTTGCTAGTCCATTTCCTTAGGGGTAGTAATTAGAGGATGTACTAAGGTAGATGCCTAGTTGAAGTGCCCACTCACTTGTCTTCAAGCCAACAAATGCTAAGGCATTATCTAAAATTATTGTGGTTGGTATACCCAACCTAGTCACTATACTATCATAAAAGTCTAACACTTCTATTTCATTGGTTTCTTTTAAGTAAATTGCTTCCACCCACCTGGTGAAGTAGTCAATAGTAGTGAGTAACCATTTATGTCCTCCACTAGAAGGTGGATTGATCATTCTTATGAAGTCCAAACCCTACTACATGAAGGGATGTTCTACCTAAATTGGGTTGAGAGAAAGGGGTACCAATATTTGCTTACCTATAAAGAAAACACACTATTGACATTTTATAACCCATGCAAAGGCATATTTGAAAAGGATGGGACAATAATAGCTAGCTCTCATCACTTTTGCTACTATAGTCCTTTGAGAAAAATGGCCTCTTGAAAGCCCAACATGGAATTACTCCAAGAGCCTTGTCACTTGGTTATCATCTATGAACCTTAAAATCACTCCATTGAGGTCTCTTTTAAATATAAACTCATCAACCAATGCATAAATTATGAAATAAAGTCCAAAATACCTTCTCTTTGATAAATCCATACCTTGAGGGTATTCATCTATTAGCAAGAAAAGTGTCATATTTTGAAGCTAGCTAGTGTGAGGTGGAGGTGATTCCACTTGTGAGTTGTCTTATGTTAATAAAACAACTTCTTTATCTTCATGTAGGTCATCCACCATATGTTCACATAAGCCTTTACCTCTCACTATCTTAGTGACCTTGATGTATATGTCATACTCCATCACCTTGGTAATCTATCTATCCCTCTTCCCATTCAAGTCCTTGTTAAGAAAGAAGTCCCTCACCCCAAGATGAGACACCATAAGATAGATCCTGCTATTAGAGAGAAATGGTCTAAAATTTTTGAGGCTTCTTAAAGCTATAAGGACCTACTTTTCTAAAAAGGTGTACCTTACCTCATATCACTCAAACCCCTAACTAAAAAAATAAATTGGTTTCTTAAGTCCTTCACCATTATTTTTACATCAGCATAACTAATATATTATCCATATTGGAAAAGGTATATAATATGAAATACCTTGAGATGTCAATATTTATGAGCAAGGGTGCTTGGGTAATGGCTTACTTGGTAGACTCAAATGTTGCTTTACTTTCATTTAACCAAGTGAATACTTGGTTCTTATTCAACATGGCATTTATAGGTTTAACCAAGTTTGTAAAACTAGGTATAAACCTTGTCATAAAGTTTATTTTCACAAGGAAGCTATGAAGTCCCTTCTTGTTCTTGGGTAAGGATAATTCCAAAATGACACTTATTCTCTCAAGGTCAATGGCTAATCCCTGCTTTGAGATAGCATGTCCCAAAAATTTTCCTTTATGAACAAAAAACACGTTTCTTAGGATTCTAACAGATCTCATCTTCTTTGCATCTTTCAAAGATCAATCTCAAGTGATCCAAATTCTCACTAGCCTTCTTGGAGAAAACTATGATGTCATCCATGTAGATAAATACCATCTAATTTTGCAATCCTTGGAAATCCATGTCCATTTCTCTTTGAAAGGTATCTCCCATATTTTAAAAGACATAATGCATCTTTTGATAGGCATATGTACCCCACTTTATGGTGAAGGTAATCTTATATTGATCTTCTTCTCTTACTAGCACCTAGTTGTATCTTGAATACTCATCTAAAAGAGAGAAAAAATTTTAACCATCAACTATTCAAAGGAGTTGCTCCATGTATAGTAAGGGGTAATGATATTTCAAGGAGAGCCTATTTAGGTCCCTAAAATCAACAAACAATCTGATCTCCCCATTCTTTTTCCTTATAGGTACTAGGTTGGATACCCATGACAAGTGCTTAATAGGAAATATGATATTGGATTCAATTAATTTATTCACTTCTTTCCTCATAAGATCTTTAATTTTGGGTTTAATAGGTCTTTTATTTTACCTTACAATCTTGACATCAGCCTCTAATTTCATAGTGTGTTAGTCTAGCTTAGGATCAAAGCCTCTTAGGTCACTATATTTGATCTAGTCAAATCCATGTACCATTCCATTTTGAAAGTCTTCAATTCTTGGTTGAACCACTGGCACATTGAATAATTTGTTGAGATCTTTCTGATGCTTCTTCCAAAACACAAAATGGAATCCAGATGCTCGAGATATAGCTTGCTAAATTTTTCTTGCGAAAGGGGAATATGAGTGTCAAAAAATGACATGGCATTGTTCAAATATGCCAAGTTGTCCAATAATAATTTGACACATGGTAATCTGAAATTATATAAACAAAAAATTTGTTTTGTGTTTATTTTGTTGATAGCCTCTGATCTTTGATAGGCGGTCATATGAGAATCTATGGGCCCTGCTATTTGCTCACTGAGGGCCCTCAATGAGGGTCAACACACTCTTGTGGAGGGGTGCCTTGGCATCCTAATATTCATATATTATTATTGTGAAATTGTATTTAATTTACAAAGTCTATAGAAACCCCCTCAATGTGGGATAATTATTTTTAACTTTGTAATAAGGAGCCTCAAACCAACATGTGGTAGAGCCATAAACCATCAACCTAAGCTGCCACGCCATCCTCCTTCGCCACATACACCATGTGAAGACCAAATCCTAACCAAGGCCTTTCCAATGGTGGCTTAAGTTATAAATCAAGCTAAGCTTAGTGCCTAAGTCTCCTCCAAAAGGGACATCAACACATATAAAGGTGGTGCCAATCCTATAAAAAGCATAGAATCCATTTTCAAATAGCCAATGTGGGATTAAAGGATAGCCTAAGTGCCCAAGAAGGAGGCTGATGTCTTGAAACTTACACCTATTATGAAAAATAGATAATCCTTAATCTCTTGAGCCATGCACTTGTAAGTGTATATAAGGAATGAAATTCCATTTGAAGGAGATATTCAGCTGATTGTGTAAAAAGAATTGTGAAGGTTAGAGACTCGATAATGATTTGTATGGCCTTGAGCCATTAATGATAGGTCTAAGAGATGTTTTTAGAGGTAGAAAAAGACTAGGGAAGAAGAATTGAATACTTGTAATGATTTTTTAAGCCATTTGTTGCACAAAATTAATGGAAATAATCCTCACTTTGAACAAACCTGGAGATGTAGCATATTGAAGCCGAACTCTATTATCAATTTGCTAGTGAATTATTCTAATTTTCTCTATTATTTTTTAGTTATGATCTTCATTTTAATTCTAGTTTTTATTTCATTGTTAAAAATTAAATGGAAAAGTCAAGAAATTAGTAGATCTTTTAAATGCGTCAAGTGTGTTATTCAATTTATTCAACACTTGCGATTTTAGTTTACAGATCATATTTTTGGTATCAAAGTGGTTGTTATTTAATAGTGGTTGCTAGTGTATGTTACCAAGGTCTAAATCCAAAATGGGTGAAGGAAAAATTGTTGAGTATAATCTGGAGATAGACTCAAGGCATGCTTCAGGGATGGCCAAAGAAGAGATGGAATCCAAACAAGCTTTCTGCTGAACCTTTATGGAGATGAGAATCATGGTTGAGGAACTTTACTATGATAAACAAAGGAAATCCAAGAATAAGAAAGGTGACTCACAAGAATCAAAAGGTAAAGAAACTGAAAAACCTTCTTCATCAGATGATGGTAAAAAAACTATGAAATCTCTCCCTTCACTAAAATTGCATGCTAAGTTTGAATTAATAATGTTTAATGGTGAAGTTAATGCCAAAAAGTTAGATAATTGGGTCATGTAGATTGAAATTTATTAGAAGGTCTATAAGATTGTAGGGGATGAGTCAAAAATTCATTTGGCTACTCTTCGTATGGGAGGCACAGCTCTCATTTGGGGGGAGAGTAAGTTGAAGGAAGCTAAGATTCAAAAAGGTAACTTGATTTCTACTTGGAATGAATTTGTTGAAGAAATCAGAAAGCAATTTTATCCTTTAGGCTATATGCAACAAGCCATGATGGATTGGCAAAGTTTTAGACAAGGAAAAGGCCAAAATGTTCAAGATTATACAAAAGAATTTAGGAGAAAAGCTTTACTTTTGAATGTTCCTCTTCACACACAAGAAACACTACTAATATATATAGGTGGGCTACATAGTTAGTTAAGACATATGATTCTTATGTTCAATCCCAATAATTTATATGTAGTATGTGTACAAGCCACTCATTTAGAGGCTAGAGGAAAATAGTCAAAAGAATCTTTTTCTAAATTTAAAAGTAAGCAATCTAATGTTAAGCAATCCAAAGGGGAAAGTTCATTAGGAAAGGGTGAACAAAAATCCACTTTTACTGTTAAAAAAGAAGGAAAACCATTTTGTAATCATTGTAAGAAAAATCATGATGAGTCTAAGTGTTGGAAACTACACCCTAAGTTAAGGCCTAAAAGGTTTCAAAAGAAGGAAAAGAAGACTAATGCTATGGTTTAGGATTTAGGTTTAGATTCAGTTGATGAAACTAAGATCACAGCCATGGGATTACATAATGATTCTTCTCTTTCAGTTTCTAGCACTAAGTCATCAAATGATGCATCTTCTTCTAAATAGAATTTTGTGCATGTTGATAAGAAAAGAAATGAATTGTTCCAAATTAGAGTTGTTTCAAAACATACTAAGATTGATACTCTATTTGATAGTGGTTCAAAACCAAATTTAATTTGTTAAGAGGTTGTTAATAATTAGGCTTACAAACCAATCCCCTTCTGAAGCCTTATCCACTATGTTGGGTGTGTGACAATGTGAAGCTACAAGTCTCACAAGCTTGTAGACTAAGGTTTGCCATCACATCTAAGTTCATAGATGAGGTTGAGTTGGATGTTGTCCCATTGGACATATGTGGGATTGTTTTGGGAAGCCCATATCTTTATGACAAAAACAATATTTTATAGAGAAGAGAATAAGTACTTGCTTGTTAAGGATGTCATTGAATATATAGTCAGAGCACATCACATTAAAACAAGTCTTTCCTTGGTTACAATAGGGAAAATGAAAAGACTAGTTAATTCAAGCAAGACTTTTTGTCTCATGTTGATTAAGTATAAGGAAAAAGAATATTCTCAGGCTTTGGAAAATTATGATCCTAAACACAAAAATAAATTGGTTGAAATCATTTCTACTTATGATGATGTGTTTTATGATCCTAAGGGTTTGCCCCCTAAAAGGGGAGTTCAACATGAAATTTAGTTATTGCAAGATTCTCCTCTCCCTAACATTGGCATGTACAGGTTATCAGTGGTAAAAAATGAGGAAATCAAAAAATAGGTAATGGATCTATTGGATAGATGTTTTATTCATCCAAGTTCATCTCATGTTGGTTCACCAATTATTTTAGTGCCAAAGAAATATGGCACTTGGTGAATGTGTGTTGATTTTCATGCATTAAATAGAATTATTATTAAGAATTGTTACCCTCTTCATCATATTAATGAATTATTGGATTAATTAAAACATGAAATTTAATTCACTAAGCTAAACTTGAGAAGTGGATATCATCAAGTAAGAATTAATGAAGGTGATGTGTGGAAAACCACCTTCAAAACAAAATAGGGTTTATTTGAATGTCTTGTTATGCCTTTCAAGTTGTGTAATGCCCCAACTACATTCCTGAGATTGATGAATGATGTTTTTAGACAATTCTTTGATGATTTTGTTAGAGTTTACTTAGATGATATATTGATTTTTAGAAAGTATTGGGAAGAGCATATGATCCACATTAATAAAGTCATGGATGCATTATGAAGGGAAAAAATTTATTTTAAAATGTCAAAATGTGAGTTTGGAAAAAAAATTCTTTGATATATTTGGGTTACATTGTACAACATGGTACATTGAAAATTGATCCTTTAAAAGTGGCAGTCATTGTTAACTGTCCTACACCCACTAATACAACTAAGGTTAGAATTTTTCTTGGTGCAGTATATTTTTGGAGAAAGTTTATTGCTCAATGTTCATATATTGCATCATGTTTGCATTCTTTGACAAGTGTGAAACAGGTCTTTCAGTGGGGAGGAAAGCATCAAAAGGCCTTCAACACTTTGAAAGAAAAGATAAGTAATACTCCAGTCTTGGCACTTCTTGATATACAACAACCATTTGAGATCACGATGGATGCAAGTGATTATGCTATGGGAACTATTTTAATGCAAGGTAAGAAACTAGTTTGTTATCATTCTGAAACCTTCACAAGTGTAGTAAGAAAATATCCAACTTATGATAAAGAATTGTATGTATTGGTTCAAAGTGTTAAAAAATGGAAACATTACTTAATGGGAAAATAAATAATAATACATATATATCATCATCCCTTATAATATCTCCAATCACAAACCAAGCTACAATAGTCTAGACATTTTTGTTGGATGGGTTTCTTACAATAATTTCATCTTGTGATTAAGTATAAAAAAGGTATTCAAAATAAGGTTGTAGATATGCTATCTAGGCCTCCTATGGTTGTTGCATCTATTATTTTACAACATGGTTCTTTGTCTCATGAAAGCTATAAAGAATAGTATGTTAATGATATTGATTTTTAAGATGTCTATAAAGACTTGATGAGTAGTAGACAAGTAGAAGAATTGGACTATCATGTACATAATGATCTTTTGTATCATTTGGGTAAACTTTGTATTCCTCAAAAAGAGAGGGTACACTTGATTCAAGAAGCACATACTTCTCTTATTTTTGGTCATTTTGGAGTTGCTAAAATGGTTGCACATTTGAAAATGTATTTTTACTGGCCCCATATGCAGGAACATGTTTCCAAATATATTAAGAGATGTACTCTTTGTGCCACAAGAAAACCTATTAATAATAAACTAGGACTTTATACTCCTCTACCTATTCCTACTCGCCCATGGGAAAGTATCTCCATGGATTTTATGGGGGGTTTGCCTATGATGCAAAGAAAACATGACTATTTATATGTGGTTGTGGATGATAGATTTAGCAAGATGTGTGTTTTGATTCCTTGCACTAAGAAAATTACTGGGGAAGGCACTACACACTTGTTATTTAAACATGTATGGGTTCATTTTGGGTTACCTACTTCAATTATTTATAATTGGGATTATCAGTTCATTGGGGAGTTTTGGTCAACTTTGTGGGGACTAATGGACACTAAATTAAAAAGGAGCATTGCATTTCATTTGTAAATGGATGGGCAAACAGAGTTTGTGAACCACACTATGGTACATTTTCTTAGGGGTTATAGCAATCAACATCCAAAGTTATGGGATGAATAATTGTGTTACATACAACATGCATATAATTGGGTACTTCATTCTTCTACTATTAAATCTCAATTTGAAGTTTGTTATGGATACTTGCCTAAATCTCCTCTAGATGTTTTCTATGGATAGGATATAGCTATTGGTGAACCAAAAGAATACATTTGAGCTAATAAGTTCATTGAACAAATATAGCTCATACATTAGACTATTCATACTCAATTGGAGAAAAGTCAAGCCAAGTATAAGCTAGACATAACAAACATTGTATTGATCACCAATTTGTTATAGGTGATATGGTATGGCTTCACATCAGTAAGGAAAGACTGGTAGGTGAAAGTAAAAAGTTAAAACCAATATGGTATGGTCCTTTTTAGATTATGGAAAATATTGGCACAAATGCTTTCTAGTTAGATTTACCATCTTACATGCAGATTTATTTAGTTGTAAATGTGGAAAATCTGAAATTGTATGAGCTCCCAATGATAATTGATTAGGATGAAAGTGTATCCATTCCTTATGTTGATGATTTTGATCCTAAATATCTAATATAATTATAGGAAGATACTATTCTTGACAGGAATGTGTGGACTTCGTAAAGAGGTGATTTTGAGTATTTTTGTATTGGTTTAAAAGGGATGCACCCAAACAAGGCCAAATGGATGGAAGTTGGAAGGGTGAGGGAGAAATACCCACACCTCATTACCAATTAATTTCAACTTTTGGAGGTCCAAAAGTTCCCAATGTGGAGGAATAATCCAATCAGATCCATGTATCATTCCATTTTGAAAGTCTTTATTTTTTGGTTGAACCACTTGCATATCAAAGAATTCATTAAGAGTTTTTCGATGCTTCTTCTAGAATGTAAAATTTAGTCTAGATGCTCAAGATATAGCTTGATGAATTTTTCTTACAACAGGGGAATAATGAGTGTCAAAAAGTGATGTGGCATTGTTCAAATACACCAAGTGGGCCAATAATCATTTGACACATGGTAATCTAAATTGGTTTAAATAAAAAATTGGTTTGGTGTGTGGTTTGTTGATAGCCTCTAGTCTTTGACAGGCAGTCATATGAGAATCTGTGGGCCCTTCTATTTGCTCACTGGGGGCCCTCAGTGAGGGTCGACACACTCTTGTGGAGGGGTGCTTTGGCCTCTTAATCTTCATATATTATTATTTGTGAAATTGTATTTAACTTACAAAGTCCATAGAAACCCCATCTATGTGGGATAATTATTTTAAGCTTTATAATAAGGAGCCTCAAACCAACATGTGGCAGAGCCACAAACCATCAACCTAAGCTACCATGCCATCCACCTTTGCCACATACATCATGTGAAGACCAAGTCCTAACCAAGGATTTTCCAATGGTGGTTTAAGTTAGAAATTAAGCTAAGCTTAGTGCCTGTGTCTCCTCCAAAAGGGATTTTGGCACACATAAAGGTGGCACCAATCCTATAAAAAGCATACAATCCATTTTCAAACAACCAATGTGGGATTAAAGGATAGTCTAAGCACTAAAGAAGGAGGCCGATGCCTTGAACCTTACACCTATTGTGCAAAATAGATAAGCCTTGACCACTTGAGCCATGGGCTTGTAAGTGGTATATAAGGAATGAAATTCCATTTGAAGGAGATATTCATCTGACTATGTAAAAAGAATTGTGAAGGTTAGAGAATTGATAATGCTTTGTATGACTTTAGGTTATTAATGATAGGTCTAAGAAATGTTTTTACAGGCAGGCAAAGACCATGGAAGAATAATTGAAGACTTTTAATGATTTTGTAAGCCATTTGTTGTATAGAATTAATTGAAATGGTCCTCACTTTGAACAGACTCAGAGACGTAGGCTATTGAAGCTGAAATCCATTATCAATTTGCTAGTGAATTCTTCTAATTTTCTCTATTATTTTTTAGTTCTAATCTTCATTTTAATTTTGGTTTTTATTTCATTATTAAAAAATTAAATGAAAAAGTCAAGAAATTAGTAAATATTTTAAATGCAACAAGTGTGTTATTCAATTTTTTCAACACTTGCTATTTCAGTTTATAGATCATATTTTTGATATCAGAGTGCTTTTTATTTAACAATGGTTGCTAGTGTATGTTGACAACGTCTAAATCCAAAAAAGGTGAAAGAAAACAAGTTGAGTATAATCTAGAGATAGGCTCAAGGTGTGCTTTAGGGATGGCCGAAGAAGAGATGGAATCTGAACAAGCTTTCCATCGAGCCTTTATGGAGATGAGAGGCATGGTTGGGGAACTTTACCATGATAAACAAAGGAAACTTAAGAATGAGAAAGGTGATTCACAAGAATCAAAAGGTAAAGAAACTGAAAAACCTTCTTCATCAGATGATGGTAAAAAAATTGTGGAATCTCTCCCTTCACTAAAATCAGATATTAAGTTTGAATTACCAATGTTTAATGGCAAATTTAATGCTAAAAATTTAAATAATTGGGTCAAGTAGATTGATGTTTATTGTAAGGTCCAAAAGATTGTAGGGGATGAGTCAAAAATTCATTTGGCTACTCTTCGTATGGGAGGCACAACTCTCATCTAGGGGGAGAGTAAGTTGAAGGAAGCTAACCTTCAAAAAGGTAACTCAATTTCTACTTAGAATGAATTTGTTGGACAACTCAGAAAGTAATTTTATCCTTTAGGCTATATGCAACAAGCCATGATGGATTGGCAAAGTTTTAGACAAGGAAAAGGCTAAAATGTTCAAGATTATACACAATAATTTAGGAGAAAAGCTTTACTTTTTAATGTTCCTCTTCACACACAAGAAACACTACTAAAATATATAGGTGGGCTACATAGTTAGTTAAGACATATGCTTCTTATGTTCAATCCCACTAATTTAGATTGAGTATGTGTACAAGCCACTCATTTAGAGGCTAGAGGAAAACAATCAAAAGAATCTTTTCCTAAATTTAAAAGTAAGCAATCTAATGTTAAGGAATCTAAAGGGGTAAGTTCATCAAGAGAGGGTAAACAAAAATCCACTTTTATTGTTGAAAAAGAAGAAGGAAAACCATTTTGTAATCATTGTAAGAAAAATAATGATGAGCCTAAGTGTTGGAAATTACATCCTGAGTTAAGGCCTAAAAGGTTTCAAAAGAAGGAAAAGAAGACTAATGCTATGGTTCAAGATTTAGGTTTAGATTCAGGTGATGAAACTAAGATCACAGCCATGGGATTACATAATGATTCATCTTTTTTAGTTTCTAGCACTAAGTCATCAAATGATTCATCTTATTCTAAATATAATTATGTGCATGTTGATAATAAAATAAATGAATTGTTCCACATTAGAGTTGTTTCAAAAAATACTAAGATTGATACTCTATTTGATAGTGGTTCACAACCAAATTTAATTTCTGAAGAGGTTGTTAAGAAGTTAGGATTACAAACCAATCCCCATCTGAAGCCTTATCCACTAGGTTGGGTGTGTGACAATGTGAAGCTACAAGTCTCACAAACTTGTAGACTGAGGTTTGCCATCACATCCAAGTTCGTAGATGAGGTTGAGTTAGATGTTGTCGCATTGGACATACGTGGGAAGCCTATATCTTTATGATAGAAAATAAATATTTTATAGAGAGGATAATAAGTACTTGCTTATTAAGGATGGCATTGAATATATAGTCAAAGCACATCACATTAAAACAAGTCTTTCCTTGGTTACAGTAGGGCTAATGAAAAGACTAGTTAATTCAAGCAAGACTTTTTATCTCATGTTGATTAAGTCTAAGGAAAAAAAATATTCTCAGGCTTTGGAAAATTATGATCCTAAACACAAGAATAAATTGGTTGAAATCATTTCTACTTATGATGATGTGTTTCAGGATCCTAAGGGTTTGCCCCCTAAAAGGGGAGTTCAACATGAAATTCAACTATTGCAAGATTTTCTTCTCCCTAACATTGGCATGTATAGGTTATCATTAGTGGAAAATGAGGAAATCAAAAAATAGGTAATGGATCTATTGGATAGAGGTGTTATTCATCCAAGTTCATCTCCTGTTTGTTTACCAATTATTTTGTTGCAAAAGAAAGATGACACTTGGCAAATGTGTGTTGATTTTGATGCTTTAAGCAATAATTACTATTAAGAATTGTTACCCTCTTCCTCATATTGATGATTTATTGGATAAATTAAAACATGCTATTTATTTCACTAAGCTAGACTTGAGAAGTGGATATCATCAAGTAAGAATTAATGGAGGTCACGTGTGGAAAACTGCCTTCAAAATAAAACAAGGATTGTTTGAATGGCTTGTTATGCCTTTCAGGTTGCATAATGGCTTGGATACATTCATGAGATTGATGAATGATGGTTTTAGACAATTCCTTGATGATTTTGTTATATTTTACTTAGATTATATATTGATTTTCAATAAGTCTTGGGAAGAGCATGTGATCCACATTAAGAAAGTCATGGATGCATTATGAAGGAAAAAACATTATTGAAAAATGTCAAAATGTAAGTTTAACAAAACCTCTTTGATATATTTGGGTTACATTATAGGACATAGTACATTGAAAATTGATCATGTAAAAGTGGCATTCATTGTTAACTAGCCTACACCCACTAATACAACTGAGGTTAGAAGTTTTCTTGGTGTAGCACAGTTTTGGAGAAAGTTTATTTCTCAATTTTCATATATTGCATCACCTTTACATTCTTTGACAAGTGTGATATAGGTATTTTAGTGGGGAGGCAAGCATCAAAAGGCCTTCAACACTTTGAAATAAAATATAAGTACTACTCCAGTCTTGGCACTTCCTGATATACAATAACCATTTGAGATTGAGATGGATGCAAGTGAATATGCTATGGGAGCTATTTTAATGTAAGGTAAGAAACCAGTTTGTTATCATTCTAAAACCTTCACAAGTGCAGTAAGAAAATATCCAACTTATGATAAGGAATTGTATGTATTTGTTTAAAGTGTTAAAAAATGGAAACATTACTTAATGGGCAAAGAAACAATAATACATATAGATCATCAGCCCTTACAATATCTCCAATCACAAACCAAGCTACAACAGTCTAGACATTTTAGTTGGATGGCTTTATTACAACAATTTCATCTAGTAATTAAGTATAAAAAAGGTATTCAGAATAAGGTTACAGATATACTATCTAGGCCTCCTATGGTTTTTGCATCTATTATTTTACAACATGGTTCTTTGTCTCATGAAAGCTATAAAGAATAGTATGTTAATGATCTTGATTTTTAGGATGTCTATAAAGACTTGATGAGGAGTATGAAAGTATAATAATTAGACTATCATGTACATAATGATCTTTTGTATCATTTGGGTAAACTTTGTATTCCTCAAAAAGAGAGGGTATAGTTGATTTGAGAAGCACATAATTCTCTTATTTTTGGTGATTTTCAAGTTGTTAAAATGGTTGCACATTTGTAAATGTATTGTTACTGGCCCCATATGCAGGAACATGTTTCCAAATATATTAAGGTATGTACTCTTTGTGCCACAAGTAAACCTAGTAATAAGAAACTAGGACTTTATACTCCTCTACCTATTCCTACTTGCCCATGGGAAAGTATCTCCATAGATTTTGTGGGGGGTTTGCCTATGATGAAAATAAAACATGACTATTTATATTTTGTTGTGGATAGATTTAGTAAGATGTGTGTTTGGATTCCTTGCGCTAAGCAAATTACTGGGGAAGGCACTGCACACTTGTTCTTTAAACATGTATGGGTTCATTTTGGGTTTCCTACTTCAATTATTTTTTATCAGGATTCTCAATTCATTAGGGAGTTATGTTCAACTTTGTGGCGACTAATGGACACTAAATTAAAAAGATCATTGCATTTCATCTGCAAATTGATGGGAAAATAGAGGTTGTGAACCACACTGGGGTACATTTGCTTAGGGTTTATAGTAATCAACATCCAAATTTATGGGATGAAAAATTGTTTTACATACAACATGTATATAACCAAGCACTTCATTCTTCTACTATGAAATATCTATTTAAAATTTGTTATCGGTACTTGCCTAAATCTCCTCTAGATGTTTTCTATGGATAAGATACAATTGTTGGTGAACCAAAAGAAGCCATTCAAGCTAAGAACTTCATTGAAAAATTATAGCTCATACATCAGACTAGTCATACTCAATTGGAGAAAAGTTAAGCCAAGTATAAAGCTAGACATGACAAACACTGTATTAATCACCAATTTTTTGTAGGTGATATGGTATGGCTTCACATCAGTAAGGAAAGACTGATAGGTGAAGGTAAAAATTTTAAACCAATCCGATATGGTCCTTTTTAGATTACAAAAAAAATTGGCACAAATGCTTTCCAGTTAGATTTACGATCTTACATATAGATTTATTCAGTTATAAATGTGGACAATCTAAAATTATATGAGCCTCCAATGATAATTGATCATGATGAAAGTGTATCCATTCCTTCTATTGATGATTTTTCTCTTGAATATATAATAGAATTATAGGAAGATACTATTCTTGATAGGAATGTGCAGACTTCATGAAGAGGTGATTTTGAGTATTTTCATGTTGGTCTAAAAGGGATGCACCTAAACAAGGCCAAATGGATGGAATCCAAAAGGGTGAGGGAAAAATACCCTCACCTCATTACCAATTAATTACAACTTTTGGAGGTCCAAAATTTCCTAGTGTAGAGGAGTGATCCAGTCAGATCCATGTACCATTACATTTTAAAAGTCTTTAATTTTTGGTTGAACCACTTGTACATCAAAGAATTTTTTGAGATCTTTCTGACGCTTCTACTGGAATGCAAAATGAAGTCAATATGCTCAAGATATAGCTTGCTGAATTTTTCTTATGAGAGGGGAATAACAAGTGTCAAAAAGTGACATGGCATTGTTCAAATACGCTAAGTGGTCCAATAATCATTTGACACATGGAAATCTGAATTTTTGCAAACAAAAAATTGGTTTCGTGTTTGGTTTGTTGATAGCCTCTAGTCTTTGATAGGTGGTAATATGAGAATCTATGGGCACCACTATTTGCTCACTAGGGACCCTCAACGAGGGCTAGCACACTCTTGTGGAGGGGTGATTTGGCCTCCTAATCTTCATATATTATTATTTGTGAAATTTTATCTAACTTACAAAGTCTGTAGAAACCCCATCAATGTGGGATAATTATTTTAAGCTTTGTAATAAAGAGCCTCAAACCAACACGTGGTAGAGCCACAAACCATCAACCTAAGCTGCCACACCATCCACCTTCACCACATACATCATGTGAAGACCATGTCCTAACCAAGGATTTTCCAATGGTGGCTTAAGTTATAAATCAAGCAAAGCTTAGTGCCTAAATCTCCTCCAAAAGGGATGTTGACACACATAAAAGTGGTGTCAATCCTATAAAAAGCATACAATCCATTTTCAAATAGCCAATGTGGGATTAAAGGATAGTCTAAGCACCAAAGAAGGAGACCAATGCTTTGAACCTTGCACCTATTATGTAAAATAGATAAGCTTTGACTTCTTGAGCCATGGGCTTGTAAGAGGTATATAAGGAATGAAATTTCATTTGAAGGAGATATTCAGCTGACTGTGTAAAAAGAATTGTGAAGGTTAGAGACTTGATAATGCTTTGTACGGCCTTGGGCCATTAATGATAGGTATAAGAGATGTTTTTATAGGTAGGCAAAGACTAGGGAAGAATAATTGAAGACTTGTAATGATTGTTTAAGCCATTTGTTTCACAAAATTAATGGAAATGGTCCTCACTTCGAACGGACCCAAAGACATAGGCTATTGAAGCCGAACTCTGTTATCAATTTGCTGGTGAATTATTCTAATTTTCTGTATTATTTTTTAGTTCTAATCTTCATTTTAATTCTAGTTTTTATTTCATTATTAAAAATTAAATGGAAAATTTGATAAACTATTAGATCTTTTAAATGTGTCAAGTGTGTTATTCAATTTTTGTAACACTTGCAATTTCAGTTTACATATCAATATTCCCAAGAAAAAATGTTTGTATATTATCTAAAAATCTCAATAAAATTATGCCTTTTATCCCTAGTGACTACCTTCCCAAGCTTGAGGAGCTTATCTTTGAGGATCATAACTCTTCCATAGTTCTCCTCATTATTTGATATTAATACCTTGTCTTTCCTCATATGATATCCCTCATGGAAAAGACTTTCAAGGTTGACTAACCCTTTATGAATCTTGTTAGACCTCAACTAAACAATTTGATCCTCATACTAATGTTGAAATTTATCTTGGTTCAATAAGGAAAACTCTGCTTGTTATAAGAGATAAGTAATCTACTTGTTACTATCAAAGACCTACCAATGAGCTTCATTATCTAACACTAAGGGTCTTACCACCACTTTAACATGTGGCTTCAATTTGGACTTTTTAAATTTGTTTAGGAGGTCAAACTGAGCTCCTATAACTGCCAACCTATTAGCATGTTTATTTTGGTTCCTTGGCACTACTTGGATGTTGAAATCTTCAAAATGTTTAAGAACATCCCACACTCTATGTTTGTAAGATTTCATCAAGGGATTATTTTTGATGTTTTGTTCTTTTACCTAATGCACTATCAACTCACTATCCCCATATGCTTGAAACTACTTAATTCCTCTCTTACTAGCCCATTGAAGGCCATAGATAAGACCCTCATACTCAGTTGTATTATAAGAGAAACTAAATTAAAACCTATAAGAGGCAAAGTATTTATCATTAAAGGGAGATACTAGTATTGCACCTACACCTACCCCATGTTTTCTCCTTGAACCATCAAAGAACAATTTCCATAAAACACTAGTATTTTATTGTGGCCTAAAGAGGGATGACATATACTAATATTCATTATGCAATTAATAGACACCCATGTCCCTCTTTTCAACACCTAGCAAAGGATTGATTGATTATCACTCCATAACTCATCCAAGAAAACATTAGGTATCTCCTCAGAATGAGTGTTTAGTTCTTAACCAACCAAATGGTCATATTCATCTAAGATGGTCCAATTAATGTTTTAAATATCAATCCCATAAGGCTCAATGTGAAATTGTGTAATAGGCTCAACTTTGATGGTTACCTTGGTCCCATACCTTGTCCTCAAATCCATGTAGGACCAATATACTTCTAGATAACCTCTAATTTTTGATGTGAAATCTTTAGATAAGCATACATCAAAATGGGGAGGCACATCTAGAATCAAAACATCTTGATCCACTAAGACACTAAGACAAGCATGCAAGGTCAAGCTTAGACCTTTGATAATGCTAGTTGCTTTGGTGAGAGATATATCAAGCTATAAAACTCCCTTATATTGGGGCTCATAATTCAAACCAAGCTAATCAACTATTGACTTTGGCATCATTAAAGTACTTGTTCCATTGTCTATCATGTAATTATGTACTAAGGAGTCACCAATGATCACAAAAATATAGAAAGGAGGAGGTTTGACCATATTATTTCATTTTTATTTATTATTATCTTTAGTTACATTAGTGAGGACTATATTTTCCTTGCTTGGTGGCTTATCTAAAACATTGATCTTTGACAAACCTTCTTAAAAGATATCCATTTGACCATGCATAAAAGCATGTACCACATTGACACACTCACATTGTATTTTTTCATTTGTTCAACAATATTTATGGGCAAACCACCAACTTTTTCTTGTGCTTAGGGAACCACAACCATACATTTAACTTGTGAGTTTTATGGTACAGAGGCATTCCCTTGATTCTGATTCTTTAGAGCTATTGGACATTTTGGAGTAGTAGTAGGTTCCTTTGGCTTTGATATTAAAGAAGTAATGGTAGGAATCTCCTTGACTACTTCCTATATGCCATCCATGTTCTTTATTTTTAACCTTGTATTAGCTTCCATTAGAATGTATGCTTGGCTAGAACTAGCTTGTTGATTGATTACATAACATTATTCTTTCCATAATTAACCATTGTATCCCCCAACTAGTTTGGTCCCTCAATAGACCCTTGGCCTTATTAATTCTCTTCTAGTTTTGTCATCCTAATTAATTTTATGTTTTAATCCATAAGGGCTTGGTTGTATCCATATCTATCACCCTAATGCCATTGCTCATTCAAAGCCTAATTAAACTCAACTTTTGGGATAATTGATTGACTAAAATACTAATTCTAAGGCATGATAACTTCACATTATTGAGTAACATTATTATGAGTACGAACCAAAGTTTTATAGGTTCTTAAAACATTTGTATTATAACTATTTTGTCTAACATAGTAAGGTTTCCCTTGTCCTTGGCCTTGTCCTTTGAAATTTCCTTTGTAGGGTGGCCTATTTGTTTGATATGACTACTAATGAGGCTGATATATAGCTTGATAAGGTATATTTAACTAATATTTATGCCTAATCACATTTACCAACTCATTTCCATAGGATTGTAACATGCTCTTAAGCTCTTGTAAATTCTTATTTGCTTGGGAATCACTAGGTTGACTAGTTGAAACCTTTTCCTACTTTGGTGTGGGTATGGTAGTAAGTGTTGGTATAGTTGGAATGGTAGTAATGGGAGGAATGATGATAGGAGGTGGTTTAATATCAAGAAACAAATCCATTGGTTTCCTAGGTGTGAACTTGTCAGCTTATACTAGATAATTATCTACTCTGATTACCACCTCATAAGCATTTGGTTGTGGGTTTCCTCCCATAGACTGAATCATTATTATAATTTCACTATTGAGGTATTTTAAATTATAAAGGAAATAAAATTTTGGAGTAGGATTATAAAATATTGGGATCCTATCCCATGTCTTCTTAAATCTATTATTGAAATCTTGCAAAACTTCAAGGGGAACCCTCTTGATTGTGGTTAATTATTTTGTAAGTGACAAGTGATCACTCTTGTCTTCAAATATTTTTGACAAGTCATCACATAACTAATCCCATTATGTGATGGAGTTAATAGTAAGGTTCTTATACTAGTCTAGGGATTTACCCTTGAATGATATAGCCAATAACCTAATAGCCACATTTTCCTCAGTGATGTCATGAATATTGAAAAAGTTGACTATATTTCTAAGGTGATTAGAAAGGGTTGTAGACTAGTCTCCTATGAAATAAGGGACACATTTAAGAGCTGATAATATAATAGGATCATACTATTGGAGGTATAAAGGACTTTGGACATTGAAATCCACAAAAGGGAAATTTTTAGGGGTTGTCATGGCAATGAAAGGAGATAACAAAGATCTTATATGGGTAGGTTTTGAAATTGGTTAATCATGAAATATTCCTTTATATGGATGTGTATTAGCAAATATTAGAATTTTTACTAATTTTAAAGGTAATTCAACAAATTTAAAAGGAATACCTCAAGGAGATGATCTTGTAGTCACCTTTGGCATGAAATATATCTATTGCTCTACACCAAAATGTTGAGTGTTGCTCAGAGTCACTAGATATTATTACATGAAAGTTATAACTATTGTAAATTGATCAAACTAACATCAAACTTGACCAATCTTATTTGAAAGTGTGTGAGTCCTATCTAGCATGCTAGAAACTATTGTGACATTATTTTTTACCCTTGGAGAGATTTTTTTATGATCCCTCCAACTAAGCTACATAATGGGAACAAATACAAGCTGTGGGTATCATATATTTGGGTTGAACCTCTAGAGAAGGTGGGATTCTTCTTTATGGATCACCTAGACTAATGCTTCTACTAGGAAAAGGGTTAGATAGATGGTAAATGGTTACTAAAAGAGCTAAAAGGGTGATGCACAAAATTTAAATGAGACATTCACAAAATCTTAAACTAACACTAGATCAACATAATATAATTATTTCTCACACAATCTCAAAAACTATCTAATTGTATAATTATTTCATGAACTAGGCTCACCAAGAAATCAAATAAGGAGAAACCCTAAGATTCACACCAAACATCCATTAATGGTAGAAAAACACAAGTTCAGACCTATAAATAGTTTTAAAACACCTTAAAAGAGGTAAGAAAGAAGGACAATGGATATGGAAGAATATCCTTCACAAAGCCATCATGCACAAGCTTAGTAAACACTAGTTAAACGCAAGAGATAGGTAACAAAAATCATCTTATTGCATCAAGAGGTAATTGTTACAAATTTTTGACAGGGTTTAGCCTTGTCAAATATGAGATTCTCTTGATCTTTAAATATTGAAGAGTCCTTATGAGAGTCATAAAATCTAAGAGAGAGTGAAATAGGAAATAAATGGAAGATATATAAGAAAAGGGGAAGAGAGAGAAAGAACACACCATCAAAAATCCATTAATTATCTACCATCACCCATCAATGTTCAACCATATTTTTATTAATTTGGGACTGAACCTTCATCAAAAAATTAATCTTTACTAGCTCTAATAGTTTTCAAGCCCTCTCATTACCTAAGAAACATACTAGAAAAGAATTTGTCAAGGATGACGAGTCATGATCCATTAGGAAGGAAAATATTTAAATCCTTCTAAAAATATAATGGCTAATCCATCTACATTTTTTAATCCCCAAATATGTCCCTTGTAACTCTATGCCATCTTCTATTTTATTTTCATTATAAGGAAAAAAATCCTTGTATCTATGGACCTAATAGATGCATGACTATATCTGCTTTAAGTGGATGTAGGTACCTATTTGTCAAGGATATGACTATGTTGAAAGATTAGACATTCCTCCATAATCACAACTCTACCCCTACTTCATACCCTAAACATAGGTTTAGTATAGATGAAAATCAATCCCATTTATTTGTTTTCATATAATTATGACCTTAATGAAAAGCCCATCAGGTTAGTTGACTCAATATTTTATATTTAATAGGTCTCAATAGACCTAATATATTCCTAAACATTATGGAATCCAATAAATAATTAAACACATGGATTCCATTCAAACAATAACAAACACAGTCATGAAATGTGTTGTGAACTTAAACAATAGGTCCTATAGATTCTAAATCTCCAAACCAGAGGTCAAAACTAAGCTCTAATGACAACCTTTGGTCTTGAATTATTTATTATAATTTAACCTAGATTGTATTTATATCTAGACTCTATACATTCACCCACCTAGGTCCACAAAATCCTTTGATCTAATGTGTCTACCTATGTGGTATCCTTTCCACACTCTTTATCATATTTAAAACTATGACTATCTCAAATTTGGACATGTGCCACCATTTTGTGCCTCTTGGATCTTGATTAAATTTGCTCCATCGATATTTGATTAGATATTCAAAAATTATGAAACTTGGTAACCCTAAATTTAATATATGGATCTTACTATTAGTCTTCATCTAGTTACTACTTCTACACCATGTGGCAGCCTTATGTTCAATCTAGGATCATTGACCTTTTGACCTCACACACATAGTTAATCTTTGATGCAAGGTTGAATTTTCATCATTAATCTTGCTATGCTTGATCAAATTCACACCTTTTATCATTTAATTCATTGAGATCATTATAATTTTCAACCCTACATTCAATCTCAGGATTTTCTAACTTGTTGACCTCAAGCTTACTGTTGATCTTGAGTTTCACATTTTAAATCATGTCATTGATCTTGATGGTCCCACTAAATTGAGCTATTATCTATGTGACATTGATATTTGATCCTATAAAATGATATTTTGACACTTGTCAACGCTAAATTCAACTTGAAGCTTGGTAAGGATTTTTGAATTCAAATAACTAGTTTTTGTGGCTTTAACTTGACATCCTTAGGTATGTCCCATATTATTAGATCATTTTTGGATCCTTATATATTGAGATAGAAAAATAATATAAATAAAATTTATAGGGGATGATCTTCATAAAAATTACACTATCTTCTTGCAACCCTTTTACTTGGTTTGGATTTCTTAGTGCACTTATGAAATACATAAACAAATTCACTTGTTCATTCCTACATGACATGTTAAGATAGTCTAGCTCCTCTAGGCTTATGTTAACTATATTTAGACCCATCAAGGCCCTAATAAAACTTTGAGACTTTGTGAAAAACTAATTCATGTCCCTTTTAATGCCATGAACACCAAGGAAACCTATTAGACCTTTCTTCTACAATTCTAGACTTGTTTCTAAGCCTCCTTTCCAAAAATCATCAATTACACTTTAAGCTTGATTAAAGTGTTTTAAAAGATTTCAAGTGATATATGGTTTTTTACTTCCAATATTGGATCACTTAATCAATAATAACCCTACCTATCTTCCCACTCCACACTAAGACTTCCAAAATACTGCATGGTATCCATCTAGGTCAAAGCTTCATATATAGGCCAATTTTGGAAAATAGGTGATCCTCTACCTATATCAAACTCAACATTACAACCTTATCTAATATAATTATTTTTAAATTTATAATTATTTAAAATAATAGGAGAAATAAAACTATCTATTACACCAAAATAAATTAAAATAAAAACATAAAAAATAGCTAAAGTACCTCTAGGTTCAATTAGAGTGGCTAGAAAATTAGCATTTTGATTAGCTACAATTGTATACACCTAATGATTGGATAATTATCCAAGTTTAATCTTGGTAAAATATTTTTTTATATTAGTTATCACAATATTATTATCATTTCAAGGCACTTTGTGGGGCTACAGGAATAATATTTTCTCATGTGGCTAGTCCATGCTGATTATTTTATGTCAAAATTCTCTTGAAAGACCCTATCTTAGGTGAATTATAGTTTTTAAATTTCTTGTTTTGACCCTAAAACTTTTTAAAACCATTTTTATTCCTAGTTAATCTATGGTTTTAATCATAATTATTGAAATTTTTAAGCATAGGAGAAATATTATTTGCCTTAGATTAATACCTATTTAGTTTAATATCTTGTCTCATGTTTTCTCAAAAAAATTCTTTCTCTTCTACCCTTTGATAAAACTCAATGGAAACTACCAAGGTCTTTGGGTTGGTCACTTTGAGATAATTCATTAATATCTATTTCATCCCCAACTTAAAATTTATTAGTTCTATTTCCTCATCATGCATATAGTTCACATGACATAGTATAATAAAAAACTTGTTTTCATACTTAGAAACAACCATATTTCCTTACTTAAACATCTAAAAATTAGATATGTTTTGTTCCTTAAAATTGGTACTTAATTACATTTTTTTAATTATGTAGAAAATATTTCCTAGGTAATATTCATGGGGTGGTATACCTCTAAAACACAAAGATGATTCTACCATAAAGTAACAACTCCAACTAGCTGATAAGATGCACTCTAAATTTTGAATTAGAAGACATGTTATGCAAATTAAAATACTTTTCAAAAGTAATAACCATGCTTATTTTTCATCACAAGATTCTTCACTCAAAAATTTAGGTGGTGGTATATTTCTAAGTTCCTTGATGATTGGGTCAACCACACTCAAGGGAAACTCTTGGAGTACTTTCTCACCCACTTTCCTATTTTATAAACTAGGTAAATATTCATGGGAAACACCCTCTATGTTATTTATTTTCAATCTTGCCTTTAATGTCATTCAAAGTTTTAAAAATCATTTAGGACTTCTTCACGCTTTTTAGTTATTTACCTCCAACTACAATAGCATTAGAAACTTCATTGTTGTTATCAACATTTTTGGTGGGTGGTTCATCCCTATTTAATCAATATTTTTGGCACCATGGATTATATCTCTTCCTCTTCCTGTACTATCATTACCTTTATTATTGTTGGTGTTGACACCACCATATATTATTCTAACCATATAGAGGAGTCACATAATAACAACCTAGAGAGATTAATAGTTATAAATTTATTTCCCAAAGTGCCCCAAATTATAAATCATGCTCTAATACCAAATTAAAAAACCCAAAAACAATTCTTAAAATTTAAAACAAACTATTCACAAGTTGATTACACAAACTAACATCATATTCAAACATGCACTAGATTGATTTTTTAAAAAAACCATATTAGGTTAACTGATGATACTTATGTAAGGTTAAATTATCCTTAAAGGATTATATAAGGAATAATGTTACCCTTTAGAGGTATACAATTTGGGGTGTATTAGTGTGAAATCACACACTCATTAATTTTGAAATTTATACTTAGCATGTGTATTCCTAATATGACATTTTGAAGGCCCTTAACCTTATTTAAGTATCCCATCCTTCCTAATAGATTTTGGGTTAAATATTCAAGTAGTTAAGTAGTTTATCCTTGATAGAATCACAAGACAACTACTTATAAGGGAGTCAAGAGTAATATGGGAGAAACCCTATTAATTTTCTTATATAATAAATATTAATACTCTATTAATATGTGATCATGAATTTATAACCATGTAATAAACATTTGTACATTCATTAAAGTAACATCAACCATCATGTTCACTATAAAACAATGTAAGAGAAACACCTCCTATGAATAATCATTAAAATTAATACATATATATAATACATGAGATCAATAGTGAATATAATGATAAACCATTATGATTAAATATGCATACTAATGATAACATAAATGACTTAATTATTGATAATTGCCAAGGTCAAATAAATGTAATCTTTAGTATTAGGTTCATGCCACCATACATCCTTTCTAAAGAGTTAATGACATGATTAACTTTAAAGTATAAAGATAACCTATTGTATTATATTCAATCTTGACATGATATAATTCAATCTGACATGTGATAGAGTAGTATAGTAGGCATTTCTATAATGGATAATTACACATAAGTGGGTATCACATCATAAAATATTATATCTATATGTAACATAATCATTTATTTTAATCCAAATAATAAATATAATGATAAAAATCTATTAACTTTCCTATAGATAGAAGATAACCATTTTTCTTGTTGTCTCATATCTAATTGTCACAAAGTCGATAATGGCATAAATTAATAACATTATGTCAAAGAGTAAAGTGAAAATTGCATAATTATAAAAATAGATTACTTTATTTACCACACTTTTATTCAAAATTAAATATAATCATAAATCATCATAATTAATTTTGAAATCAACAACCATGTTTATTAACTTTTCAATTTTTGACAAACTTACAATTTACACAAGCACATGGATATCTACAAGTTCATTCCCAGCATATATATAATAGTTAGATGTCATAATAAAAATGACTATCAAGAAATATCTAATGATTATATAATATGATTTATTAAGTAATAGTTAATAAAAATTTTAGTATAACATAAATATTAACACTTTAAGTAACATAACAATTCATCCTACTTTAGTCCTCAACTAGATAATTCATTATTAAACAACCTGAAACTGTTCAATAACATGCCTGCATCTAAAATTAATTTTCCATGCTTATGATCACTAGATTTAAGTGGAATGAATATTAAGTTAATTTAAATATATATCTTTTTGAAAAGGGAAGACTAACATATAAAGAATAATTTTCACACAACCAATGATAAGTTAATCCAATAAATCATGCACAACATAAAACATCAAATAACTCAACATATTATGAATATACAACAATTGATTTACAACAATATAATAATTCTTATAACTTGTTAAGTTAATTTTACATATCATGCACTCCTTTTCAAGTCAAATATTCAATAGATTTGACTATAATCAAGGTAAACACACATAAAACATAACACTTTTAGCATTATATCCAACACAAACTTTGTAGTTTAGACCTAATTATTAATAAGGAAAAATATAATAATTTACAAGTATAATAATAATCATTAGTGAAATAAAAAATAATATATAAACATATTATAAAATGGTTAAACCTTAAGATTGTTATAAACACAATCAATGTGCAAATGCATTAATCATTATTGCAATAAGAATCCATGAGTAAAAATATTAGTTAGGTAAAACAACCATTTAAATAATATATTCTTCCATAACCAATGAGAAGTGGGTGAGTTGGTAAATTTGTTTGGTTGTTTAAATCCCCACCTAGGTTCAAATCTCCATAAGCTTTATGATGTTGGATGTGGCCATTGTTTGGTTTTTAATACATCAAATAAATATAATTTATTGATCACTAAATTGTTTGGCACAAAGGGGATAGTTAAATAAAAAAATCATAACATTTAAAGAAAAACTATACTCAATTAAATGTATAGGTAATTCTAAGTAAAAATCAAAACATTAAACCTACTATGTTATGAAATATCTATCTAAAAAATGAAAGAGTAAGAGTTAGGAATGCTTATATTAAATGAACCTATCATGCCTCAATATCTCCCTTAGCTAATGGTGTTTTTCAATAGGTTTTTTTGGTTTTTTAATTATCACAATATATAAATCAATTATAGGATAAAATAATCCTAATTTACATCCAAGACTTTCCCATAATATAAGCTTATTCCCTTATAATGTAAAACCCTAAACAATGACTCCTTAAGTGTAGAATTTATAGAGTTATGAGCTATAATAATGTGAAAATAAATGTCCATATCAATTATATTGAATTGAATATGGTGTTTATATCAAAGGATTGACCGTTAACCCTTCCAAAAATTTAGCTGATAAGGTCAACCAACTCAATCTTGTTAGGTGGGAAAAGTAGTCATCAAAGATTAAATTAGGTTAGTCAAGCTGACCTAGCTCCATAACATGCATCTTAACCTTCACAAGTTGATCAATCAAATTGATTTTAATAGGAAAAATTGGTGTAAATAAGTTGATTACATATTTTTTAGTTGACATAATTGTAAAAGTGGATTTTTACTTAGTTAGGGGTTATTTGAGAAGGGAGATTGCTTATAGAGTTAGATAAGGGCATGAGAGGTGATGAATTAGGATACACAAATGCAAGCACGCATGCACGCATGCACACACACACACACACACACACACACACACACACACACACACACACACACACACACACACACACACATGCAATTTCAATATGTTTGAGAGTGGTTTTAGACCTCTAGGAGTTATAATGCAAATTATAGATTTTGGATGGTCATACTAGATTTCAAACTTAGCCATATTTCAATATTTTTGTATTTTAAACTTAGATATATTTAAGTATTTTATGATTTTAGGGAGACATCATAAGAGGTGAATGGATAGACACTCTAAATAAGTTTTACCAAAGGTAGGAATGATATAAAGACACAACAATCTTTAAAATCACTAATGGTTTACCCACCCATTTCTCAGTGCATTGTTTAAAGCATTCACTTAGATATATTGAAACTCAACAAGTTACTATAAGAGAAGAAGTGTTAGTAAATGATAAATTTTAAAAATATTATGTCTATACATATGCCCCACTTGAATCTCATCACTATCATGAAATGTAACATGGGATGGTGCTTTGATAAAGAACATAAAAATACATGAAACTAAGTTAACTAGAAATTAAATACTAAAAAATATTTTAAAATGAAATGATATTAATTGTCATTACCATATACATACCTTGAATTGTCTTTTTATTCAATTAATGTATGCAAATAACATAGTCTTGATTGGGGAGGGCAAAATACTTACATTTGGGAAACCCTAGGGATATAAGACTGATAATTGAAGCAATGCATGCATACTTAGGATGGTTAAAGTATCAATGAATAAATCTCAAAAAATATTAAATTACTTATAAAATTGGCAAGTTAGGATTATTAGGGTTGGGTGGAACCAAAAGACCAAGCATGTAAATGATAGAATGGTGAAAAATGAATGTACAACACATTAAATCACATGAAAAATCATGTGATACAAGAGTGAAAAAAATTAAATATCAATGTGATAAATATATCTCAATATATGTAATTAAATTAATGAAACCTCATGTAAGATAAACATGGCCAATGAAGACACAAAAAAACATAAATTAAGGAAAATGAGATTGTAAATCAAGATAAACATGTTAAATGAAGCATGAAAAAATATAAATGACTAAAAATGAGATACAATTCAAGATTTAAAACAAACATGTGAATCTAAGCATGAATAAAAAAAGTATGTCAGATTTCCTATGTAAGATAAGTGAAGTCGACAAAAATCAAACAAGAACATGATGGACAAAATTAAAAGAAAAATATCTAAAGGAAAACAATTCAAACATAGAGTTTTTCTATAAATTATGAGGTAATAAATCACAAACACCTATTGACATGAATAGTATGACAACAATATAGTGTCAAAATTATACAATTAAGGTATGTTTATGATGAAAACATGGTCCTATCTGAGTTATTATAATGAAACTCTCAAAATATAAAGCAAAATGTGTAAGTAGGTAGATGCGATCAGCTAAAATAAATATAAAACAATGGAAATATCAATAAAATATGATGCAAATAAGTAATATGTGTATTTCATGGGTGATGTGAAATCCTTAGTAGGAATGAGACATACTAGACAAGGGAGTAAGGATATAAATTATCAACATCAAGGACCTAAGAAACCTCAACTAGTAAATACAAATCCTTGGATAATAAGTAAAGTACATAGATCATCCCATTAAGGATATATGCATGAAAATTAAAATGGACCTACCTTCTCACAAATTATTCCCCATTCCTTGAGACCCCTTATAGAGTTATTGATTTACTACAAATATAAGGTACTTACATGAGAAAATAGGTGGCATTAGATAATATATGCTATAATTAGACATCCTACCATAATATAGTAGCCTACTTCACCCCAATGGAACTTAAATATATCATGAGGAAAAACTAGAGTTTGATCTTTGATTAAGATAGGAGATGTGTGAATTATAAATAATGTCTTTCGGTGTGATCTAACTTTTATGATTATATTTTCCTTTTAATCATTGCCTTATGTATTTTTTGTGATTTTAGATTTTAAATCATTTGTATTTTTCTATTATGACATGTGGATTTGGATAACCAATCATTATTGAAATAGTTGATGAACATAAGAGAGTTAAGACTAGGTCATTAAAGAAGAGGAACTAAAAACCATGTTGTATAAATAATCGTAGACTTTCCCACAAATAAGTGTGAAATATCAAAACTAACATATATGTGTGCCTCAAATGAAAGTAGATAAGGTAAACATGGGTATCATTATATATCTATCCATGTTATAAGTGATACAATTATGAATGTGATCATAGGTAATCACAATGAGGTAAAATAGTGATATGAAAAAGATGGGGATAAGCTATGATAGTCATGTCACTAAGAAAGTTGTACTAACCTACAAGGTATCTATCATGAGTGATAATTAAATTAGTAGTCATCCCAAATGATGGGGAAGGTAAATAAGGGTTAAATAATAATAAATATACTAAGGCAAAAATGATATAAATATGATAAGATGAAAATCAATGAAAAACTTGAAGGTGCTCCCTTGGAACAACAAAGGAAATAAATGTTGAACATAATGTGATATAAAACCAAAGAATGAAAAAGGAAACAATGGATTTAGTAAAGTGAAATAAATGAAATAATAATCATAAAAATAATGAAACATGAGACAAAAATAATGATCAAAGTCTATGTTAATGTCTATATTAAAGACAAGCATGTGAAGTACAGGCTTATATTTCTCACAAGGTTTATTGAAATTGAATTTTTTAGTATTATGCAATTAGGATAAGAATAGGAATGATAGGATTCCCAAAAGGGTAATTTTATTTAGGTATAGGCATCACAATATTCCCTAAAATATACATTGTTATGTGTATGATTATCGCAATATGTCCCAATATGTGGTATGGAGTGAGGTGAATTGGAAAATTTAGAATTAACTACATTGGGCTTATGGGTGGAGTTTGGGATAGGTAAAAGTGTTAATATGTTAGATTCTAAGGATGTAAAAATTGACATAAGAAATTTAGGAGTGTTATTAATAGGTATATAAAATAAAGGATGACCATTTATGATGTGCCTTGGAGTATGAATTTAAACCAGGTGATCCTTGGGTTGGTGTGACCTAAGAGTTTGATGTTTGACAGATGTAACCACCTTTTTGAAGTTTTTCATGTTATCTATCCTTTAATTATTGGTATCATAATAAGTATCAAATATGTTTTGGACTTAATTAGTGTATGAGGTGGAGGTATGGGGTAATTTTTTTTTATCATTAGCTAAGTACATTGTTGGGATTGTGATTCTTTAGATCATGCTTACAATGCTTGAACATAATCTTGAGAACATTATTGTGTAAGAGTATCAAGGTTGAAATTTTGACCAAACAATAAGGTAAAAAGGAATGATTGGATATCATGATAAGTATAATGATAATGACTTATCTTATCATGCCACCAATAAAACTTATCAATATTTTAACATTTTGGAGGAGGTTTGGAAGGATTAAAGCTCATGGGTTTAGAAGGTGCCAATTTCATGTTATGTTATTCTAGACTCAAGGGAGGGTGAATTGGGTTAAATTTTGTTTAATTTCATGATCCTTTTGAGGTTGGGTAGTCTTATATGAATCAATGTTATGAGAAAATAATTGTAAATATTCATTAGTAGTTGATCTAGGTGATTCAAATTGACTCATAACAAATTCTTGTCTTTTTGTTTGGTCTAAGGATTATTCTAAAGTTCTAGGGGAAACAACAAAAATTTGTATTGAAAAGGAGATTTAAGATTTGTAATAAACATTTTTAAAATATTATCATCACTCATGTCATGGTCCAATTTTTGAGACAGAGGCTTCCATCATTTGATGAAAGTGTGAGTAGATTCATTAAGAAGTGTTTTAGCATTGATGAATTGGCTAAGGTAATTTTTAGGAAGGTTATTATGTTGTAATTTATTTAATAGAAAATTTACTAAATACTATGGTTGTGTAATGGAATGTATAGGAATTTTTTTGTACCATTCTATTGCATCAACAACAAAAGTTTTGTCTAGGAATTTGGTGGTATTAAAGGTGTCCGTTCTAACCCATTTTTTATAGATATTGATAAAGTTTTTGAGAAATATAGAAAGATATTTTTCCCATCATATGTGATATTTGGATAAATTTTTTATAATGTATATGGATACAATAAATAAATCTAAATATTCTTTTTGAATATGTGGAAGTACTTTTTTATGTAAAGGAGGTTTAGGGATGATATTCACATTGGCATATATAAGAGGAGGATGGACAAAATTTTTATTTGGTTGATTCATGATAACTTGAGGTGGTTTAATATCCATTTATAGTATATTATATTTCATTTTCACCATTTTATTATTATGAGTTATTTGTATGTTGGTCATTTATCAAAGTATTTGATCAATGATTGAGTATAATCAATGGGAGGAGTATTATTATTGGTGGCATGAGGTGGAATGTTAGTGTTGCTAGTAGTATCATTCCTTATATTGATTGTAAAGGGAGGACTAGGGTGATTAAATTAAACCATATCAAATTTTAGTTTCCTTGAGGATGTAAAATTTAGGTTATATATTGTAGTAATTGGTTTGGTATTAGGGAGACATGAAGGAATAAATTCAATAGTTTCATCTAAAGTGGTAATTCAAGTGAGATTATTATCTAAACCCTTGATTATGTGGTGTTATTGAATAATTATAAAATGAAAATAAGACATAATTATTTATTTATTAGGGTCCTTAACTACCTCATCCACTTATTAAACTAGGTTGGCAAGGACCTATAAGGTCTACCAGGTCGATCTAGTTGATTTTTGGGAAGAAAAATAGTAGTGTCAAATTATACTAGGTTGTCTAAAACCTATAAAGTATACCTAGTTTATCTAGTTGAATTATGGGAAGACAAAAATTAATATAAAAATATAATAGAACAAATTATATTGACCAATTTGATCTAATTTAATTATATTAAAAATAATAAAGAAAATTAGATTGACCAACTTGATTTATTTGATTGTGTGGTATAATTTTGATATAATTGAAAAACTAGTAAAAATAGAATTATTGATTGATTTGATTGAGAAACATAAATGAAAAATTAAGATAATTGAAAATATTGAATTACTAAGTTGGTAAGAGTGAACCTAGATAATAAAATAAGATCAACTAGGTAGATTCAATTATATTTATAAGGGTGATAAAGAGTTGGCTATTGACTAGGTCATCCAGGTGAGATTTGGTCTTATAGAGGTAAAAATATTTGAAACACAAAGGTTAAACAAGGTCAACTAGGCTGACTTAGTTTTTGGAAAGATAAAAATTGAAAAATTAGTAAAATAAGAATAAATTGACTAGCTCGATCTAGTTTGCTAAAAATTGAAAAAATTAAAATTTATAAATTAAAATAGATAAACCAAACCAATCTAGTTGACTGTAAGTGAAATTTTATAAAATATTAAAATAAGACTAGATCGACCAGCTCAATCTAGTTTTCTAAAAATTGAAAAATTAAAAACTACCAAACTGAACTAGATTGACTAGATCAATTTAGTTGACTAAAAGTAAAAATTTAAAAAGTAGGAAAAATAACTGAGTTGACCAACATGATTCAAAAATTTTGATATGAAACCTTGAAATCAAAATGATAAGACCAGATCGATAAACTTGAATTAGTTGATTGTGGATCTTGAATCTATAAATATAGGTCAAGACTAGATTTACCAATATGATCTAGTCAACTATAAATAAAAAATTAAAAAAATACAAGGGTTAGATTCACATCGAGTTCACCATAAAATATAAAACAAAATAGGATGGATCTATAATTTGTCATACTTAGTGAATTGTAATCATAGAGAAGGTAAAATTACCAAAAACTCATTGCATAGCTATTTATATCAAGACATGATAAATTTGGATCCACTAAATTACCTAAGGTATCTCTTATCACACAACACCACTAGATAGGGTTACCAAGCCTCTATTCAAGTATCACCACACAATAACCATATCTATGTCTACAATACAAAAAATAAATATAATCTAGTGCTCACTAGATATTGTGGCACAAAAGGGGATAGTTAAACAAACAAAATATAACATGAAAATTAAACATATACTAAATTCAATTTAGAGGTAACTATAAGAAATGATTAAAAAAATTAACCTATTACTTTGTGCAATATTCATCTAACAAAATGAAAGAGTAAGACTTAGGAATACTTGAATGAACTTGACATGCATCAATATCTACCTTGGCCAATGGTACTTTGAAATAGGTTGTTATGGATATGTAAGGATCACACTATAAAAATAATCTCTAGGATAAAATAATCCTAATTTTTATTCAAAACTTTCCCACAATACAAACTTATTTCCTTTTGAGGGAAAACCCTAAGCAATGACTCCTCAAGTGTAGAATTTATAGAATTGTGAGCTGTAATAATGCAAAAATGAATGTTACTCTCTATTGGATTGAAGTGAAAGTGGTATTTATAAAAAATAATATACCCTAAACCCTTATATAAATTTATCCAACAAGTTCAACCAACTTGATCTTGTTAGGCAAGAAAAGTATTAATTATGCCTTGAACTAGGTTTGTCGGGTTCACCTAGTTATATAACATATAGCTTAACATTCATAAATGGATTGAGTAAGCTGATTTAGTAGGAAAAATGGGTGTAAATTATTTGAATTCATATGTTTTTTTTGACAAAGTTTTAAAAGTGGGTTTTGGTTAGTTATTGGCTATTTGAGAAGGGAGATTACTTAGGGAGTTGGATAAGGGCATGAAAGGTGCTGAAACAAGTTTTGCGTGTGTATATGTGTGTGTAATAAACATTTACATATAATTTGACATTTAAATATGGATATATAGTTTATTATATATATATATATATAATAAACTATATATCCATATTTAAATGTCAAATTATATGTAAATGTTTATTACACACACATATACACACGCAAAACTTGTTTCAGCACCTTTCATGCCCTTATCCAAATCCCTAAGTAATCTCCCTTCTCAAATAGCCAATAACTAACCAAAACCCACTTTTATATATAAACATTTACATATAAGTTGACATTTAAATATGGATATATAGTTTATTATATATATATATATATATACTTTTAGGATTTTTGAGAGTGGTTTTGGAAATCCAAGAGCGAAAATGCAAATTCTAAACTTTAGAGGGTTCTATTGGATTTTAGACTTAACTATATTTTGGTATCTCAGTATTTTAAACTTAGCTATATTTTAAGATTTAAATATTTCATACTTAGGCATATTTAAATATTTAAGGATTTTAAGAAGATATCATAGGAGGTGAATATATAGACACTCTAAAAAATTTGGACTAATGGTAGGAATGATACAAAGCCAAAATAATCTTGTAAAGTACCAATGGTATACCTACCCCTTTCCTAGTGCAACCATTAACGCATGCACTCAGAGATATTAAAACTCTATAGGTTCTTATAATATATAAAATTTTATTAAATGATAATGTTTAAAAATATTATTTGTATAAAAAATTTAGGTTAAACATGGAGTCTTATTTACTTCATAATTTACTTATAATTATTCAAACAACATTTCAAACTAAATCAACAAATACCTATCTCAAAAAACAAAGAATTCATTAAACTTACTTGATTTTTAAAAAATGTAGTCAGTCATGAGCTTGTTTTTTTTTTGTTCCAACAACTTACTCTACTTTCCTCATTTTTTCATGTAGAAAAATTATTAGCTATCAACTTCTCAATGCCATCTTGGGCTAAATTCTAATTGCAAGAGACTAAGTCAAGGGACAACAGAGTAACTCTATGTTTCCCATGTATTATTGAGTTTTAGTGAATATTTAAAAGGAAACTACCATCAAAATATCCACATAATAGTTCAAAACTCCCCTAAGTTCCCATGGATTACACCACCAAACTACCAACATCAACCTAGGGTTGTGTTGAGAAACAACAAGCAAAACCAAAATTCAAAAGAACCAAGAAGCTACTCGATGGTGGGAATCTTGGTGGTCTTTCAATAAAGACCTAATTAAAACCCAAGTTGAACCAATAAACCTTAAACCATTAACTAATTTCCACCACATGGTGTTCATTTATTATACCTTGTCAAGGTCCCATAAGATGATCTCAAGACATCATGACCACCTTTCAAGCTAACAACATCATGGCACAAGAAACTAGGGTGAAACAACCAAATAATTACTAAGAGACTAAAAATAATAGGTGTACTAAGTCCAACATGGATACTCATTAAAATTTCATGGTAAGAGAAATAAACCAACTAATCAAAACCCATTCAAAGACCCAGTCAAAAATAAACAAAGACAACCTCAAAATATGGTCACTCATAGTGAACAAGGATCATAATCAACATTAAAGTAGTATGTATAATTGAAATAAATTTTAAAAAAATCAAAGCCAAATTCAAGGCTTTCACAATAATAAATCAAGACTTATAAGAGGGTGAGAGTTAAAAATGAAGGTAAAATAAGACCCATAGAGTCAATACATCAATACAAAAATGACTCAATGAATAATCAAATGATTATAATCTAATCATATCTCAAATAAACTATCACATTATTTTTTAATATTCTTTAACCTTTTCATTCCCTTTCTACCAAAATCCACCATCAAACCTAGATCATTAACCTTTTCTTACATTCATATAATAAGACATCAATAATATTTGAACAAGGTAGAAATATTCAATAATTCAAATTTGGAACTATATAGAATATGCCCACATGACATTTAATGCATCCAATATTTCATTCTCTATAATAATAAAATATAGTGATGAATCATAATTGAAAATTATTTATAACATAATCATCACATCTGAATCAAGATCAACATTTATTGCAATAATCAATGTTTTAACCAAAATAAATTAGAACATAAAATAGCAATGTCTCAAACAAGAACTAAAGTGAATCAAATATATATGTTATGACATCTTCTCCATCGTAAAGAGGATTCATCCTGGTGACTACTCAAATAACAAGGGATAATGCTTTTTGAAAATATTCTCACCTTCCCAAGTAGTACTCTTTTCACTAAATAGATCTCATGGGACCAAAACTTGCAGAATATCTCCATTCCTCAACTTATTTTTATGATGGTTTAGGATCCTCATAGGTTTTAACTAACTATTTTCCTCTTTTGTAACCTAAATATGTTTTTCAATAAAAAACATGAGAAGGATAAAATATGTATTTTCTTAATAAAGCAACATGGAAAACATCATGAATCCTAGACAAATAAGGAGGAAGGGTCAACCAAAAGGCAACATGACTATTATTTTACATAATTTCAAATGGTCCAAAAAAGGATTTATCTTACATGGAATTATTTTTTAACTTGATCAAGATATTTGGAGGTTTATCATGCAAAAAAAAATTTCCAACATTAAATTCATGAGGTTTTCTTTTTTTATCAACATATCTCTTTTGCCAATTTGAAATAACTTTCATATTTTAGCCTATCATAGCCATTTTTTTATCATACTCCTATAATAAATTTAGTATAATAATAGATCTATTTTCCAAGCTATCTTATCCAAGTGGGTTTTTGCATTTACATCCATACATATCTTTAAATCGAGTCATTTTCATCATATACTGGTATTATTTATTGTAAGTAAACTTAATTAAATGTAGGTAATATTCCCATTTGGCTTGTTGATCTATGATATACATTCTCATCATGTCCTAAAATACTTTTTTAAGTATTTCAAATTGATCATATATTTCTGAGTGGTATAAAAAAATAAAATTTAGCTAATTTCTAGACATTATAATCAAAGTTTTCTAGAACCTTAAAGTAAAAAACTTGTATCTATCTTAGATAATCACTTATAACATGATATGTAGATAAACTAATTCCTTCAAAAAATTTATATAAACATAGAAGCATCATCAGTTAAATTTCCAAAAATGAAGTGACCAACCTTGGTCAACTTATCAATTATTGTTATAATTGTATCATGCTTTATTCGAGATGTAGGCAGCCTAAAAATGAAATCAAGTGATATTACAACCATATTACCTCTTGGTAAAGCATGAGGATACAAAAAAAAATTTAAAGTGGAAATATTTATCCTTAACATGTTAACATTCTAAGCATTTTTATATAAAATCAACAACATCATGCTTCAAACTAGGCCAAAAGTAATGCCTTTTTAAGTCATGTGTATTTTTTGTGACATGATCATGATAAAAATGAGGTATTGTATGCACTTATTTCAGCACTAAACTTTGTAAGTATTCATAATTTGGTACATAAATTATGTTTTATGCCTTCTAAGGCCATCTATTTCAATATAAAAATCAACAAACTCTTTTGCAATAGGTTCATTATCCAGAAATTCTCTTACATCATGACATAATTCATTATTAAGATATCATTTTAACACAATATTTATAAATTTTCATTTCAAAATATACAAGGCAATAAGGTATGTGCATCAGCTAAGGTTATAAATAACATAAATTTCATTTCCTTTAACATATGAAATATACATGTCAAAATTTCTTAAAAAATCTAGCCACTTACATTGACATGCATTTAAATCATATTAGGAAAAAAGTGTTTCATGATGTGGTGATTATAATTCACCTTAAAATGCTTACCCAACATTATTTTCTTTCATTACTTAAAATCATGGACTTTATCCAAAAGTTTCATGTCATCCATATGATATTTATTTTCATTATCCTTAAGATTTATGACTCATAAGCCACAACTTTGTTGTAGTGAATCAAAATGACACCATGGCATTCATTAGAAACATCAAACCATATTTAAAAATTACCATTAGGATTAGTAATAATAAGTATAGGTGTTGTGATTAACAACACTTTAAGATTATTGAAAGCCTCTTCACATTGAGGAGTCTAAATAAATTTCTTTCCCTTAAACTACAAGAATGTAATATGATTGGTTATGCTATAAAAAATCTCCATAAACCTATGTTAACCATATAATCCCATAAATATGTGTAATTCATGTAAATTAGTAGGGACAAGACACTCTTAAATAAAAAAAATCTTTGTTGGGTCCACAACAATGCCATCCTTAGAGATGATCTGGCTGAAATAGTGAATTTCGAACTGAAAGAATGAACATTTGAAAAGCTTCCATACATATTATGATGTCTTAGTCTTTGTAAAACTAACCTTAAGTGATTTTCATGTTTAGCCTCATCCTTATAATAGATAATAATGTCATCCAAGAAGACAAGTGAAAATTTATCCATATAATCCATAAATACCCTATTCATCAAATTCATAAATCTAGCTGATAAATTTGTTAAGACAAAAGGTATAACAATGAACTCATAAATGACCATACCTAGTTCAAAAATTTATTTTATGAACATCTTTTCCTTGATTCTCAATTGATGGTATCCTGATCTCAAGATAATATTAGAAAACACTTATGTCCCCTTCATTTAATCAAAGAAATTTGGAACCTTGGTAAGGGATAATGATTTTTTTATTGTTACCTTAATAAGCATGTAGTGATAAACACACAACCTAAGAGTTCCATCCTTATTTTTTACAAATACAACTAAAGCACCTCAAGGAGGCATACTTGTCCTAATGTCTCCGTTGTCCAATATTTATTGATATTGAAATTTTAATTAATATAGATTGATAATATTCATTTGATAAGGATCCTTAGATGCAGGGTCATCTTTTGGAATAATGTCAATGAAAAATTTAAACTCTTTCTTAGGAGGAATACCAAGTAGTTTTAAAATAAAAATTTCCATAAAATACTTTAAAAAGGGGAAATACTAACTTAGGATGGTTATTTATCCTTAGATGACTCTTGAATTTGGATGAAATAAATTATACAACTCTTTTGCATAACCTTTTTAACTACAGAGCTGAAAGTAATTTTTATGCTCTAGGCTTTTGTCTACCTTGTATTTCTATAAGCTTTCCAAATTCATTATCACACTTCACATTTTTTCCAAAATAATCAAGTGTTGCTTTATGTTGATGTGACCAATCCATTCCCAAGATGAGATCATACAACCTCAAAGGTGATAAAAATAGATTTACCTTGGTTCTAGAAACACCTAAGTCCAATCAACCCATCTTAAACACTCCAAAATTGACACTCTCTTACATGTACCAAACTTGAACTCCCAACTTTATTTTATATAAATAGATTTGACCTTATATTTATTTTCAACAATAGTAGAACTAAAATTATCTATTACACCAAAATGAATTAAAATAGATACATAAAAAATGCCTAAAGTACATCTAGTTTCAATCAAAGTGGATTAAAAATTAGCATTCCAATTATCTATAATTTCATACACTCAATGATTGGATAATTGTCCAAATTTCAGATTAGGATAGTCCTTTCTATAGTGGTTATCACCATATTCCCAACATTTCATGCTCATTTATGGTACTACAGAAATAATATTTCCTCTTATGGCTAGTCCATGTTGACCATTTTGGGTTTGAATTTTATTTAAAGACCCTATATTTTGGGTAATTCTTAGTTTTAAAGTTTTTTTTATCCCTAAAACTTATTAAAACTTCTTTTAATCCTATTGAATCTATGGTTCTGATTATATTTTTTGAAATTCTTAGACATGGAATAAATATTATTTTCTTTATATTGTTGTCTACTTAGTTTAGAATCTTGTCTCACTTTTTATTGAGACTTTTCTTTCTCTTCTTCCCTATGATCAAATTCAATGGTAGCTACTGAGGTCTTGAGGTTGGTCATATTGATGTCATTCATCAATATCTATTTTAGCTCTAGTTTAAACTTCTTTACTTTTGTTTCCTCATTATGCAAATAATTCACATGATGAAGTTGATTCAAAAAATTATTTTTATACAAAAAAAAAAATCACATTTGAGAAGATGAAAATTAGTTATCTTTTATACTTTAAAATGTCCACTTAAGTACCTTTTTGAAACTCTCTTAAATATTTCCCAATTATGTTTCATGGGTTTATATCCCTCTAAATCACATAGATAATTCTTTAATAAGGCATCAAATCTAACCAACTAATAATAGACCACCTTATCTTTCCCATTAGTGGGCACGTTATGGAGATTAAAATATTTATTTAATTGTACTAAACATACATATGGTGCATCACTAGCTTATTCACCTGAGAAGGTAGGTGGTGGAAATTTTTTGAGTTCTTTGAAGATTGGGTCAACCACCATCAAAGGAAACTCTTAGAGTACTTGCTTACCCATTTGTCCATTTTCTAACCTAGATAAATATTCATGGGAAACACCCTCAAGGTTATTCAATCGACATTACTATTTTTTAATCTTTCCTTAAATGGAATTCAAATTTGTTAAACTCCTATCGAGGACTTATTTACAATTTTTAGTTAGGTTACCTCTAATTAAAATAGTATTATAAAGGTTTTTATTTATATCAATATTGTTGATGACTGGTTCATCCCTATTTATATTTAGATTTTGGAAACCATGACCTCTAACTCTACCTCTACCTTTACCTCTACCTCTTCCTCTTCCTCTTCCCCTTCATCCTCCTCTTCCTGGGTCAGCATTACCTCGATAAATTCTTGTATTGACACCACTAAATCTTGTTATAATAATCCCAAGGAGTCACATAATAACAAATTAGGTAGATTATAGGTTATAAAATTCTTTCCCAAAGTTACCTAGAGCATAAATCATGATTTTATACCAAATGAAAAAAACCCAAAAAAATTCTTTAAAATGAGAATAAATTGCATGAAAATCAACTTTTACAACTTGATGACATGAATTAGCATCATATTTGAACATGAACTAGAGTGATTTAAAACAAAAAAAAATATCATCTTAACTCTTAATACTTATCTAAGGTTAAATTACCCTTAAATGAGTATGTAAGGAAGAATGTTACCCATTAAAGGTATGTAGTTTGCAGTGTACTAGTGTGCAATCTCACACTCATTAACTTTGTACTTTATACACAACACATGTCTTCATAATAAGATATTTTAAAGGTCCTTAATCTTACTTAAGTATCTCATCTTTCTTAATATATTATGAGTTTTAGATTCAAATATTTAAGTAGTTTCTCCTTGACAGGATTACAAGATAACTACTTACAAGGTAGTCAAGAGTACTAGGGAAGACAACCCTATTAACCAAACTCTATACTAAATATTATCACTCTATTAATATGTGATCATGAATTCATAACCATATAATTAAAAAAATTAAATTCATTAAAAAAACATCAACATTCATGTTCATTATAGCACAATGTAAGATAAACACCTATAAATTATTATTAAAATCCACACATATCTATAATACATGAGATTAATACCAAATATAATGAAATTCCATTCTGATTAAAGATGCATATTAATGATATCATAAGGAACTCAATTAGTGCTAACTAATGAGGTTAAATAAACATAATTTTCAACATTAAGGTTATTTCACCATACATCATTTGCAAAGAATTAATTGCATGATTAACTTTAAAGTATAAAGATAAGCTCTTGTACTATGTTCAATCTTAACACGATTTAATCCAAAATGACATGTGATAAAGTAGTATAACATGCATCTATATAATATATGATTCCACGTACTTTTTAATTTCATCATAATATATTATATCCATATGTATCATAATTAATTAGTTTACTAAAACAATAAATATAATGCTAAACATATCTTGACTTTCCTATAGATATGAGATAAACATTTTTCATGTTATCTCATATCTATTTATCATGAAGTCAATACTATTAAATAGTAATAGAATTATGTCTAAGATTAAAGTGTAACTTACATCCTTATAGAAAGAGATTACCTGATTTATCATACTTAATTCAAAACTGAATTAGAAATCATAATAATTTATTTTGAAATCAATAGAATTGCTTATCAACCTTTCAATTTTTGACAAACTAATAATTTACACAAGCACATGGACAAATATGAAACATAACAATCCATCCTATTTTGGTCCTTAGATAATTATTTCATTATTGAGCCAATGGAAATTTGTTAATAACATTCCTACAACTATAATTAAGATACCATGCTTATGATCACTATATCTTAGTGGAATGGTTATTAAACTCATTCAATTTTATGTATTTTCAAGAAAGGAAGACAAATAGATAAATAATAACTTCCAAAAAACTAATGATAAGTTAATATAATAAATCATGCACAACATGATATTTTTTATTGCTCAACATTCCCTAATTCTTCCATGAATTAGGGAGCCTATTTTTACTTTTTGTTTCGCTCTCACTTGTACTCATGAATTATTGGTCTCAACACCCTTTAATTTTACTTGGTTTCATATCTTGGTTTATGTTCCAAACTATAAATTTCAACCCTTTCCATTGGATAGACCACATCTATGTACGAAAACTTCATATAAGACACTTAAAATAAATTGAAGTTTTGACCTCCTAGTTTGTATTTGAAGTCTAGATTGTTTAGGCCTCTCAACCCACTCGAACAGGCCATTTTGGATTCCATTTCATTTCATCCTCATAAACCTATGACATTGTGCTGATCAAGTTTGAAAATTTAAATTTTCAAATAAAGAACTTGGTCTAAAAATGGAGTCTTGATACTTTAGTTGGCCTTGGAAAATATTATTTTATTTGTTCATAGGTGTCATCTTGATATGTGCACCAAACTAGATCCTGAAACCCTTTACATTATGAAGACCACCTTCATATGATAAATTTTTGTATAAGGAACTTGGACTAAAAATTGGGTTTTTTTTTCTAAATTCACCTTTAAAAGTTTTTTTTGGCTTCCCAAAGACCTTAAGCACTATTCAACATGATTTAAACCTAGAGTCCTACTTAGAAACCCTCACTCCCTGATGAATTCTCTCTAAGCATCTAATCTCAAGACCTACTTCATATTCCTCAGATCCCAAAGACTACTTGGTGGTCCTCATAACATGATATTGGTGTGACAACCTTTTTTTAAATGGGCTTTGTTCTATTGAGGCATGTGTTGGAGGGTTGTGTCAAGAATCTAGAACCACAAATAGCTCTGATACCAACTGTTAGGGCCTAGAAGTACAATTGATTACCAAGCAGCTAAACATACAGAATTAACCAGAAGTAACAAGTAACTAGAATTCAAAAATAACACAAATATGAGAGACAATATCCAATTGTATTAATACTCTTCCAGAAGGAAATACAACAAAGAAGATGCCACAGTCTTCTTCCTTACACACCTCTAAGGCTCCCACACCTCTAGGGCATAAACAATAAATCTCTTCAAGAGCTCACTCTCTCAATTACGGTCCCAACACACAACTCAAACACAGAGTTGTTGTTCACCTCCAACTAGTCAATATCACTATTGCCAGTACCACTAGTCAGTATCACTACTTGCAGTACACAAGTACTCCACATACTCCATGATCGAGTACACACCGTACTCCAAGTACACAACATACTCCAAGTAGATCTCCCTTAATCTTGCTACTTGTTATGTTGATGACCTCCCTGATCTTACACACCTGCAAATCAACCTGGTTCTGCACACCTACAAACCTAGATCTCACACACACACACACACTTGTAGATCAACCAACCTTACTTACACATGTATATCTCCTTCTTGATCTTGCACACCTATAGACCAACCTAATCTTACATACCATGAAGAACCCTTGTCCTCCAAATCAGTACCCATGTGAATCTTCTACCAAACCTTGCTCTCCTATAGATCTATTTGATCATACACACTTGGCACTATGGCACTATGAGGAGCCAAGCTTGCTCTCTCTATCTAGCACCTAGGGAATCCCTACTTTGATCCCTCACACTTTACAATATAGCCCTTGAGTCTTTTAAATAGATCTCATGTAAACAATAATTAGACATCCAATTACAATAATTAGATCCATAGCTCCAAAACTAAAATTAGCCTTTAACATGTAAACAACTAGTTTGTTAACAAATTGTTTATGAAATCAATAGTTTTGGAACCACACAGGTGACCGACGTCAGTCCCTATTTGCCTAGAGATGACGGACATCGGCTGATCTTGACTGATGTTGGTAGCCTTGTGCTCTGAATAAGATCGACGTCGATTGGCCTAACCAACGTCAGTTACTCTGCACCTCAGCAACCTCCTCCTATTTGCATCTTAGTGAAGCTTTTAGCTCCACAACTTAATAATCTCCCACTTGGAGATAAATAGCTGCACCTATACCTATACCTGTATATTGTCTAATCTCTTTCCTAACTTGTATCCCTCTTCAAGATCAATCTTGAAGACCAACCACCACACAACCTATGGTGCAACACCTGTCATCCAAGTACCCTGCCATATCCACATCTACAAACCCATGTAGAGAAGTCCTTGACCCTATATAGCATGTCGACCTACTGTTTGTCTCTCTCAAATACCTGAGAACCCACTAAAACTGCTTTCCAGTGCTTCTTTCTTAGATTGGCCACAAACCTGCTAATAACTCCCACTGCTAGGGCAATATCAGGGAGTACACATGTACTCAACCTCTTCATGTGATTAGGGACCTTATTCTATGAACTATCCATCCATAGCTGTGCTTTCCATTCTACATCCTACACTACCTTCACACAATCATCTTGTGACAACATCAACTTGTGATCTTCCCTGTCTCTAGGATTACTCATGCCAAAGAATTTCGCTCCTCCAAATTCTTCATGACACACCTCTAAACTAACTTCACCTTTAGCTCAAAAAAACCCTATATGTGTAACCCTACATCAAGCAAACATGCAACATATAGTAACAAGATGATGTTACAATCATCACCCACCTGATAAAGAAACCACAATGGTTACAATGACATTGACTAAATCCATGCTTTGTCATCCACCTGTCAAACCTATACCACTATCCTAGAGCTTCCTTAAGACCGTATGACCTGGCCTTCTGTCTCACGTATCCATTCTCTCTATTCTTTAACCTTGGAATCTATTCATCTCAGTGTTTTCATCCCAGTTGGCAACTTTACCAAATCTCTCGTTTGGTTCTTCTCCAAAGAATTCATGCCATGTTCCCACTATTTCCTAGATCCTGCCTACTCTACTTTTTTTTAAACTTCCTAGTTCTTGACCATCAGTGAGCAACAAGTAGTATAAAGAAGAGGAATAATGAATTTGAGACTTACTTACCCTTTTAATCCTCCACATGGGCATTTGAGACTCCTTGACAGCGTGTTATCTGCCCAAAATCTATTCCAATGACCGATGTCGATCACCACCCAGTCTGCATCCTACTGACATCGGTTCCATGCGACTGACCTGGTTGCCAATGTCAGTTATCCTACTAACATTAGTTACCACCTGCCTAACACCACTGAATTCTCTAGTCTACACATGACTGACGTTGGTGCTTGTCTGTTCGATGTCGGTTCCTCTTGACCGATGTCGGTAACTGTGTTTTTCTATGAGTGATGAATTTTTACCTACGAGCTTACTTTAAATCAAAACCCTATCCAAATTGCCTTGCTCAGAAGTATCCAGCCCCATTTATTGATCTCTATCCATCATCTCCTCCATGAACACCAAGGCTTTCCAATTCTTAAGTTTTTCAAATACATCAGACTTCCTTTTCTTGTAATAAATCCAATCCTTTCTTGTAGCATCCCATTACTCACAGAAATCTCAGTCTATGTTCTCTGAATCTGAACTCTTACCTTTTGACTTAAGAACATCCATTCCCTTCTCACTTATGTGACCAAGCCTACAAAGCCACATCTTTGCAATAAAAGTGGAATCAGTAATACAAGTAGGTAGATAAAGAGTACCTACTTTCTTACCACATGCTAATTCAAGTGCATCCGCTGTGAGAGTTCATGTGCATCTCTCATCACCCAACTTTCCTATAGAAATTAGTTGCATCTTCAGGACTGGGACCTGCATGACCTCCTTCAACACCCATGTGTTGGCCATCTGCAATTTCAGCCACACTTCCCTTTGCCAATACTTTGACAAGGCTCACCAACCCCTAAATAAATCTTTCCAAAGTCTCCGTGGACCTTAACATGGAAAAATACTCTATTTGGGGCTGCATGGAAAGAGGCAACATAATCTATAAACCAAGATTCTACTTTATCCAAGGAACATACCAGAGCATCTTATGCAACAACACCTGCAACATCTGCTTCTTCAGTTCCTTCATGCTGATCTTCTACCAACCAACAATATTTCTTTACCTGCTCTTTCTTTCCATAACTCTGTAATTGATCATTCTTGCTTTTCAATTCCTCCATTCTTAGCTTACTTTCTTCTACCATTGCTATACTCCCACTCAATCAAAAACCCCTGAGAGTGACCTATAATCAAACACAAACCTGCTCCCTGCAACCTTAGCTCTAATACCACTTTGTCAGGAATCTAGTACCTTAAATAGCTCTGATACCAACTGTTAGGACCCGAAAGCACAATTGATTACCAAGCAAATAAACATGAGGAATTAACTAGAAGTAACAAGTAACTAGAATTCAAAAATAACATAGAATATGAGAGACAATACCCAATTGTATTAATACTCTTCTAGAAGGAAATATAATAAAGAAGATGCCACAGTCTTCTTCCTTACACACCTCTAGGGCTCCCACACCTCTAGGGCATAAACAATAAATCTCTTCAAGAGCTCACTCTCTCAATTACGATTCCAACACACAACTCAAACACAGAGTTGGTGTTCACCTCTAACCAATCAGTATCACTACTACCAGTACCACCAGTCAGTATCACTACTGCCAGTACACAAGTACTCCACATACTCTACGACTGAGTACACATTGTACTCCAAGTACAAAATGTACTCCAAGTAGATCTCCCCTAATCTTGCTACCTATTGTGTTGCTGACCTCCATGATCTTGCACACTTGCAAATCAACTTGGTTCTGCACACTTGCAAACCTAGATCTCATACACACACACACACACACACACACCTACAAATCAATTGACCTTAATTATACATGTAGATCTCCTTCCTGATCTTGCACACCTGTAGACCAACCTGATCTTACATACCATGAAGAACCCTTGTCCTCCAAATCAGCACCCTTGTGGATTTTCTACCAGACCTTACTCTCCCATAGATCTACCTGATCATACACACTTGGCACTATGGCACTATGAGGAGCCAAGCTTGCTCTCTCTATCTAGCACCTAGGGAATCCCTGCTTTGATCCCTCACACTTTACAATACAGCCCATGAGTCTCTTAAATATATCTCATGTAAACAATAATTAGACATCTAATTACAATAATTAGTTCCACAGCTCTAAGACTAAGATTAGCCTTTAACATGCAAACAACTGGTTCGTTAACAAACTGTTCATGAAATTGACAGTTCCAAAACCACACAGGCAACTGACGTTGGTCCCTATCTGCCTAGAGATGACCGATTTTGGCTGATCCTGACCGAAGTCAACAGCCTTGTGCTCTAAATAAGACTGACATCGATTGGCCTGATCAACGTCGATTGCTCTACACCTCAGCAACCTCCTCCTGTTTGCATCATGGTGAAGCTTTTAGCTCCACAACCTAACAGGTTGAAGTATTAGTGGTTAATCAAGGTTTGAACATTGTTTTTTGGGGAAGCTCAAGGCTCCCTCAGTGTCTTTTCTATGTATCCAAAAGGGGATGAGAGGGCATGTATCCCCCCTTATTCCACTCTTTTATTATTATTTAATTAAATTTTATTTAATTAAATTTATTTAATTAACATTTTTAATTCAAATTTAGTTTTAAGTTAATTTAAATATAGTTAATCAAATTATTTAGAAGCTAGTTTTGAGTTTATATTTTTTAATAAAAATAAAGATTTATTTCAACTATGTAAATTCCTTCTTAGGCTATTTTGGAGCCTGATTTATTTTTTGTGGCATATCTTGAACCTTGCATGTCAATTTTTAAAACTATTTTCATCTATTGAAAGGTGGTTTTGGCTCAGATGCAACAATACTTCTAATTTTTCCTTATTCTACATGGTTTAAAACCTATTCATTCTTTAGTGTTAGGTTTTTTTGATGAGATTTTAATTGTTAAATTCTAATTCTTTTTTGGTATTTTGTAATTTGGGAATAGTGAAAAGTGGTGTAACAAGGGATAATAATAGAGGGAAATTAAGTAACCAAAGGCATTCATGGTGGTGGTTGATGTTTTTGGAGGGAAAATCCTCCCTATGAAAACTATAACCTCTATATATTAGATCATTTCTATTCTAGTGGAGACTATAGAGTTAATCACCCTTTTTATTTAATGTAGTTTAATATTTTATTAGTTGAATATCTCCCTTAACTTTTTATCCTAGCACTATGATGGCATATTTTTGATAGATTGTTATTCTATCAAAATGAATATATTGATTTATGGAAGATTGTGGGAGTTTTATTGGTGATTTGTGTATTTGAATGGTGGCCATTTTTTCTCCCATGACTTTGACATCCTTAGACACTTGCATTATCAACATGGTGGTTTTAGATCTGATAATCAAATGAGGATTGATTTATAGTGTTGTGTTCAATCAGATGTTTTAAATTCATCTATGCTTATCATAAGCTTTATTTTATTTCCTCTTTCCCATCTTCTATCATTTTTTATAAATTTATAAATTTATTAAATCATATAAATGAAATACACTTGCATGTTTGTCTTTATTAAAATAAACCATTTCCTTTATTATTGTAATATTTTCAAATGCTAAACACGATGGAATGAATGATTAAAATTAGCTTCATTTAGTTATTTCAATTTGAAGCAATGGTTTGTCTTAGGAAATGAATGTATGTTTTTTTTTTATATTTGATTGAACCCCATATAAACACAACACAAAATGGACATTTCCCACTAAATTTTTCAGGCATCCAAACTCCATTAAAACTAAGATTGAGAATTACACTAACAAGCCGCTTGACTAGATCAGTTCATAATGAATAACTAAGTAAAATAAGTATGTTGTAACCAGGTAGATATAGACATTAGGGATACCATCATGGGCCTTATTTTAGGAGAGGTTGGACATGTATTACCACTCTATGATATCAGTGTTAGTGATACATGTTAAATGACATGTCAACATATTGGTGCTAGAAGGAGGGCCTTATTAAAAAAACTCTAAAATTGAAATTTTAACCAAAAAAATTAAACTTTGACATTTTATAAGTGTTTCCCATGTTGAAGTGTTGTAAATATTAAATTATAAAATTGAAAAACATCCCTAGATCAGAGTATATTGGGTATAACTTTGAATTTTTGAAACTCACTAAACATAGAGAACTTGAAAAATAAAGGAAATTAAAAAACAAGACACATTCAATTATCTAGTAGCTTGCCTATAGTTGTTTTAGTTAATTTTTTTAATATGTTTTCCACTCCTCAAACCCCACTAATGGCCTAGGATTATATTTGTGGATGCAACTTCCCTATCAACATTACATGGGCTACCTTTGATTTACCCAAAAAATTTAAAATGTTTTTCCTTATGTGTGGATGGAGGAATCTGCACTACTGAAGAGCACATTCAAGCATTCAAAGATATTATTAGAACCAATATGAGTATGTGAATTTCCACCTATTCCATTACACATTAAATTATATGGCATACATTTGGTACCTAATATTTATAGATAGATTTATTAACTCTTGGAAGGCCCCCAAAATGATATTCATTTATTATTTTTGAGCACCCATTGATTTCATTGTCTTATACCATTAGTTTTCTACAACCCACAATGAACCTAATGAGATAATGAGAATTTTCAATGCCCATTTAAAAAATATTTATAATTTATTAAAATATCCATATACACATATAAAGGTGGATGCCATATACAACTACTTAAAGGCCTTAAACCCTATGACCTCCATATTTGTGCATAGGACTCCTATGGCATTTGTAACCTTATCCTTGGAATATCACAAAATGATCAATGTTTCACAAAATATGATTCCAAAAGGATATGTATTTGTTCCAATTAATTATTTATGGAATGTAGGTGCCTATAATTAGATTTCTATGATCAATTAGGCTCTCATGCACAATACATCATTGATTAATCCAATCCTAGGTGCCACATATTCAAGACCAAGTCCAATTTATAAAATAATTTTAATGAAATACATGCCTAAAAATTATCCCCATATGTATCCAAATCACACATTACCAGAGGCAAACAAAAAATAAATCATCCTTGTGGCCTATAATAACACTATTTCCATGCATACACAAGTGGTTCTATTGGACCTAATAGTAATCAACATGTTATCCCATTATTTATAAATAATAAAATGCCTAATAATAATTTAAATAACAAAATGGATCCCACTATCCTTATGTTTTTAAATATTATGTCACATGTGGTTAACCCACTACCATAAGTAGGAAATCAATAAAATGCTAATCTGGACACAAAAGTAGAAAACTTGTAGTAGATGGTTCAACATTTGACAAATGACACAATTAATTTATAGAGAAAAGTGCCTCAAAATCATAATAAAAACAAAAATAACCCACTAAAAATATAAACTTCAAATTTAAAAGGACCAATAACCAATGGAATACTAGGGTAGATAATGGAAATGTGCCCAGTCTAGTTGATAACACTAATTAGAGTAATAACAATGCTTCAATCTCTATAAATCTATCTTATTTAGCCTTAATTTCCTAGTGTAGGCTACATAACATGATGGATCACATTGAGATAAATTTTTCCATGTTCATATTAGCCTCAAACATATTCCATAAGGATATAGATAATATTTAAATAGTGTAGTACCTGATAACAACTCCAACCAAGGTGGAAGAAATTTAGGGAATGGTATAGCATTAGAAACATATGACATTTATAAGAGTGAAAATGAGCTTTAATAAAAATTGGATAAGGTCCATGCATATATAAAAATCCAAAGGGGAAATAATTAAAAATTGATGAGTATATTTTAGAACCCATCAACTACATTTACTACTTCGAACAACACTCATGTTCCACTTGATGAAAACTCAAGCAATAAACTTTTTCCACCCAAAGGGCCTATAAAATATTATTGACCAAAGAATAAATTTTCACCCAAATAAATAGATAAACATTTGAAATAAAAAAATTTAGATACAACATTGTATAAGGCCTAAAGAAAATAAGGCCAACATAAAAAAGTTTGATTTTCTCCATATATCTAATTAGAAAGATTTATTGTTAAAATATTTATCTACTCATAAATGGATGGAGTAGAATAATATAGTTGAAACTCATGTTTAAATTTATAAAGATAAAACTAAAACTCTTCCTTTCCCCTTAACAATTCAAAATTTTGGTAAGAACTTACCCAATTGTTTGGTGGATTCAGGTGCTTCTATCAATGTAATGCCTTATTCAATTTGCCATAAATTGGGCTTGACTCTTAATAAGTTAAATAAAAGGTTGTTTGGTTTAAAATTTCATAGGTTAAGGTCATAAATAAAATTAAAAACATTCATATGCAATTATATTTTGACCCAAGGGTGAAGTGGTTCATTGACATTTAGGTGGTTGACATACCTAATGCATATGGTATACTTCTTAGTAGATATTGGTATAGCACATGGAATGGGTATATGATGACTAATTTATCTCACATGTGGCTTTCATGTAATGGCATACCCAATCAAATTATAATTTATTGAGATATGAAAATGACTCATATGATCACCAAGTACAATAATATGAATGAGATACTATATGAGGAATTGGAACTCAAGGTCTACATATTTGAAAAGTAAGTGTAAATTCATGAGAACATGTCCATTAATATATTATTCATGAAATAAAAATTGGATTTTGTAGAGTTATATCAGATAAAATAATATATCCTCTATGAACATGAAATACATTTGTTTCATAGTGTTTTCCTTGCATATGAAAATGTGAGAAAGGTTTATCTGAATACAAAACTTGGTTGTTGATAGTTATTGTCAACATTAGGTGTGATGAAGAGAAATAAATAAGTTTGATCATGATGGTCTAAGTGAAAACAAATATTTTGTATATTTAGAGGTTGAAAATAATTCCACTCTAAACAACCAAATACTCACTTCTATCATTGAGGACCAAATAAAAGGTCATTATCATCCAAAAAATAAAGTGTATATGTTGAATGGTGGAGCTTGATCTTATTATAATGCCCATTTATTGATAAGGGGGTGTGGGTGGGAAATATCCCCCAATAGGGTTACCATGGGGGTGGGGTTTTAGGGGTAGTACCCCTGAAGAATTTTTTTTATGAAAAATGCATTGTAAAATATTGTAATTTCATAGTAAATCTAAACTGTTCACTATTAGGTCACAAATCTAATAGTAGAAATTATGTTGGTATATTTTTTCCCTAATATGTAACCCTCCTTTTATATGAGGGCATTGTATTTAAGGTCGTACATATAGTTTGAGTGAAGATGATATTTTAGTGGATGTATTACAGGTTTATTCCTTCATTTGTTGGACAGAATAAGAGAAAAACTAGTTATTTCTATGTGGATGTAGCCCATTTTGGGTGAACCATGTTAAATATGTGTTTCTATTGTGTTATGTTTTTTCATTTTATTTTCATATTTATTTCATTAATATTTATTTGTATTCTATATTCCTAATAACTGGTATCATATCCAAAGTTTTAATTGGTAGATAAACTCATAGAAAAAGAGGGTTCCTAGTTCAAGTGGGAGTAATGGTAGAAGAATACAAGTTTAAGGTCCAAAAGTTAAACAACCAAAACTACCCACTATGGAAGATACAAATAGAGGAATATATATCTTAGAATTATATTTTCCTACTGTTGGGTAGAATATTAAAGAATTTGATAACTATGAAGGATGAATATTGGGAGGTTTTTGATAGAAAAGCACTAGGAATAATACAACTATGCCTAGAAATACCGATGGCCTTTAATATTTAAAAAGAAAAGACAACATCAAATGTGAAAAAGGCATTAGATAGAGTGTATAAAAAATACTCATCCTCCAAAAAGGCATTTCTTATGAAGCATTTATTTAATATGGAGATGTCAAAAGCTGGGTCTATTACTGATCATTTAAATGAATTTAACATAGTCACAAATTAGTTATGCTCTATAGGAGTAAACTTTGATGATGAGGTTCTATCTCTTTTGAATTTATCCTCATTGTTAGAAAGTTGGAATGTCTTGTTCATAGATGTGATTAATTATATCTCTAATTTAAACACTTTAAAGTTTGATGATGTTTTTTTTTAAAAAAAAGTGGTAAAAACTTTATTAATCAGAAAATATCATATTACAAAAAAACAACACCACAAAAAACCACCAAAAATGGAGAAAAACAAGAAAGACTACATAACACAGCCACTACAACTATCACTCTCCATCCCCAAATCTGTCCTCTCTAAGAATCTGCTCCAACCTCTAACACACCTCACTGGGAAACAATGCCCACTCATCCACCTTTAGGCCGTCAATTTCCTCTGAAGCCCACTTCACCAGGTAATCTGCTGCCCCATTCCATTCCCTTGGAATGTGCACAAAAGACATGGAATCCATAAGCGTATTAACTTGAAATATCTACTGCACTATCAGGGATAGTTGCCAGCTCACATCAGTAATCTTCCTTTTCAAGAGCATATTGATCAAAATTTGTGAGTCAGCTTTGTATTGCACCTTTTGCCAGCCTAACTCATAAGCTCTTTTCAGGGCATATAGAACAACAAGTCCCTCCATCTCGTTAACCATCTACTCCCCCATATGGGCCAAAAAAATAAACACAACAGATCTGAAGGAGTCTCTACCAACCCCACGTATCTCAGCTAGTCTAGGATTACCTTTGGAAGAACCATTAGTATTAATTTTTTAAAACTTTTAGGGGGTGGTGACCACTTCCCATTCCTTTGAATTTTTTGCTTCCTACCACGACTATGCCTAATGCAAGCAAAGACTAGGGAAATATCCTGAATGCCTAACCTCTCAACCAGCTCTGTGTCTCCCTTCTCTAGAGGAAAAATGATTTCACTCTTAGCTTCAACCATCTTCTGGACCATACCAATAATTCTACCCCATACCTGTTGAATCACTAACTTCACCTCAAAAATTCTTTGATTTCTCTCTAGCCATACCTGCCACAGCAAAAAGATTGGTCCAGCATACCATGCCTCATGCAAGAAGTGAGCATCAGAGGGCAGTCTACCTAACCTTGACTAGAAATCAATAAGGGAGGAGGCATGCAAGCAATGACATCTCCATGCTTCCCACCAAGCGTGCCACAGGTGAAGAGTAAAAGGGTAGCTAAAAAATAAATGTGATGACTCCTCCTCTGCCCCCATACATAAGACATAGTGTGAAGGTCTAGCAAATCCCTTCCTCCTGATATTCTCCCAAATCAAGTAGCAATTCCAAGAAAATGTCCAAGTGAAAAAATTACATTTTGGCCAAGAGAAACTACTCCAAACTCTTTTCCACCATGAAACTTCCCCTCTTTCCTCACATTGCTGCACAATCAATTCTTGATAACCTGATGAGACCATGTATTTCCCTTTGGCATGGGGGGACCAAGCTAGCATGTCACACTCCTTAAGTGTGCATTAGCTATGCCCAACTAGGATGTTTTTTAGCTCAGTGCACTCAGCTACCATACCATTAATCAGCCACTCCTCCAGAGCTATCCATCTCACTTCTATCAACTGGCCATGAGGGTACAAAAGTTTGTAATCACACACCCTATTCCACCCTGCTTCACTAAATCTCTGTGCCAGACCACTCAAATGAGGGTATTGAGTAACCAGAGGGGGAATGTTATCCCACGAGTCATACCAAAATTATGCCTCATTCCCTCCTCTACAAATCCAAAAAAGACCTCTCTTAATCAATGCTGCTCCCCTTTTTAGAGTGGCCCAGATCATTGATCTAATTTCTGACAAGCTGTACCTAGGGATATATATCACAGGGACCCCAAAAAAATACTTATGGGATAAGATCCTGGCCCACACATAATCATGTTCCTCACACCATCTCCAATACAATTTTGCTACCAAGGCCATCCCTATAAGAACTGACTATTGCAATCCTATGCCCCCAAACCCTTTCAGGCTGCACACCACCTCCCATCTAATCAGATTCCACTTCATCAAAGCTAGGTTACCTACCCATAAAAACTATCTTGCCAAGGAATCAAGGTCCTTGACAAAGCTCACTGGTGCCACCTATAACATGCACCTGTAAAGAGGAAGCACCTGTACCACTAACTGAATTAGCTAGACCTAACTGGCAAAGGACATCCACCTATTGGTCTAGCGATTCACCTTAGCCCTAAACTTGTCTAGAATCCCCTGCCATGTTTCCTTGGCTTGTCTCCTAGCTGATATGGGAATCCCTAAATAAAGTACCAAGAGGCTTCCAATTTGGAACTGAAGAATATCAGCCACTCTTCATTAAATAGGCAGAGGAGTGTTGAATAAAAAAATAGATGACTTATCCTCATTAATTACCTATCTCGTGGCTGCTAGGTAAGCATCTAATCCACTATGAATATTGGTGGCCTCCCTCATAGTAGCCATACCCATCATAGCCACATCATCCACAAACTATAGATGAGAGAGAATCAGAAGGTCACCTCCCCACCTCCATCCCTAAATAACACCTTTTGTAGTTTTCTTTCCAATCAACCACCCCAAACCTTCTACCAGAAGTAGAAATAGGTAAGGAGATAAGGGATCCCCTTGCCACAATCTGTGTGTGGCCCAAAAGAGATGAGAGTGATCCCCATTAACCAATATAGAGAATGAAGTCGAATTCACACAGCTCATTACCCACCTGATCTAATCTTCCTCAAACCCAAAGGCTTCCAAAATCCTTTGAATAAAGGACCATCAAACCCTGTCATAAGCCTTAGACATATCCAGTTTCATAAACATAGCCTTCTCCTGAGATTTGGACATGGAGTGGATAGCCTTAGTTGCCACCACAATTCCATCTAGAATTTGACACCCCTCCACAAAGTTGCTTTGCTCTTCTGAGATCAACACACTTAACCACTTCTTCAATCTTTCCACAATTAGCTTAGATATAATTTTATAGACCACGTTGTAGAGAGAAATGGGCTGAAATTGATTTATATGATCAGCCCCTTCACCTTTAGGAATGAGAGCTAGAATAGTTGAGTTTAGGGCTCTAAGCATTTGTCTGCTATTTTGAGATTCTTGAACTATAGCTAGTAAATCCATTTTGATAATTTCCCAAAAATTCTAAAAGAATTCAATCAAAAAACCATTTGTGCCTGGTGCCTTACCTTTTTTCATCATGAAAACAATCTTTTGGAGCTCTTCTATGTTGATTGGTCACATCAGTTGCTCCTTCATATCCTGAGAAACTAAAGTGGGAATGTAGGATATTATCTACTCCTCAACATCTGCTTCCCTCCACCCTTCCTCTTTGAATAGAGAAGCAAAATACTAAGATACTTCATTACATATCTCCATGGTAGATGATATAATCTCTCCTCTATCTGAAACCAAAGTAGATATCATATTACCATGTTGCCTGGCTCTAATCGAGTTGCAGAAGAATGCTATATTCTTATCCCCCTCCTATAGCCACTCAACCCTGGCTTTCTACTTCCAAAATATCTCCTCCCTCAACTCCCATTCCTCCACTACCTTAATATCCCTTGCTTCTTCCCTCAGTAAGAACTTAGACAACCCCTCTTCTCTAATCATTTTGGTAATGATATTCAACTCCCTTTGCACCTCTTTCTTTTCCTAAAATATGTTTCCAAAGCTCAGTGTGTTCCACCTTTTAAGCTGATATTTCATGAACTATAGGAGCTTGGCAAAGATATACATTGCCATACCAGCAGTAGGCCTCCTTATTTGCCACCAATCAGCAACTCTATCAAAGAGATCAAGATCCCTAAACCACATGAGTTGAAATTTTAATGGTGGCTTCCTATGCATATAATTAGAAGAAATGTGCAGCTTGATTGGCCAGTGATCTGAGCCTCTCTAATCAAGGATCTCAAACCTCAAGGACCATAGTCCACCCAACTAATAATAATATGTCATGAACCTATCAATGCGCTCAATAATATAGCTGTCACCCAATCTCCTATTGTTCCATGTGAACCTCCCATTGCATGGCTTAATGTCCACTAGGTTGAGTTCTGAAATCTTGTCTCAAAGCAAAAAGGAAGAAGGTTCCAATCTTGCCATACCTCCCCTTTTTTCTGTAAGTTCCATGATAGCATTATAGTCCCCTACCATGATCCATGGCAAATAAGGAAAACCTCTATGAACCAACTGGATATTATTCCAAATGAAAAAGTTTACCTTGGAAATCAGTGGGGGCATAAATATTTGAAAGTAGAACATACTCCCCTGACTCAGTGCATAAGGAGACCAAAGATAGTGAAGACTTGAAGGTGATCCAAGACACCAGCTAAACCTTACAAGGATTCCATAGACAAGCCACTCCTCTTATAGATCCCTGTGCCCTAATGCATTGGCATAAACCTTGCCTCCAAATCTTAGGTGCAATTCCCATCATATACTCCACTAAAACCTTAGTTTCTTATAAAAAGAGAATATCCAAATTGTGATTCTTAACCAAATCCTGAATAGATTTTTTTTTGGGGCCGTTGTTCAAGCCCTTCAAATTCCAAGAAAGAAAAATTATTTGGGTGGAGACAAGAAGTGGGAATCAAGGGTCTTGACCGACCTTGACTTAACCAGATTTTCCCCAATCATCTTTATCCTTTCCATATCCTTCTTCCACCCCAGTTTAACACTTTTTTTTGAAGCCCCCTTCTTACCATCCCTCTGAAGAATTCCTAGGTGAGGATGGGCCTTGTCTCTCTCCTCTACCTCTATCACCCCTGCCTGTATGGGAGGATCCCCATCCTCAACTTTCTGAACCATATCAACATTTGTTTCAATGGATATCTATTCCCCAATCTACCTATCCAAAATCATAGGTAAGGTTGCTTCCATAGGCAGCGTTACATGATCCATAGGAGAAATTCCATCTATCCCAAACCCCCCCACCACTTTCTCCTCACTAATTAAACCTGGGTAGATCTCTTGTTGGCCTAATGCATCAAGAACCTCAAACTTATTAACTAAATCCTCCTCTTGATGCTCCATTAGGGACCTCTTGTGTCCGTTATTTTTTCCTCAAGGCTTAACCTGCACAAAACCTTTTGAATCCCTACCAGCATCCATTCCAACCTTCTTCCCTTTGTCTGCACCAATGGCACTACTTGGTTGAGGTGGGTATGAAGGCTGTTGATCACCCATTTTTGCCTTTGAGAACCTACGCATCAGGTGACCATACTCATGACATAGGTGGCATTTGAATGGGAGTGTCTCATAATCCAGCTACTGCTCCCATGAGTATTCACCCATGCACATCTCAACTGCATCTAATAAAGGCCTACTTAAGTTAATTTCCACACAAATTCTTGCAAAGGTCATGATTTTCTTACCTAGAGTTTGTGTGGAAGACCCCACAGGCTTTCCTAACATTGAAGCTATCATCTGTAGAACATCCTCATGGTAGCATTCAATAGGCATTCTGGGTAACCTCACCCACACTAGGACTCTATTTGGTAATTCCTCAGTCAGTTTAAATCTAGCATGCCACAGTTTCACAAAAATCCCAACCTGGTTATAGAAGTAAGGACCTCCTTCAAACACCCTATTTCTATTACCCAAGCAAACAAATGTGACTATGAATAAATTGTTGGCCAATAGTGTAACCTCCATCTCCCCCTCTAGCTCCCATACACGTCGAGCCTAGCTCTCCAAAAAAGGTAGGGAGACTCGTAATCCCAAAAATTTATAGTAAAGTGAGTGCTTGGAGTAATACTCCACATCTTCAACTATCATATCAAATAGAATTATTAGCTTCGGTCTCTCCTTATAGCACTCCAAGCATCCATTAACCTTTGTGATTCATGATCCCCCCACTAATTTTGTGTCATATGCTCCTGGTGTTTGGCTAAGATCAGTATTTTCCTTCATCCTAGATTCTAACCCCTGCTTGTTCCTTCTAACTACCTCACTAAAACTCTTGTCCATCCTTACCTATGTCTACTCCTTCAAACCCAACATCGCGTCCCTCCCTTACCATGCCTTTGCTTATGAAACTTTATCCTTCTACCTCCCTGTGCCTAGCCATCGACTCCATCCAATGTAGCTTGAAAAAAATTTCAAAAATAGACTAGGGCTCACCTACCCTAGCCTGGCAGCGAGTTGCAAAACTCGCTCGTGCACCTCATTTCCAAATCTAAATCATCAAAGTTTGATGATGTTATTCATGTTATTCTTAGTGATTAAATGTGATAGAAAAGTACATGTGATACATCAGGTAATGCTTTGACTATGGAGAAAAAGGGAAGATAAAAGGACAAAGTAAATGGCCTAGGTAATTCTAAGAAGTCTAATAAGGGTAGATTCAAATATAGAGGAACATTATTATACTGAATTTATGAGAATAAAAGACACATAAATAAATATTGTTGGTTTTGAATAGGGAAACAAGGATATGGACAACAAGATAAAAATGAGGAATAAAATGTATCATGTGATGTGCTACAAGATGATTTAATCCTTTATTTAGATAATATTAATGATTTTTAGGTGTTATATTTATGGGATTCATTTCATGTTACACCCCATAAGAAATATTTTCAATACTTTGTTCAAAGTGATTTTGGATAGGTTTATTTGGGTGATGGTGAACACTATGAAATTATTAGAAAGGGTAAGATACAAATAAAATTATAAAATGGAAAAAAATGTTTTATGAAAGAGGTGAGTCATGTTCTTGAGTTGAGAATAAATCTAATTTTATCATGGCAATTGGGAAGTGAGGGATGCACATTTACTTTTGTAGAAAATTAATGGAAGGTCACTAAAGGGTCATTGGTAATATCAAAAGGAGAGAAGGTAGGTACATTATATTTATCTAATGGTAATGTTGACTCTTCTATTTATTTATATTATATAGAAGTAAATACAAAATTATGGCAACACAAACTTGGGCACATGAGTGAGAAGGGGATACAAGTTCTCCACTCAAAGAATTTGTTACTAAATTTGAAGAAGGTGGATTTGGATTTCTATGAGCACTATGTGTATGTAAAATAGAAGATAGTCATATTTCTCAAAGTTGGGAATAAAAATAAAGATGTAGAATTATATCTTGTGCATATAGATGTGTGGGGACTAGCTCAAGTATCATCCCTTGGTGGTTCTTATTATGTTACTTTTATTGATGATGAAACTAGAAAAATTTGGGTTTATTACATATAAAAAAATTAATGCTTTTGATACTTTTAAGAAATGGAAATCTTTGGTTGAGAATGAGATATGAAATAAGTTTAAGTGTGTTATATCAAAAAATGGAGGTGAATACTTAAATAATGAGTTTGATAATTATTGTTCATCCCATGGGATTCATAGAGACAAGATAGTTCCAAGAACACCACAACAAAATGGTGTGTCATAAACAATGACTAGGACAATCATGGAGCATGAAAAGAGCATGAGATTTCATGTAGGGTTGCCCTTATATTTTTAGATAGGTGATGTGGATACTATTATTTACTTAATAAATAGAGGGCCTTCAAGTCCTTTGGATGGTGGCATTTTAGAGGAAGAATAGAGAAGTAAAAGGTAGATCATTCTTTTTTAAAAGCTTTTGGTTGTGAATTTTTTTTCCATATTGATAAATAAAATAGAACCAAGATTGAATAAAAATACAAGAAATGTGTCTTATTAGATATGGAGTTAAAGATTTTAGTTATTGTTTATGGGATTTTGAAAATCATAAAATCATTAGGAGTAGATATGTGATTTTTAATGAAAAGGTCATGTACAAAGATTAGTTATAGGGAAAGAAACAATAAAAACCAAATACATAATATGAATTACTTGATGAAATTATTATAAATGAAATTCCAAAAGTGCCAAAAATTTAGAACGTGAAACAAATACAATAATAACAATAAGTGCTTCAAACTCTTGTAAGTGTAATTAGAATATCTAGCAAAATAAGTAGACTCCCTGGACAATACTCTCCTTCACTTTATTATTTATTATTGACTAATAGTGGTGAGACAAAAATCTATGAAGAAGCAATGTAGGTAAAAACTAGAAAGAAGTGGGAGCAAGGCATGAAAGAGGAAATGGAATCATTGGTACATAACCAAACTTGGGATTTGGTTTAGTTTCCTATAGAAAAAATATCATGGAAAAATAAATGGTTTTATAGGTTGAATGAAGAAGATGGAGGAAAAAAGAGGTATAAGGATAGATTTGTTGTAAAGGGGTTTACACAAAAGAAGGATATAAATTTTGATGAAAATTTTTCTCCAGATATAAAAATGACTTCCATAAGAACTATTTTAAGTTTGGTATTAGTAGAAAATTTGCACCTTAAATAGTTAAATGTGAAGACTTATTTCCTTCATGGTGACTTGCAAGAAGAAATATATATGGAGCAGCCACATGGATACTATTGGTGTAGGTTTTATGCACACCACAACCTTAATGAGGTAGCCTCTAAAATTTTAGGATCTTGATAGAGGTAGAATCCACTCCAGGGCATGAGTTACAGGTATGTTATTTATTTCAACCTATTTATGGAATAGTGGGTAGGGCATGCAGGTTGTTGATAAGGTTTTTTTGGATGGAGGTGTAGTTTCTAATAGGAGTAATGAATCTCTACATGAGTTAAATGGGTGGTTGTTGCTAATCTAGAGTGATTAGATCTCAAAATAAACACAAAAAAAGGAGGGAAGGGTAAGGCAAAAAAGAAAGCTTATGTGGTTTTTAGTAATTACTCCATTAAATAGTTTCTAAAAGGACAAGTGATCTTATAACCTTTGCTTATTATTATCATAAATTGCACACACATAGTTAGACAAAACAAAGAAATCTAAGGAGATAAAGATGTAGGAGATTCACAAGTCTCAGAAAAAGGTTGCTACTTTTATGGCACCTATTTAACAACCTTAATCAAGAGATTATGGCTTGGCATAGTGAAGTATCTGAGGTAGCTATTACACACACACAAAAATACATCTAAGAAAACAATCCTACACAATCATAATTATGAATTAATTTGAAATTGACTATCTTAACCAATATGCTTACCAATCCTTGAGTAGTTGTTGCATACCTAAAGATTAGTATATCAATCAAAAAAATAAAGAATATATTCACAAATTTTACACACGATTAGATTATTGAAATATGAAAACATAATTAATGATGAATTACACAAAAAATGGAAAGAAAATACACAAATAGATTCACTAACAATCAAAATTGATGTTGCTCTTGTATTCAAAATTCTCTGAAAAAAATATAAGTTGGATTACAATTATTTATATAGACATGGGGAAGGGGTCACCTCATCTTCCAAGTTCATGCAAGATCATTACATGTGATAGTTAGAACATGTAGTTCTAAATATGGTTTAAAACCCTATAAGAGTTTACGTGCAGTTATCTATTTAAAATAGCCTTTCCTAAAGCTATACAACATGTGAATTTTTATAAAGATAGATGTAATTTTTTATAATTATATCTTGAACTATATACTAACTATAAATAGATGTACCATTTATCAAAATCACGCATTCCTCTTTCTATAGGTTGTGAGAATAAGCTATTGATCTTTTAGATTAGTCACCTTTAAATAAAACTCAGACATATGCATGAGTTACCAAAATCACTTTACCAATGTTTTTAGAACCAACAACACTACTATTAGCTATGACTTATCTGAAATGTGCATTATATGATTACCTATTCCTTTTATAGAATTTGTATCTCCACTTTCATATTCACCATTTAGATTAAGACATGAGTGTTCATACTTTAGCTCAACTATGAGACCTAATGTCTATTGATATACATAGTCCAAAGATATAAGTATTCTACCCATTACTAGCCTTTGAAATATGACACAAGTTAATTATTGATTGAGTCTCAAATCTTTGAAAATTCCACCTAAGACTCGTACCATTGATCCATTCCACTTCATAGCTCCATAAGGCCTATGTATGCTTTGAATGCTTTTATATCACTTAGCAACTACTTAGGGCTTCTGAGTTCTATGTACTAGGCCCCCTACTTCCTCTTATAGGCCATTGGATTTGTGTACTAGGATACTATGATGGTGACACTTATCAAACTCATCGAGATTTGACATTTCAACTCACTCGCATGTCATTCGATCAAATGGGCCTAAGTAATGTGTACCATAAGATCTTGGTTTGAATCCAAATGGATACTTTACGATGTTAAATTTAAGATTCATGTGACCATAAAATGATGTCCTCATGATCGTCAATGATGTCCTCATGACCATCAATGACATCCATGCAATTGTAAAATTTAATTCCATATATTAGTATGTTGTCAAGGTTAAATTTGACATTTACATGACCATCAAACAACATCCTTGTGGCTATCAAATTTAATCTCATAAGTTTATCACATTATCTATGTTAAATTTGGCATTCTTGCAACCATCAAATGATGTCCACATGATATTCAAATTTAATCTCATCAAATGACACATGTCATTTCCTCAGGTCTCCCTATTTTTGCAAAATGAAAAGAAGACATAGCACAAATATTTTGAAAAACATATATAAAGAACCCTGAATGAATGTTTCTAGACTAAGGTCTTAGTATTTATGAAAATATAATTTAGGCCTAGGCTAAAATATTAAATTAATCTCAAAACATAATGATATGCTTTATAATAAAAGGTGCCACTTGGTGGCTTGGAATTTATTTTAGGACTATTATTTGTAGGAGGATTATCCTGAGCTTCTATAGAAAGATTGTTTTGGGATTTTTCTATGAGAATTGTTTTGAATAAATAATCCACAAAAATTCCCCTGAAGGGGTCTTAATCTCTCAAAAAAAATGTTTGAAGGAATTTGGCCAAAGGGCAGAGAGGGCTAGAACAAAAGTTTTGAGGGAATTGGTTTAAGGGAAAAAGGCCCAAGCCAAAAGTCCCAAAGGGTAAGTCTTGGAGGGAAAGGGTCCAGAAAAACAAGTCTTGAAGGGCATATGGCCACTTCAAAATGGTTGAAAGGTCACTTCCAAAATGTCCAAAAGGTAAGTGGCCACTTCAAAAATGCTGAAAAGCTCACTTCTAAAATATCTGAAGGGTAAGTGGCCACTTTAAAAATGTCCAAAAGGTAAGTGACCACTTCAAAAATTACAAAAAGGTCACTTTCAAATTGGTCGAAGGGTAAGTAGCCACTTCAAAAATTCCAAAAAGGTCACTTTCAAAATGTCCAAATGGTAAGTGACCACTTCAAAAATGTCAAAAATGTCACTTTAAAAATGTTTAAAGGGTAGGTTCAAGAAATCTAAAGGGCATGTGCCCTTTAGGGGAGCTATTTTGGGACTTTTGTGTCAAACAAAATGTCTAAAACACAAATTCTAAAAGAAATGGATTGGGACAAAAATTCTTAGGATAAAATTCTCAAAGGGCAAGCTCATAGGGAAAAAATATCAAGACAAAAGTCCTAAAGGGTATGGTTAAAAGGAATGAAGAGTCTACTTTGTGGAAAAATTCCCAAAGGGTCTACGTCATAAGTACATCTCGATGGGAAAGGGCCCTTACAAAATTATTGAAGGGTAACCACAAAATTCTCAAAGGGCACTTTAAAAAAAGCTAAAGGGTATCTTTAGAAAGCTTAAAGGGCATGTGTCCTTAAAAAAACTTTTGAAGGGTAAGTTTGAGGCAAAAGGTCATTTCAAAAGTCCTAAAGGAATTCTATCAAGGGAATTATTTTGGATAAAATTTACATAATAATTCTCCTAAAGGGTCATTTATCTAAACAAAAATTCTAAAGGAATGTAATTACATCAAAAAATATATCTCAAATAAAATGTCTGAAGGAAAAGACAAAGGTACGAGACAATAGTCCTAAAGGAAAGGTGAAAAGGGGCCAAAGGGCAACTGGAAAATTCCCAAAGTAATTCTATTAAGCAAAATGGATGCAAAAAAAGGGTTGAAGGACACTTTGCACAAAACTTGAAGGGTAGGTTGGCAAGCCAAAAAGGGCATTTCAAAATCTCTAAAGGGAAATTTCAAAATCTTGAAAGGTACTTTGGCAACAATCTAAAGGGTCTATTTCATAGGGCATTTGTCCATTACAAAATTTCTAAAGGATATACTTCATAAAGGCTAAAGGGTGACTCAAAAGGGCTAAAGGGTCATTTTTAGAAATACTAAAAGGTAGGTTTGAAGGGGTCAAAGGGCAATGTTAATTACATTAGTAAAAAAGTCTATGGTTAAAAAAGCCCATAGACTAATTTGATCAGAGGAATTATTTTTAATAAAATGTCCACAAAAATTTCTCTGACAAAGATAATTCTATAAGAATTCATACACAATAAAAAGTTTTAAAAATACAGATAGGATAAGTCTAACATAATAAGCCCAAAAAGATAATTTGTATAATCCCTAAAAGAATAATTCCCAAGAGGATAGCAAGGATAGTCCATGGAAACATAAGTCTATAAAAATTAGCTCAAAGTAATAAACTTGATAGAATAAAAGATCTATTCTATGAAAACACAATATCAATGTCATCTTGCCAAAGTATAAAAGGCCAAATCATGATCTTTTCCTAGAATTTTCACAAACACATAGAAAAAGGGGCTCAAAATCAAGACAATATTCTGAAAAAAGTTGGTCCCCATTTCTTTATGGGAAAAAAGGGGGGTGTTGGGTACAATAATGGTGACTTACAGAGGGGAATACTCTTGAGTATTCAAGAACCCAAAACTCTAGTTTTCAATCCTAAATAAATCATGAAGTGTGCCATAAAATAATACTTAAATTAAAAATATGAAAGAGAATCCCAAGTTAATTCACACAATAGACTTGCTTTCTAATTTCTTGGATCAGTGTGTGTCAAAATGTGTACTTTATTTAACCCCTATTGTGATGAATTTTTCTAAGGCTTTGATGGGGTTGTAGGTTTCATTCTAATATCTAATAAATCTCAAAAATAAGGGAAGCTCAAGCATTACTCTACTGCTTGTCAAATTTCCATAGCCCCAATAGAGATACCTTAGGCTCCTCTTTTCATTCCATTACTTTTTTAGTTTAATCATGATGCATGGTACATTGACCTTATTTCATCATGTGAACCTTTTGATTTTATTTAGATTTTATTTTTCTCTTTTTAATCAATTGGTTATTTCTTCTTTTTTTTCTTTTACTCTTCTTTTGATCTTGAATGGAAAAGAGAAGAGCTAAAACCCTAGTAAGCTGGTATAATTATTAAAAAAATCATTACTAGAACATCCATGCCAAGAACATCTATTATTATAATTATCATTTCCAATAGGTATTCAATGTGATAAATGTATTTGGTCCAATAAAATAATAAAAAATTCTAAATTTGTATGAAGTACTCTGAGATTAAATTCCACATGTGTGGTAAAAGTATTCAATTATGATACCATTCAAAATAATCCATGATTACCAACCTTCATCCTAAAGACTCAAAAACTCAGGAATACACCTAATATGTAAACTAGTCCCAAAATGTCAAGATTTTAATCTCCCCTTTTCCACATGTCATAAGCTCAACTAGTTTGGATTTTAACTTAGTTATAGTCAAAGAAAAAATAATTCTGATCGCCAGAGAAATCAAAAAATAAATAATCTAATAAAGAAAGAAACTAAACTAAGACAACACTAAAATCTAATCTAGAAAACATGAAATCTAACCTATGAAATAAAAATACCAAAAGCAAGAAAGACTACTCTAGAAAGTAGGAAACTAGTTTATGAAAGAAAGAAATCTAATCTATGGAAGCACAAAACTATTCTAAGAAAGCAAGAAATCTTATCTAATCCTAAAACTACATTTATTTTTCCCTCATTACTCATTAACATTAGTAGATGGTACAACCTTGAAGTAGTGCTTCAAGAACTATCCATTGATTGGATATGTAAGTTTATTGCCTTGGAGGTCCTTCAGATGAAATGCATTATTGCCCATGATCTCTAAAATTTGGTATGGTCCAATCCACAGTGGAAAAAACTTGTCATGTTATCTTTTTTATCATGGTATTTATCTCAAAGTAGCACTAGATCTGAAATATTGAATTCTTTAACTTTCAATCTCTTATCAAACCACTTTTTGACCACATCTTAGTGTTTTCTAAATGTTTGTAAGGCTCTAGTCCTTGAATCTTCCATTTCTATAATGTCTAACAACCTTGATTATACTTTATCACTTGATTCCATATATTCCTACATAAATTGATAAGTGGGTAGCTTTAACATAATTAGGGATACATGCTTTCATCTATACACCAATAGGTAAGGTGAACCTTTAAGGGTTAGATTGTGTCTGGTCTAGTATATTCAAAGAGCATACTTCAATAAATTGTGCCAGTCCCTAGGTTTATCTCTAGATAACTTCTTGATTGCATTGATTAGAGTTTTTCATTGATTCTAAGTCCATTTCCCTCAGGGTAATGGTTATAATCTGACCTAATGATGATCTGGTTGTCAAGTTCCCATTTAATAAATTCCATTGATATGAAAGCTAGTCTATTGTCATAAACTAGAGAAATAGGTGTGCCAAACTGGTTGTTATGTGTTCCTCCAAAAAGTGAATCACATCTTATGCTCTACAGTGATTTGTGGTTATGGCTTTAATCCATCTAGTGCAATAATATATAGTAGTAAGCAAAAATTTATGGCCTACTAAAAATTGTGGGCTTATGACACCAATGAAATCTAAACCCCACTAGGAAAATTGCCTTCCTTAAATAACTAGTTGTAAAGGCATTGTTGTGTGCACTTATCTCTTGTCTAAAGCTTGGAACTTGTGGAATGTTCTCACATGAATGTGAGCATCTTTGAAAAATATTGGACAGTATTAGCCCATTCTTAAGATCTTATGGGTTATGGTATTCCTAGAAGGATGAACACTACATATCTTCTGATTTAATTTATCTAATATTTCTTTAGCTTCTTCTATAGACACACACTTGAGATAAAAACATTCATAATTTCCTATGTAGATAACTCCCTTGTTGATCATGTAATGAGCAATTTTGATCCTCAAAGCTCTCTTCCTCTCTTTATTGAGCTCAAAGGGACAAGTTCCTATAAGTAAATAGTGTATTATATCAGTATACCATTCTCCTTTAGATACTTGAGCTTCACATACCTATTTGACTATTATGTATAGATCTAGTTTAGTCATAAGATGAACCATGCCTTACCCTCAAATGATCTTTATAGGCTTGATTTCTATGTCAAATTCTTGTATCTTAGCCATCCATTTTCCTCATTATTCTCCTAGCTCATTTTATGATAGGGTGAGCTTGATAACAAGGTTAGGCATGATGGTAATGACTTTATTCTTCAAAATGTAGTACCAAAACTTCACTACTTTGACAAGGACAAAAATCTATTTATAAATCATAGAGTACCTAAGCTCTACATTTTTATATTTCATGCTCATGAACATGATTGGATGCTTAATCTTGTCCTTATTCTATGTGATGATAACAAAAATTGAATGCTTTGAAATAAATAAGTATAGGTAGAAGTATTTACTAAAATCTAGATTGATCAACACTAGAGCCTATGATATGGTATTGTTAATGTCCTAAAAGGGATTTCAGGCTTCAACTATCCACTCTACTTTGGCATCTTTCTAGGGCATGGTGTTTATGGGCATGATGATCTCTACAAATCCCAAGATGAACTTCTTTACAAAGTTAATCTTTCCAAAGAATTATTTGAGCTATTTTTTACTATTTAGTGGTTGAATCTTTGAAATTTACTAAATTCTATCTAGATCAATAATGATCCCATCCTTGGTGATGATGTGCCCCCAAAATATTACATTTAGTCACTCTGAATATAATTTTATTTGGGTTTAATTAATTACCAAACCTTTTGCATCTCTTGAATATGGACTATAGATGATTTATGTAGTCCTTCCAATATTTTAAAAATACAATAAGATCATCCATGTAGATGATTATTCATTTTCCCATCAGTCTTTTGAAATCATGATCCATGATGCATTAAAAGGTCACTCCTATATTTATTAGACCAAATGGCATCATTTTATATGCATAAGTTCCCCACTTCATAGTGAACACATTATTTATTCTATATTTAGATTCCACCAATACATGATTATGGCCTAAAAATCCATCCAAGAATGACATCATTTTAGAAACACTTACTCTTTGTATCACCTCATCCAAATAAGGTAGGGGATAATTATCTTTTTCATAAGCCTTGGTCAAATTTATAAAGTCCACACATAATTTGATCTCACCACTCTTCTTTCTTATTGGGACCAAATTGTCCACCCAAGTAGAATGTTAGGTTGGGAAGATGATTTTTGCATTTAAAAGCTTCTCTACTTCTCTCTAAATGAGAGGATCCATAATAGGATTCATTAGTCTCTACCTCTATCTAAATGGTCTATGATCTAGCTTCAAGGGAATCATGTGAGTAATTACATGTGGGTCATAAAGTTTTAGATCTTTAGATGTCTATGAAATGATGTCCATATATAAAGTGATTAAATCCTTCACTCATTTCCTCTCTTTTATGGTACATATGAGATTGATATTAATGGAACACAGGTTGTGGTCAGCTCTTATATTTTCCTTCTTGAAGTCTGACTCATTGACTTTTAGCTATCTTAGTTGTTGTGCCTAAGTATCTATGTCAAATGGCCTTTCCAAGGAGACCAAGTTAGTTATAATTTGATTTTATTTGAGTTAAAGAATACCTTTTTTATTTTTTCCCTCTTTATAGTAGTCATTAATGTCCTTGTCTTTGATGATTTGTGATTCAAATTTCCCTAGATTAGTTAAAAACTAGATAATCTATTGGTCATCATCAAAGACATGGAAATTTTATACATCATCTAAAATAGAGGTGAATGGTACCAATTCAACTGAGAAATTATTTACCTTAGATTCTTTTAGTGGCTCTAGATTAGCAACAATAATAACTAATGAGTTAGCAGTTTGAATTTCCTCTCTAGGAAGTGCTACTATGTTGAAAGCTTTAAATCTTTCAATCAAGTCCCATGCTCTGTACTTATACTTCTTCAAATATGACAGCTTGTACTAGTATTTATTTTTTATTTATTTGACCACTAGCTTTGAGTCACCAGATACTATTATCTACTTCACATTATTCTTGAGTGAAAACTATAGGCCCAAAATTAGAGCGTCATGCTCAGCTCTAATGTTAGTGCATGAAAATTACAACCTATATGCCACCAAGAATTTATTACCTTTTGGATCAACCAACTCAGTTCCTACACCTGATCCTTTCTTGGATCTAGTGCCATAAAAGTGTAGAGTCTACAGCTGATTGGAACCTTCAAGTTTTGGCTTCTATACTTGATTTTGAGTAGTAAAAGTATAAATACCAAGGCTGGGTGAATCATAATTACATCCTCATTATTGATGTTATACTCTGTAATGGGATATTTCATTCTTAGTTTTTTATCAAATATGATTTGATTCAAAAATCCTCTCCATGTTAGCCATATATGAGAAAAGTATATAGATAGATATCCATTGATAATTTTGGACCAATCCCTACTTAACAACATACCATAACTTTCAAGTATGTCCACTACTAGAATATATATGGTCATTTTGAATCTTGGCTTAGATGCTACTTAAATGCACACATTTTTCAATTCTCCAACTACTAGGACCACTATCTTATCCAATTGTGAAACTATTCTCTTTAAAGGGCTTAGCTTTAAACTAAGATTTTAACATTTGGATGTAGGCATAATAGTTGTAGATTCTCCATAATCAACTAAATAGTTATGAATGTTCTTACTGAAATCTTGGATAGTCAGTAAGAAGGGTGAAACTTTTGGCTTGATCTTGTAAATGGCATTGGTATTAGATGCCTTTGACTTGTCTGTAGATGCTTTTTATTTTTCCATAAGCACCTTTCTAGTGATGGACTTAGAGATTAAGTCTTGCTATTCATTGATCTGAACTAACTCATGAAGAGTTATATTCACCTTGATCTTCTTCATATACTCAACAACATTGTATCCTCCTTTACTTGATTCTTACTTACTTTGCTCATAATCATTCCACTTTAGAGGGGTAGATTATTGTCTACCCTAGGATTAGTAGCAATCACTATGGTATTTAGAGGAGTCAATATTGTGAGTGGTTACTTATTCCTTAAATTATATGCACCTCTCTAGAACTAATGGAAAGCGTGAACTTTATCCATGTTGTCTTCAAGATCATTGTCATATTTACCTAAAAATGGAAACTTATGAATTTCAAAAAACATGAAAGTGTTATAAGAGCCAAGATCTAGATGATGCTCAGGTGGATTATGCATTTGATCTTATCTAATCACCTCTCTCTAAAATATTTCAAATTCTACATATAATTCAATGTAGTTGAGCTCACCATGCTCAAAAGTGTTGTGAATTCAATACCAATTAGGATGATTTGTCTCTGATATGTTGATATTTGAAAGATTATTAGACTATTTGGTCCTCTTGAATGGTCTATTGTATCTATAAAATCTAGTATTATGATTATCAGTTGGACCATTTGCATTACCCATCTTTTTTTGCATATTTAGAAAATCATTGCTTAACTTTTAAACCATCTTTTGAATAGAATCCATTTTTAATTTTATGGAGTTTATACATTATAAAATAGAGGTGGAAATTGTAGCCACTTGTTGTTTTTAATAATAACCACTACTTGTTGCATGATTATTCAAGTAACTAAAATTTAGTTGTCATCTGCATCAGTGGAGGTAGCATATATAACTAGTTTTGATTGAATGCCAAAACATTCTGCATCACATTAGGAAATATATTTATTTCTATAAAATCATTTTTGATATTAAGTGATCCAATAATTTGAGGATTTATATTCCTATATATGGTGATAGCTTCTTTAACTGCTAATGTAAAAGTGTTAGCCCCAATTTCTCTTTTCAAGAACATAATAGTGATAAGATCTAAGGCATTCTTATACATTTCCAATGATAATGCCACCTCTATTTATATCTTGGGGTCAACCAAATGTACATATTCTTTCATCTTACATTGAAATCATGGATGGGCTCATTAGGTTCTCTCTTTATGTTGGTGAAGTATTTGTATACCAAACTAGGATTTGTGACCTATCTAAACTATGCAAGAAAATTTGTTTGACATTCATCCTAAGAAGTTTTGGATTTTTTTGTTAGATTTAAAAGACAATCATAAGTATCATCCATAAAATTAAAAGGGATAGTCTATATGCAACATCCTCATCTATGAAATTCATTAGCTTTAAAGTAGCTTTAACTAACTTGATATGTTCCTCTATTGTTCTTGCTCTTGAAGAAAAGGATGGAACATACTTTTCAAGATTTTGAGGAAAATCATGCATATCTCCTAAGATAGAAATAATAGATCTAACTAACTAGGGTTATTTCTAAGCCATTGGTTGATTAATAGGTAAAGGGTTTCTTACAATTAAGGGGTTCCCAACTAGAGGGGGATTATTCTGAACTGGGTCTATTAACACAATCTTAGGTCTCCTATGATTTTTCAAGGGTGAGACTAATAAACCAGCCTAGAAATTAGATCTAGTCACTCTCATAGGTGACTTTAGTGAAACTCTATGTAAAGGATAACTACTACTATTAGAGGTGGTTTCCCTCCTTCTAGTGCCATTTAACTATTAGTGTGGGTTTTATGCACACCAAAGTCATAACAAGGTAGCCTCTAACATTTTAGGATCTTAGTGGAGGTAGACTCCACTCTAGGGCATTAGTTATAGGTACGCTATTTATTTTAACCTATTGATGGAATAATGGGTATGGCATGTAGGTTGTTGACAAGGTTTTTTGTATGGAGGTGTGGTTTCTAATAGGAGTAGTGAATCTCTACATGAGTTGGTTGGGTGGTTGATTTCTAATATAGAGTTGGTAGATCTCAAAATAAACTCAAAAAAGGAGGGAACATTAAGGTATAAAAGAAATATTCTATGGTTTTTAGGATCTATTCCCTTGGCTAGTTTTTAAAAGGATAAGTGATCTCAAAACCTATGCCTATTGTTAGCAGTAATTACACACATATAGTCATACATGACTAAGAAGTCTAAGGAGATAAAGATGTAAGAGATTTACAATCATCAAACAAAGGTTACACCTTTTAGGGTAGCTATTACACACCCTTAATCAAGATATTATGGCTTAGGCTAGTGAAGTATCTAAGGTAGCTATTGCACACACACATAAAACTAAATTTGATAAATCACTCATGCATAATCAAAATTATGAATTAATTTAAACTTGACTATCTTAACCAATATGCTTACCAATCCTTGAGAATTTATTACACACCTACAGATTAGTATATCAATTAAAACAATCACAAATATATTGAAAAAAATTTCACACTTAAATATTATTGAAACATATAACCAAGAAGTAATGACTAATTATAATGAAATTGGAAATAAAATACACAAACATATTTGCTTACGATCAAAACTGATGTTTCTCTTGTATTCAAAATTCTCTAACAAAAATTTATGTTGGATTACAATTATTTATATATACTTGGAGAAGGAGTCTCCTCATCCTCCAAGTTCACACAAGGTCATTACATGTGATAGTTAGAACATGTAGTTATAACTGTGGTCTAAAAATGTATAAGAGTTTACTTGTAGTTATCTATTTAAAATAGCCTTTGTTAAAGCTATGCAACATGTGCATGTTTATAAATATAGAGGCAATTTTTTACAATTATAGCTCAAACTATAAGCAAAATACAAATAGATTCACCCTTTATAAAAATTTCTCATGCCTCTTTCTATAGGTTGTGAGAACAAACTGTTGATCTTTCAGATTAGCTACCTTCAAATGAAACTCATACATGTGCATGAAGTACCAAAATCACTTTACCAATGTTTTTAGATTTAGTGGTACTACTGTTAGCTATGACTAATCTAAACTATGCATTTCATTCTTGCATGTTCCTTTTAAAAAATATATATCTCCACTATTATATTCACCATTTAGATCAAGACATGTATGTTCATACTTATGTCAACTATGAAACCCAATGTCTATTGATAGACATAGTCTAAAGATATAAGTATTATACCCATTATTATCTTTTGAAATGTGACACATAAATACTTGATTGAGTCTTGGATTATTTAAAAGTCCACCTAGGACTCATACCATTGATCCTTTGCATGATATAATGAAAATGTGCTACCTATCAGTTTTATGGGGCCTCTATGTGCTTTGAATGCTTTTATGTCCCTTGGTAGCTGCTTGGGACTTCTAAGTTCTATGTACTAGGTTCTCTACTTATTATTATATGTCATTATATCTATGTAATTAGATCCCATAATGGTGACACTTGTCACCCTTGTGGGGCTTTGACATTTTAACTCACTCTCAAATTATTTAATCAAATGGGCTTGAGAAATGTGTGCCATAGGATATTGGTTTGAATCCAAACAAAAACTTTATTATTTAAATTTGAAATTCACATGACTATCAAATGATGTTATCATGACCATCAATGATTTTTGTATGACTACCAAATTTAATTCTATAAATTAGTCTATTATCGAGGTTAAATTTGACATTTACATGACTATCAAATGACTTTCTCATGACTATCAAGTGACATCCATGTGACTATCAAATTTAATCTTATAAGTTTATCACATTATTGATTTTAAATTTGATGTTTTCACAACTATCAAATGATGTCCTCATGACCATCAAATGATGTTTGTGTAATAGTCAAATTTAATCTCATCAACTGACACATGTCATTTCTTTAGGGCTCCCTATTTATATAAAATGAAAAGAAGAATTATCACAAATGTTTTTAAAAACATATATATAAAACCTTGCATGAATGATTTTTGCCTAAGGTCTTAGTATTTATGAAAATACAATTTAGTCTTGGGCTAAAAATATTAAATTAAGCTCAAAACATAATGAAATTCTCTCTAAGTAAAGGTGCCACTTGGTAGTCTTGTATTTATTTATGGACTATTATTTACAAGAGGATTATTGTGGGCTTCTATAAAAAGATTATTTTGGGACTTTTACAGGGGAATTATTTCAAGGGAATTATTTTGGAAAAATTATCTAAAATAATTCTCCCAAAGGGTCTTAATATATTTAACAAAATGTCTGAAAGAAATTGGCCTAAGGGTAGAGAAGCCTAAAACAAAAGTCTTGAGTGAATTGGTCAAAGGGCAAAAGCCTTGAGATGAAAATATTGAAGGGTAAGTCTTATAGGGAAAGGGTCCACAAAAAAAAGTCTTGAAGGGCATCTGGTCACTTCAAAATGGTTGAAAGGTCACTTATAATGTTCGAAGGGTAAGTGGCCACTTTAAAAATTCCAAAAAGGTCACTTTAAAAATGTTCAAAGGGTAGGTGACCACTTCAAAAATGATAAAAAGGTCACTTTCAAAATGTCTAAATGGTAAGTGGCCACTTCAAAAATGTTGAAAAGGTCATTTCAAAATATCTAAAGGATAGGTTTAGGAAATCCAAAAGGCATGTGACCTTTAAGGGAATTATTTCAAGACTTTTGCTTCAGACAAAATGTCCAAAACACAAAGTCCAAAGGAAATGGCTTGGGAAAAAAATCCTAAAGGGAAAGCTCACAGGGCAAAAAGATCAAGACAAAAATCCTAAAGGGTATGGTCAAAAATAATTAAGGGTCTACTTCATAGATACATCTTGATGGGAAAGGTCCCTTACAAAATTCTCAAAGGGTAACCACAAAATTCTTGAAGGGAACTTTCAAAAAGGTCAAAGGGTATCTTCAAAAAGCTTGAAGGGCACGTGTCCTTAACAAAACTTACAAAGGGTAAGTCTGAGGTAAAGGGTCATTTCAAAATTCTTGAAGGAATTCTCTTAGGAAAATTATTTTAGATAAAATGTCTAAAAAAATTCTTTTGAAGGGTCATTTATCTCAGATAAAGAGTTTGAAGGAATGAAATTGGCTCAAAGAAAGTGTCTCGAATAAAATGTTTGAAGGAAAAGGAAAAGGTACAAGACAAAAGTCCTGAAGAAAAGGTGCAAAGGGGTCAAAATGCAATTGGAAAAGTCTTGAAGGAAATCTATTCATCAAAATGGCCATAATAAAAAGTACAAATGGCACTTTGCACAAAGCCTGAAGGGTAGGTTGGCAAGGAAAAAAGGGCATTTAAAAAACTTTGAAGGGAAATTATAAAATGCTAAAGGGTACTTTGGCAATGACAAAAGTCTCAAAGGATCTACTTCATAAAGGCTGAAGGGTAATCTCAAAAGGGCTGAAGGGTCATTTTTAGAAATCCTAAAGGGTATGTTCAAAGGGGCCAAGCCATAATATCAATTACATCAAAAAAAATTCCCATGGTAAAAAAATTCCACAAACCAATTCCATTTGAGGAATTATTTTGGACAAAATGTCTTCAATAATTTATCAGATAAAGATAAGTCTGTAAGAATTCATATGTGGTAAAAATCTTGAAAAAGATAGATAGGATAAGGGTAACACAATAAGCCAGAAAAGATAATTTACATACGCCCCAAAATAATAAGTCCCAAGAGGATAGCAAGGATAGTCCATGGAAACATAAGTCCACAATAATTATCTCAAATTAATAAACTTGATAGAAGAAAATATCTAGTCTATGAAAAAATAATATAAATGCCATCTTGCCAAAATATAAAAGGCCAAATCATGATCTTTTTCTAGAATTTGCATAAACACATAAAAGAGGGGTCTCAAAATCAAGAAAATATTCTAAAATAAGTGGTTCCCCATTTCCTTATGGGAAAAAGGTAAGAATAAATTGGTGTGCAAATTGAAGAAGAGCTTGTATGGCCTAAAACAAGCTCCAAGGTAGTGGTATTTTAAATTTGACATGGTTATGATATAACAAGGTTATAATATATGTCATTCTAATGATTGTGTTTATTTTAAGAGATTATATAATGGCAACTATATTATCTTGTTATTATATGTATATGGAATGCTTGTTGTAGGGTCTAACATGCACAATATAAATGAGCAAAAAAGAAAACTAGCAGATTCATTTGTAATGAAGGATTTGGTTACTATAAAGCAAATCCTTAGTATGAGAATAAAAATAAATAGGGAAAATATAAAATTGATATTGTCTCAATAAGAGTACATCAAAAATGTGTTAGTTAGGTCCATTATGCCAAATACAGAACTAGTAAGTATACCTTTAGGAGGGTACTTCAAATTAAGTAAGGAATAGTGTCCTAAAATGTAAGAAGAAATCAATTGCATGTCTAAAGTTACATGTTATTCAATATTTATAATTTTAATTTATTTTATGGTGTGCACAAGACCAAACATTTTGCATGTAATGGGAGTTGTTAGCAAGTTTATGAATAATCTAATAAAGGAGCATTGGGATGTAGTTAAGTGGATTCTTAAGTACTTGAGAGGGACCACTAATAGATAGTTATGTTATGAAGGGTTAGATGTTACCTTATAAGGATATGTTGATATAGGCATGGTTGGAGATGTATATGGCAATAATATCACCATAGGTTATGTATTCACTATTGGTGACACAACAGTTAGTTGGATTTCAAAATTGTAGAAGATAGTTTCTTTGTCAACTATAGAGGAATAATATGTTGCAACTATAGAAGAAATCAAGGAGATGGTATGGATGCAATAGTTCATGGAATATTTGAGTCATAAATAGTAATATTTTAAGTTATATAGTGATAGCTATAGTGTGATTCATTTATCAAAGAACTCAACATTCCATTCAAAAACCAAACATATACAATTGAGGTATCACTGCATTCATTCAATTTTGGAGGATGGTCAACTAGAGTTGGAAAATATCCATACTTATAGATATGATAATAAAGGTAGTCACAAAATATAAATTGGAGAGTTGTTCAAATTTAATAGATCTTCAAGGATAACAAGGAAGATGAGAAACATGTTAGGGTCAAAGTTCAAATAAAAGTCCAAGGAAAAGTTGTAGAAGTGCAGTTGTAGAAATCAATCTCCAAGTGGGAGATCATTGGATGGTGGACCCTGATATTATTATAATTCCAAAATTCCAATAGGGGGTGTGGGTGGGCAATTCCCCCCCCACTAGGGTTACCATGGATAATTTCATAGTAAATCTAGACTGTTTGCTATTAGGTCACATATCTAATGGTAGAAACTATGTTGGTGCTTTTTTACTCTAATATGTTACCCTACTTTGATATGAGAAAATTTTAATGAAGGTGGTACATAGAGTGTGAGTGAAGAAGAGATTACAATGGATGTATTACATGTTTATCCTTTTATTTATTGGATTGAATAAGAGAAGAACTAGCTATTTTTGTGTGGATGTAGCCCATTTTAGGTGAACCATGTTAAATCTATGTTTCTCTTATGTTTTGTTTTATGCATTTTATTTCCATATTTATTTAATTAATATTAATATATAATTTGTATTCATAATAATATACATGTTATAGGTTAAGGAAAATAACAAAAAGGTCAACATTACAATAACACCAACCTCTTAGAGTTCACTACACATAGTTAAATATCACTTGTGGACCCTAAAATTAGATGGATCTAAGTCTAAGAGCAAGTGTGGTGTTAAATTATAACTCACTAAATAAATATGGAAATCCTATTTTTTATCCTTATGATTAAAATTTATTTTCATGAATAATATGACTAAATATGATGCATCAGTCTACAACCTCTAGTTTACTCTCAAGAAGAAATTTAAGAACCTAAAGGTCATGAGTGACTCAAATCTAGTGGTTAAATAATTTATAATCCAATACTCTTGTAATGAAAAGTATTTATTTAGGTATCACAGTTGGGTATAGAATTTAATAGAGGATTCCAATACATTCAACATTCAAACAATTCTTTGGCAATGGTTTCAATAATCCTAGAACCAATTTATGACTCCAAATTGAAAAATATTCTCATTGTATTAGTGTCAATTCATTCTATTCCTAATAAGTTTCATAACTTCTAGGTATTCACTGATGCTCAAAATATCATTCACTTCATCACAAACATGGATGTGTTTGAATCCTAGATCATAGATGACGATGACAAAGGTGAGTTTTAACTAGATGAGGAAGGAGCGATAGATATGAAAAAAAATAGTATTCCAAAGGATATGGTCTCTCTATATATTTTATTTTATATGGACTATCAAGGTGAAAAATTTAAAAAAAAAAATCCCTACCAAAGGAATGTTACAAAAACATTATGAGTTAGGCAATGCTAGTGACTCAAAAAATGTGATTTTGGGTATAACTTGCACTCAAGATGAAAAATTGGGGATTGCTCAAGTCTTAAAGGAATTAAAAGATGCTATTGCCTATAATTATGAAGAATTGAATGTGTTTAAAACCTTAATTCTCACTCTCATCATCCCTCTCAAGATGGGAGTCAAATCATTCTATTAGACGCAAAAGCTAGTGAATCCATTATTAGAGCTTTTTATATTTAAAGAAGTACAAAATATACTTTTCATTAAGATCATATTTCTTATCAAACACTCCATGTGGGTGGCTAATATATATCTTGTTCAAATAAATAATTGATATATATTAATTTGTGTGGACTTTCATAATCTTAATAAAGCTTTAGATAAATATGACTACCCACTTCCTTCACTAGATGAAGTCTTGCAAATAGTGAATAGATCTAAAATGATGTCATTTCTATATGGGTATTTAAATTATAACTAGGTTCTGGTCAACTATGAAGATATAATCAAGATGGTTTTTAAAACTAAGTGGGGTACATTCGCATATAAAATTATGTCATTAGGCCTAATAAATGTGGTTTCCACTTTCCAATGTGCCATGGATATTACAATTAATGATATCATTGTCAAGTGCATTATCATCTACATGAATGATTTAACTATATTTTCTAATAAATGAGAAGACCATGTCAAGGATATGAGAATGGTGCTCCAATGATATAGATAACATGGAATCTCCTTGAATCCAAAGGAGTGTATAATGGGGTGACTGAAGGAAAGTATTTGGGTCACATCATCTCTAAATGAGGTATATCAATAGACCCCAAAATATTGGATACAATTATAAATATTTCATTTTTTAGTAGTAAAAAAGAGTTGAATTCATTCTTTGGTAACATAAAATTCATGAGAAAACTCATCTCATGCTTTGTAGAGATAGTGTAAACTCTAAACAACATGTTAAGATTGAATGGACCACTCAAGCAAAAATGACTTTTACTCAAATCAAGACATTGATTGTAATTAAATAAGTTCTTATCAATCTTGACTACATGTATCCATTTTACATCTACTCCTTCATTCAGAACACTCAAGTGTTTTTGTCTTGATATATAAAATGAAGCTATATATGAGAGACATATATCATTCATAGGCTCTCAACTTAGAAACAATGAACTTAAGCATTCAACAATTGACAAACAAGATTTTACCTTGACCAAAGAAATTAATAAATTTAGGAATTACATCCTATGTAGGAAGGTATTTACCATAGCACCTAACCTAACTATAGAATCCATGTTGATGACAAATGGATTAGGTGATTGATATGGTAATTGGATGAATATTCTTCAAGACTTTGACCTAAAACTATAACTAATGAAAATTGTAAGAGGTTAGGGTCTCAGTAAAATAATGGCTAAAGTGGATCCATATATCATTTTCCATCAATGAATGGTGTAATATATCACAAATGATGACTAGAACAAGGATGTAGTCCAATATTTGTTGAACAATGACTTCCTAAATCAATTAAGCTCCACTCAAGAGAGAGCATTACAATTTAAAATTACTGATTTCATGATAAAATTAGGTGTATTATATAGAAATAATCATAAGGGTATATAATTGAGATGCCTAAAAAAATAAGAAGAAATTGAATTACTTAGTAATTTCCATGGGAAATATGGAACCAGTCATAGTTCAAGTAGAACTACAACCCATAAGATACTCAGAGTAGGTTATTATTGTGATCAATAAGAATCCTAGAGTTTATATTAGTATCATGTTAGTATGATAAAAATCAATAAAAAACATACTAATGAAACTTAAAACTCTAGCCTAGACACTCAAAGAGCTAGAGAGCTATACAAGCAACTATCAAATGAAGACAAGGCAAATTATATTTATCTTCCTTGAGATTAAAAGTTATATGTTATCCATGAATTGATGTGCTTGGTTGTGTGATAAAATATTTTTTGGAAATGGATCTTATTACACCACCTCTCCTTTTCACCTTGCCAATGTTGGGCTTGGCTTGGCTTAACAAATGGGCATGATAACACTGTACCAAAGAAGATTCTTGAAAATATTTTAGCATAATAACTTTAGATGAAAGAACATTATTGAATAATTAATGAGGCCTTGTATTTATATCTTTTCAAACTAACTCTAACCCAAGCATAGTTAGGTTAGAGTTAACCATGTTTGAGTTTAGACTAACCCTAGTTGAGTTAATATGGGAAAAATAGTTAATATTTGGGATAGAGATACCATTTTTTAAGAATGGCTCTTTTAAGACTTTAAGGAAGATATTTTCAATTCCTTGACTTTGAGGATGATGGCATCATCATGACCTTATTTTTATTGAAATTTTCTTTTTAAAAAATTCAATTTCACTAATTGCACATGGTAATTTCACTTAAGTATTTAATTTAATTTACTTATTTAATTCATTTTTCTTATTATTTTTTCACTTTAATAATTATTCAAGTGCCCCACTTAATGGGTCCAAATTCCAAACTATCAATTTTTCAAGGTCTCAGTTTGACTGGAGATAAATTCATCAGATGTTACTATTATGTACAAGATAATACCCCAAATAGGAATGCCTCAAAATTATTTTTAGCACTAATCTCTTATGTGTGGATGAAATTAGTACATTTATTGATTCTTAAGCTTAAATTGAATTATTTGGTAGAAATCAATATGAAGTCTAGTTGGAAGCTAGCTATGGCTAGAATGGGGTGTTTATAGTTTTCCTCTATTTGGGAAGGCATTACAAGACAAAGTCACAATAATGTATTCTCAAATAAATAAAAAGTTGTTAATTCCTTTTCTAATGCCCCAAAAGGTGATGGATGAGACTTTGATGCCCCATCAAGGGAGCAAGTGGAATATAAGGTCAAAAAAAATTCCTAGAAAAGAAGGAATAATGGGACCTATAGGTAAAACGGAGTGTAAATACTTATTTGGGCAAAGGAAATTATAATCAGTGGCATAATGAGATTCCCTAGTAGGGCATATAAAATGGATGGTTTTACCAAAGGTGGTTATAATCATCAACATAATGAGGTGAAAATAATGATTTTCCTGAAGGTGGTTATAATCATTAGCACAATGAAAAAATGCCCCATTCGGGTAGAGTAATGTTAATTATATGCTCAAAGGTAGTTATAATAATTATCATAGTAAGGTTTCTCAATAAGGTAGATGGAGATAATGATTTACTAAAATTCATTTATAATCATTAGCAAAATGAAAACATGCCCCAGTAAGGTAGGAAGAAAAGGGGGTGTACATATAAAATATGTATTCATGAAGTAAGAGTCATCCACTCTAGAGGATAGGCATGAATTTGGGATACCTACTAGTATAGAGATGAACATCCTAACTATAAGAGATTTAAAATTTAGTTGTGATTTAATTACTCTATATTTGGGTAATATTTAGAATAGGTCAGCAATTTACCTAGTGAACAAGGAGAAGTACATCAATACCATTTCTCATAAGTTCCATTGAATCGATATTTGTTGTAGCTTGGGATATTATATATCATAGTTATAGACAATTATAATAACAATATGTATCCAAAACATGAGAAACTCAATTTAAAATCAAATACAAACCACTTAGGCATAATATATGAACAATCAAATCCTAAGTGAATATACTACAATAAACTAAGTGTAGGAATGTACACTAATTCATAATCTAAGTACATAATATGGGTAAAGAAGACTCAAGTGTAAATAAAGTGTAATAATCCTATGAAAACTAAGAAATAAAAAGGTGAAGAGGTAAAATAAATAAAAGAAATAAATAACACAAAACACCAATAAATAAAAATAAATACACAACAAAACAATAATAAAAAGAAACTAAGGCACAACAAAACACAAATAAACAAACATGGTTGTAAACAAGAAAAATTAGTAAAATAAATAAACAATGGTTAATTACAATGTTAGTACAAATAAAAAAAAATTATTTGTACATGTGTAAAAGAAGTGTTACTCTTGGAAAAAGGATGACCCCTAACTTAGATAAAAATGAGGCAGGTATAACAACACAAGAACAAAAAACTAACCATGTTTCCCCTAGGCAATAGGAAATAATGACACACAAACACCTAGGATATATAATATAATGAAACAAAATATGTGCCGGGGGGGAGGGAAAGGAAGGGGTAATCGAGCTAACTCTATATACACCAAGCAAGTGGATGTTGCCTACATAGCTCCATGGATGCAAGATCCAACATAAAATTTAGGCCAAATGTAGTTTTCATAGGATATGGGATAAAATAAAATGATGATGTAGAAAAAATGATTGATGTGTAGAGGAATATGAGAATGGAATCAAAAAATATCAAGCGCATGAGAAAAGAGGGGATGAAATTCCAAAATCATTAAAATGTCAACACAAAAAATTACCTGAGTGCAAGATAATGGTTTAGGCTAAAACCACAATAAAAGGTAATAGAAGAGTATCCAAAAATAAATGAAAATGGTAATTCATAGTGTCTACTAAATATAATTCTTGGGAAAAATAATGAGATAACAAAATTGTGAGATCATTGAGATAGAAATTACTCGTAAAATTGTGAGCACATAAGATGAAACCAAGTGGTCATTAGTGTGTCAAAGTCAAATACATAATATTCATAACTTTAACTCGTAAAATGGTGAGAGCATAATGCTTGAGGAAAATAAGTATGGGGAAATTAAATTAAAATTGGTTACTTTTGATATAGTTAGGGGTACTAGGATCCTTAATGCAAATAAATGGTCAAAAACTAAAGGAAGGTACGATGGTCGTCGAGATACCCTAAGATACCGCATGTATCCAAGTGTTGCCTACATAGTCCATGTGGACCTCATGCAAATGTATTTCTCCCAAAAATGGGAGGTAAAAGTTCAAGGTGGTCTAAAAATGTAATAAAAAAATAATATGGCCATCCCAAAAAAAATTTGATGCCTTTATATCTCATGTGGAAATTCTAAGCCAATTTTAATAATTTCATGATTTTTAGGATTTTTTAGATGTTTTTTAATTTTATAATCATCTAAACTAAATTATATATTATGAGATACCAAATGGTCCAAATCTAAAAATGGTGGGAGCATGGCTTAGGTTGCTCACAAAATGGCAAGAGTATTTAACAAAAATTGCCTGCAAAATAGTGAGAGTGTGGCTAGGTTACTCATAAAATTGTAAGAGTGTTTAACTTAAATTGTTCAAAAAATGGTGAGAGAATGGAAAAGGGTGGAATCAACTAACCTCAACATGAATAGAGCTTTTCCTACATAGCATTGTTAGGACCTCAAGTTATTAAAGTTTTTCCTAAAAATGGAGGAATTCGACTAGGTAGTAGCAAGTTAGTGAATTAGGAAAATGGCAAAGTATAGTAATAGTAAGGGCAAGGTGATGTGGTAATACATGGTAAAGGTGTTGCTCCTAATTTTCCCACTATAATTTATAATTAGTAAATAATGGAATGAGTTAATGATACTAATTTTCCTAAAGGTAGTTATAATTAGTAGCATTGGGAACAAGATAGAACATAATAATAGTGAAGAATGCAATTGCCAAACCACTATCATACTACTCATGGATACTACCTCTTTATAAAATATTAAATTAACTACTAAAAATTCATTTGAATCCCTTAATGAAGGTTCTCAAAGAACTAATGGAATGAAAACAAGTTCAAAAAGGGTGGGAAGAGAGGGTAAATTTACTTCAGCTAATAGGGATGGTATGGTAAGAATAGTATATGGTGTCGTATAAGGAAGGGGATAGTATGGTATGATGTAAATGATCCTAATTAACAATAATTTGGGTCTCTTAAGTGAAATAAAATTTGAGATGTATTATGTTCATGGGCTCATCAAATTCATATTTGTCTATTATAGCTAACCTATAAACTCTAGAGCCATAATTAGAAACAATGATATAAGAGCCTATCCAATTAGGCTTTAAATTTCCTTTATTTTTATTTACCTTGGTGTTATTCTCATTTTATTTGAGGATAAGATCACCAATAATGAACTCTTTATGCTTGGCATGCTAGTTATATTGAACACATAGCCAATTTTGATATGTGTTGATTAATTTGACCCCCTGGTCAAAAATGCCAGTCCCCCATATAAGTTCACGTAGATGCCTAAAATTGGCCACTAATGGCCTTTGATTGTACTTCAGACTAGTTCCTAAAAACCATTTCAAATTAATCCTAAGAATCACTAAATTTCCTTGCACATCATTCCTAAAATCACAAAATCACATTGAGACATTCTTAAATGGGGTATCCTATCATATGCAATAATAAACTCTCACATATTCATCCCTAATCATCCTACGACATCATAACAATCAATTTAGCCTATGCACCTATTAAGTGGGTCACTTTCACACATAAATCAAATATTAAAAGAGTTAAATGAATAATAAAAAATAATTAACAAGCTAAACCAAATTAAATGCCTATTTGAATTATCCATGTGCAAATAATGAATGAATGAAAAAGAAATTTTGAAAATATGAAGATCCTAGATTTTCATGATTACCTTTGCAAGTTGTCAATACTTTAAGAAAATATCTAATTTTGGAGACCCATGCCTATTCATTAAAAAACATCATTACTTGACAATTATTAACTCTATTGGGGTTATTATTGACTCACTTAGGTTAGGTTTGAACCCATCCTAAGCCTTAACTCCACCTTGACCCACCTTCAGTTAGGGCTAGATCTATTTTCTATAAATAGAAGCCATTGCCCATTCAATTCTAAGCTTGGATATTGTAGAGGTATAATGAAAGTTTTGTTGCATGAGATTCATATAAATAATTTTATAATTCCAAAATATTGAGATAAGCCACACCAATCCAATACAAGCCAATAGTGCTAAGGAGAGAAGGAGCCACACACCTCCATTGCCAAAGAATCTTTGAAGTAAAAACCAAATAAGCCACTCAATAATGTATTTGGAGATCTCAAAAAATTTAAGAGATTTTATGTCTTTTGAATTTTAGTTGTTATTCTATATGTATTTTGTTCATTAATCTCACCTATAAGGTCTAAGCTTGTAAGTGATAGTGTTAATGTGTTTTTATTGAGTTTTATTACTTAAACTAAAACTTGATCTAACTCCCTTCCTAGATTCCTATTATCACAAATGACATGTCTGGTGTGACCTAAATCATCTCCCATATCAAAGAGACCAAAGTTTATCTCTTAGTTTTTTAAATGAGTGCTTGATCATCTTAAAAATTTGAGTTTTTACTTTATTTTTTATATTCTATTTTAAGTGTTACCCAAATTTACATAGAGACTGACATCAGTTCTACATAACCAAAATCAATTTTTCCTAAAAACCATTGGTCTTGTCTAATCATCATTGATTCATTATATAGGGTAAGACATAGTAGAAAAATTAGATTTATATGTTTCCTTGAAAGTTGCAAGTTATTATTTTGGTTTTTAGCTCTCTGTTTGAATATTTAATTGTAATATTCAAAGATTTTTTTGTAAATTTATACTAACTTAGGTTAACAATTGTTTTGTGAAAAAAAAATTGTCTAAGGGTTTATAGGTAATAAACATTGGTTTTTATCAACTGGCAATGGTTTTTCCAACCAACACTAGTTCTCTTGCAATTGGTATCAGTCTCTATAGACCGACATCAGCCTCTATGTAAGAAAAATAGTTAAACCCAAGAGCTTGTTTTTAAATATTATTTTATCATTAATGAAATTTATTCAAGTCAATCAAAAACCCTCTAAAAATTATAGGACCAAAGTAAGAAAGAGGACATAAATTTTCAAGTGCTAATTCTTGAACATTTTGTTTTGGTGTCTAAAAGGAATTTAGTTAAGTCTTGAGAGCATTTTTTTTAGTGCTTGAAAGGAATCTAGATGTTTATGTTTATTCATTTTGTGAAAGTTTTACAAGTTTAAAACTAAGGCCAAGGGGCCACGAATTTCACAAAAATTTCCATTTGGTGCATTAAAATAAATAATTATTTGTTTTATGCTAGGTCATTTTATACTTGTTTGTTTTTTTCAAATGAAGGATGCATGTATGCTCTACCCCCATCCCCTTTAGGGAACTCAAGTGAACAAAAGTGCTTCTTCCTTATAATTTGTGACTTTGTCCAAGGAGTGAAAAAAATGTTGTTAAGGTTCTCCCTAAAACCTATATAGTTTGGGTGATCTAAACACAACCTCTAAAGTCCTTTTACTTAGTCACTTATTTTATGAAAATTATCTTGTGAGTGGGAGTTCATATCCTCCTCACAAGTTCTTTAGGGAAGCTTTGAACCTAGTTTCATTTTCCAAAATTATTTTAATCAACCCCATGAAATGGTATATAAATCATGGCATGTATACTATGATTTCCAAAGGATTGAGCAACTAAACTCTCCAATCATAATGAAAACTTGAGATAAGTCTAGCTAACCAAGGGATTCCACTAAGAAGTACATGGATGAAATCACTATGAAATGGAATAGACCTTGGAATAGTAATTTATCTGGTATGAACTCAATTGATGTGAGGTATATCTAGTGTTAAACACACTTGGGATCATTTAGATGATCAAAAATTTAAGTCTTAGAACAACCCCACTTTCTGAAGACATATTGTTGATGCAGGATGAGTAACCCAAAGTTACATATCACCATAAAATCTCTTGGGAAAAGGGTTGTGTAAAAACCCTACTACTTCATGTGATTTTTTTTTTAGATTAGTACTTAAAATCTTTCCAAGAGCACATATATATATGGAATTCAGTTATACAAAACAACCTTTTTAGTTTTAGGGATTTGGATGTTATACTTAGTTATATTTGGTCTTTTTCCTTTACTTTCTTGGTCTTTGAGTCTAAAACCATTTGTTTTTTGTGCCATGACAAAATGGTTTTTGTGCCCACATCACTCTATTATTTTAGGAGGTGTTATGCCATCCATTTGAAACCATATCTTTGTCTTGAACTTTTTATCAAAAAACATTTTGTGTGTGTGTCACTTGATTGAAATGGCTAACATTATGCTACCCAAATCATTTAAAGTTTTGTGCCTTGGAGTCTTGGAAAAAACCATCGATCATACATTTAGAGAGTGATAACACTGTTATGTTGTTCAAATCATTTCATAGACTTTTTTTGTTAGCATTGAGTGTAAGAAATAATAATTCAAAATTTTCATTGTTGGTAAACCATTTGGAAAAATAGAATAACATATTATGTCTTGATTTTATTTAAAATAAAGTTAAAAATATTTATAGGCTTTGTCAATTAGTTATGGGTATAAATAAATTACCATAAACTAATTTTATTATAAACATTAAAACAAACTAAAAATAAATAAAATACTTTAGATAATTAAAATAATCCAACAAACTCCCCCTTGATCCAAAGGGGTATAGCAGATGAATGAATTAGATAAACAACTCTAAATTCATCAAATAAATTATATTTTAACTACAAGTGGTGCATTGTACCTATGGCATGGATAAAAAACTATGTTGCTCCATAAATAATCCTTCCCCCATAAGTTATGGTAAAAAATGGTTGATGAACATGATTAAGGCCTACTCATCCCTGATGATCATCATATTGTATTATAGTAAAACATGATATGGCATGTCTAACTACATCAAACCACATAAGGTCCCACATAGGAACCCATCTAAGTGACAAAATCATACTCTATATGGCACATCTTCATGATTCTCAACAAACGGTGTTGACCTTCGTTCAACACTATTGGTGTTAGTAACCCATATCAACTTGTACTATTATTGACAATTGATCGAAGTCGAACCAATGCTTAAATATTGTCCCCCTATCAAGTGAGAGGTGAGAATTCATGCATTGAGAGGGAAAAAAAAACCTAATTATGTCTACTCAGTATCATGAATAACAGATATAGAAAGCTAAAAATGGAATTGAAAGCAAGAACACAAGCCAAAAATTGCCATTCAAGCACTAAACCCATTCTCTGAGTGAATGGCTAATTAGAAAGGGTAATTGTCCTCCAACTTCCAAGGGATATTTGAACCTCTATTTTTCACTTATATGGTATCAATCAAAAGGATCCTAAGACATATAATGAAATATATTATCTACAAAAGAATAAGCATGAAGTGATTTTATGAAAATTTTCATTTTGAAGGTATTGGATTTGACCAAAAATGTACCTTTATACATTAGTTTCATTATATTAATTTCAAAGTTAAAAAACACCCTTATATCATTATTTTCATTGAAAATACTTGTAACTTGTTCATACAAAATGATGTCAAAAATTAATTTTGACCAAAATTAATACCAATGGGTTTTGAACCATCCACTTGTCAAGTAACAAAATAAAATAACCAATACCTATAAAACCAAGTTTAAAATTTAGTGAAAATTATATCATAGATAAACATTACTTTTCTAAATACCACCAAAATATATGCATGTAAAAGCAAAAGTGAAATTAATTCACCAATAAGTTTTCTTGAATAGAAAAGAATTGATGCACCTTCCTTCCTTTATGGGACACACTCCAACATACAAAGAGGAATATTATGGTTTTTAAAACTTTGAAAGTTTCACCTAGATGCATGGTCTTCTATTAGGATTAAAGTAATGGTAATCTAAATTTTTAATCCTTCTCTTGTTTTCTCTGTCAAAAAACTAATTTTGTAGATTTGGTTGTTTTTGTTTTCCTTAATAAACATTTGATCAGCAAGTCAATGAACATGAATAAAATGTAGGACCCATCATATGTATTCTAAAATTATCTTCATAATTTATATAATAATCTTCAATAAATGTGTAATAATATCAATACCTCTATGCACTAACACCCAAACCCACTTGATTGATCATTGAATCCATTCATGAAAGGGTTTAACCACTGAGAAACATCAATGAATAAGTAAATAGAATGAGAATATCATTGTTTTTATAGAGAGGCTTAGAGAGTATGGCTATGAACTAGTTGAAAATGATAGAAGTGATGAGATTTTACCATCCTAGTCAAAAATAAAAATGATATTCCTACCTCTCTTGGTAGAGGTTACCACTGGCAAATTACAACAAATTAAAAAAAATATGTAAATGAAGTACCATACAAGTCAATTTATTGAAAAAATAAAAAAAATACATCAACCATGTTTCTTTTTACCATCCATGATGTTCTATTTGGTCCTCTGTGTGTAGCAATAAAAAAATATCCCAACCAAATATGTTGAGTGTTCCTTCTATCCTCTTATGTGAGCAACCTCACTCTGATACCATTGTTGGCACCAAGAATGGGAAATAATAATTCAAAATTTACAATGTTGGTAAACCATTTGGAAAAATAGAATAATATATTATGTCTTGTTTTTATTTACAATAAAGATAGAAATCTTTATAGGCTTTCTCAATTGGTTATGGATCTCAACCAATTCTCGTGAACCAATTTTATTATAAAAATCAAAACAAACTAACCAAAAATAAATAAAATACTTTGGATTATTAAAATAATCCAACATGTTTTATCTTGAGTTTGAGTTTTGAACCAATCCATTTATGAATTTTGGGTCTTTGTCTAATACCATTATGTTATTCACCTTTGTCTAGCTTATTGATCAAGGAAGCCTAGTTTTCCTGAGTTGAGTTTTCAGTTAACCTTGACAAGTTTAAACCCAAAAATTAATTAATTTCTATTTATGCCTTGTCTAATTTAGGCCTAGACACTGATCTTTCTCTTTAGGGTTGTGTAACTTAGGTTAATTATTACCAAAAAATTGAAAACTATTGTTTGTGCCTTAATTCGGGATAAAGCTATCAATCTCCAAGTGCCTTTTTTTTATATGCCTTATACTAATTGATCAAGTTTATGTCTAAAATTTGAATGCCTAGTTTATGCCAAAGCATTTTAGATTTATTAGATTAAATCATCCTTTTGTTTAAAGTCTAGATTTTGTGTTTTTTTGCCAAAAGTCCTAGCACATGCCTTTGTTTGAGCCTAGATTTTGGAGTTGTATTTGGCCAAAAGACCTAGCAAGCCTTATTTTCTTAGAGTAGACCTATTTGGAAAAAATTTAACCTAGGGTTTGGCATTCCAATTTAGTTATTCTACTTGAACTTTTTGTGTGAGACATTTAACTTTAGACATTTGACGTTAGTTTGTTTTATACTAAGTTTTAGCATTAAAGGTTTTTTGGAGATATAGATCCATCCCTTTGGCCAAGTTAGATCAAGTTTAAAAAAAAAATATTTTTAAACATTATTTTTCATAGTTTGTAGAAAACTGACCCCTTTTGTCATGACACATTCACCATTGATTCAAACATGTCTCACTATACTTGTAGTGGCATTATGTACAATCTAGTGTATATTAATGTGGTTGCATAAGAAGACTTTATTTAAAACCCCTATGGGGATGATGTCATTTGTGAGATGGATCCTTATCCACATTAAAAAATTCAAACAAGGCAACAAATCCAAGATCCTTTGGCCTACTATTTGGTCAATATGCCTCCATACTCAGAGCAAGACTAAGAGAAAATTACATAATACCTAGCTAGTATACCTTCATTTGTAGAATAAGTCCAACAATAACCCTATTATGTTATAATTCCATCAACCTATCACCCTTATTTGTTTGATTTTCACTTTCTTTGAAATAAGGATGAAGTCTTAATCAGATCCATAAAGGTAGGGGCTAAGTTTTCAATATACTTTCCCTACAAAAAATTTTCAAGTTTAGTAAGAGTGCCTTACAACATGCTTTATAATCAAAACATTGAACATGCCTCTTCTATAAATACTAAAGATATAGTGATAATTCCATATTAGGACACTCATATTCTTGTCATATTATAAGGACTCATGGAGGACCATTTCATATATATGTAGACAACATACCAAACCTATCTAAACTTCATGCACAACTTTAATAATATCACCATGTCAAATGCCCCTTTTATTGATTTAGCTCTTTCCATGTGAGTATTAATAAAATTGATTGACCAAGAAAATCAAAGTATAGACCCATTCACGTGAAGCACTTTAGTTGGATACATGTTTAATGCCCTAGCTATCAAATAAATATCTTCTACTTCTACATAAAAAATGAGCCAAACATAGTGGACAATACATGAGTGTCATCCAATCTAGACCAAAGTGTTTTAATTACACAAATAACTAGTCCATAAAGAAATTTCCTTTAGTTAACACCATAAGTGGTTTATAAATGTATTAGGTAGGAACTTTTACCTCCCAACCACAACAAGCTACATCTAATCCTCAACTAGCTACTTCTTCTAGCACATAGCATCAAGGATTAAGTAGTCAAGTAATGACCAATGCCATGCCTCAACAAAATATGATGAGTATTACCCCACCATAATTGGTAATGACTAATAATCCACTATCATAATCACAATCAAATGTACCCACAAAATAGATGTAAAACATCCTACCACCTCAATAAGTGAAAAGTAATGTTCCACCTTGCCAAGTAATAATGAACATACCTCTTCATTCGCAAACCAACATATGATTATAATCACAAATGATGTTTAATAAATGGTGTATGAGTATTGATCATTGATAAATGTTTAACCTCCAACATGCATCTACTTCCAAAAAAGGATAAACACAACTAAGAGGTTCTAATGTTCCATAAGTATTGATTAGGCAATAATTAAATTTTATTCCTAAATGCCATACATTCAATGATAGGTCCTTGGTTCACAAGTTCCCCTTAATCAACAAGGTTTGACTAGTCAGTAACAAGTCCCTAATCAACCTTAATAGGCATAGTACATCACCCCTAACCATATCCTTCCATCTCAGCCATAATTTATCCAAAACTAGGCCCATATACTAAATCCTAAATAGAATATCACACATCAACATGTGTAATTCCAATAATCACACCCTAATCCATGAATGCATAATCCTGGTCAATTCCCTAATCAAACTATACTTCCATTATACCCCAATCAAAGTAATCCAATTTTAACTGCCCAACCTCCAATTCATACTAATGTCCCCTTCAATTTCCTAGCCCAAAATTTACAAAAAATGAAGGATACAATTTCCAACATCCAAGCTAGGAAACATACCAATAAGTTCATGTTGGATGACATGTGTTCTTACTCATTCAACATGGAGTATCTACAAATACCATTTCTTCTAGGGTATAAACCACCAAAATTTGACAAATATAAGGGGAAAGGAGACCCCAAGTCCCACTTAACTAAATTCTTTGTTGTTTGTCAAATAGTGACCTAAAATGACATATACCTCATACTATTATTCCTAAGGAGTCTAGAAAGACAACCATTGGAGTGGTTTCTGAAATTGCTTAAAAATTCAATTTTTTTATGATCTTTCAAACAATTTTATGCAACACTTCTATAATATCAAGCATGATATTTCATTGGTAGATTTTATGTAATACAAATTAAAGGATAATGGAATCTTTGAAAGTTATCTACAGTGATGGAGATCACTTGCCATCAAATTCACCCATAGTTTACTAGATAAAAAACTAGATGTTATGTTTACCAAAAATTTGGATAGTGAGATATCTTATCATTTGGAACTATAATGAGTACAAACTTTTAATGAAATCATTGACAAAGTTTTGTTGATTTAAATATCCCTTATTCATAAAATAATAATCAAGCTTACCTCATTAAATCAAAACCAAACTACAAACCAAGGAAATGGCTAAAAATAAAATTAGAACCAAGACCAAGTGTAAGCATCACAAACATTATAGGCCAGTAATTATAAAAATTCCAATCCATTCAATCATAATAACAATGTTTTTGGAAATGGAGTAACAAAGTTGTGACATGTCCAAATGGTGAAAACACCATCTGATTAGCCTATGTCACATATGTTAATTACTCCTAGCTAACAACCTTTTTAATAAATGCAACAAACACAATAGCCTAGACTAGTGCAACAAATGTAACAACCTTTACCTTTACAAGTACCTCTTCTAAGGATAACTATGCCTAATTTTCATGTTTTTAGTGAGCTTGGAGAACCCATTGAATCTATGTTTTACAAGTTTTCCACCACTAATATGATCAATTGGCCTATTCCAAAACATTATCCTAAGGACATTCTTTATCCAGATTGGTATTGACAAAATGAATTATATGAGTATCATTGGGTTAATGGACTTTGCATTTTTGTGTGAAAATTAAACATTTGAATGAGAATATGTTTTAAAATGCAGAGATAACATTAGATAATAGAGCTTTCACATATAATTAGAACTTTTGTATTTATCAAAATCTATTTTCACAACATAACAACTAATAATAATAATAACAATAGCCAGCATAATAAGAACAAAATATCAACAACCAAGATAGAACCAATAAAACTAATAGCAAAACCAATAACATCATCCAAATAGAGGGAACCAAGGCTAGAATGATGCCAACAACCAATAGACCTACCATGCAATTACACATGACTATAATAACATTGTAGACCATATTATGGGAGTTGTGTTTCCACCATTTCCATTAATTTGAGACCAAATACAAATCAAACAAGACCATTTCTATTTAGTTCCAATCAACAAACCCTTATTGGTGATCCTTTCTTAACTTCAGACTGCATACATGCATGCCAAAAATTAGGGATTACTAATTTTTAACCACATACCTATAACTCATACTTATCCCATTACCACACATAAGTGCATCAACAACTGATACTTACCCTATCTAGTCCCCCACCACCATCATTTATTTTCAATGATGGTCCTATATCTAATCTTGATTAGGAAATCACAACACAATATTTAAATATTACAATCCTAGGCCCATAACCATCTATGACTTCACCCATCCAACCTACTATTCTAGCTAGGAATAAGCCATTTACTATTATGCAAGAAAAGACATTTGATATTATGGAATAATTGTAGAATATTCCCACCTAAATCCCCATTTTAGATTTTTTGTGTACAATCACCATTCACAATAACATCTTAACTAAGTTCCTTGGCCAATCTCAAGTTCCTAATGACATATCTCCAAATAAATTCCAAACTTTGGTTGGACATTTAGCCCTAAGACAATAATTAACCTTTGAATAAAGCAATATGCCATCCCTTGGCCCTTTGCATAATAATCCATTGTACATCAAAGTTGTCATCATGTGGCACAAAGTGAAATGTGTCCTCATAGATAGTAGATCAGGCCTAAATATCATGTCTCTAAAGATCATCAAGCTTTTAGGGTACACCATAACTAATCTCCAACCAACAATGATCACAATTAAGGCCTATGATAATGAAGAATGGGACTCAAAAGGCACCATTATCTTGTTAGTTATCATTGGGCCCTTAACCCATAATACACTATGTCATCTGTTAGACCTCAATTTGTCATATAATATGCTTTTGGGTAGACCTTGAATACATGATATTCATGCAATCCCTTCAACATTTCACTAATGTATCAAGTTCTCTTATTTAGGTATGAAGGTTACTGTTCATGGAGATTTGTATCCATACAAACATTTCAAGCATTTGGAAGCTGAGTACCAAAGCTATAACTATTATTTTGGATTGAATTTGGTTCTTAATAAGGACAAGGGGAAAAAATACTTGTTGATTCACTAGAGTTTAATTGTATTGACCCTGATACCCTTGATTCACTTTCCTATATACTACCTCTTAAAATATCTAATCATTATACTATCTTGAATAATTACCTAGGAGAATACTTGACCCATGATACATTCCATATTTCCAAGCTTCCATAGAACCCCAAGTCTTATGAAAGACCTAAATCCAAAACAACTTGCATAGAATGGAAAAGAAAGGGAAAAGGTAAACTGCATAGTTTAGTACCTATCATTTTCATACAAGCCACTGGCTGAGAATAGGACCCACTTGCAGATGATGAATCTTGGTTGTATAATGAAAACATGGCTAATTATTACCTAAATTTCAAGTATCCCATTTCAAATAAAATCATGGAGAAGCATGCCTATGAAGGAGGAGGCCTTGGGATGAATCAATAGGATCTGCTTGAGCCAATTTTTTCCACATGGTACAAAGGAATATATGGTCTTGGATTTAAACTAGTTGAGGGTGACCCATGTACCTTACTCATGTTCTAATGCCAATAAATATTGATGATGCCATTGATATTAAAGTAGAGTCTGATCTTATCCCTTTTAATAGCCTCTCTAATACTAATTTTTTTGATTCTAATGCCATTTTTACCCTTAAACTAGTTATTTACCATAACCCACTTCCTTTATATTACCCTCAACTTATAAATTGGGACAAATAAGAATCAGTAGTATCGATTGACAATTTTTAGAATGATAAGGCATTCTACAAATTTTCAGGCCTAAGGGACAATGTTTCATTGGAAGACCACAAACAAGGGTTATCAATCAAGTTGGATTCTAAAGCCTATTTTTGAGAATAGGTGAATGCCCTTAGATATAAATAATTAAATAAATCATTGAGGTCCCAAATCCAAAACTTCTTAGAGGCAATTTTTAACTAGGGAAATAGTAAAGAGAAAAGTTGATCTAATAGTGAACACCTGTTTCATGCACCATTAGATAGGGGTGTTCAACCTTCCTCAAACATAGCTCAAAAGACCACCAATGATGAACTTTCCTATGGGTCTAAGTTTAGTTTTGAATCATAATAATATTTTGATCAAATCATCCAAGTGTTCTCAATAGTGATTATCACGTGGCCATCCCTACCATTGAGAGATTCTAATTCCTCTTGCCTCAAAGAACTTCAATAACTAGTCTTAATAGAGGATTTTGTCATCATAGGCTAATTTAAATCTTTGCTAACCATTCTAGAAGATGGTTCAACTCTTCTTATGGAGGATACTATAGAAGTTAACATCAAAACTAAAAAACATCCTAAAATGGATCAAATTAGGTACATCCCTCACTAAGGAGGAACATAAAGTCTTTACCACCCTATTGAGGGAGTTTGTTGATATATTTATATGGACCTACTCTGACATGCCATGTTTAGACCATGCCTTGGTTGTGCATCACCTTGTGGTACATCTTTATTCCAAACCTATAAAATAAAAATTACACAAGATGCATCCTCACATTGTTATATTAGTGAAGAAAAAGTTGGAAAAACTCTTAGAAGTAGGATGTATTTGATTGATTGACTACTCAGAGAGGATCTTGAATTTTGTACCTATCAACAAGAATATAGAAAGAATCAAAAGTTTCACTAATTTTAGAGACATAAACAAGGCCTATTCAAAGGATGACTTTCCTCTACTAAACATTGATATGAATCTGACTCCATAATGGGTTATGAAATGATTTTACTGATGGATGGATTTTAAGGGTACAACTAGATCTATATTTTGTCAAAAGACCAAACATGAAACAATATTCACCATACTATGGAGAAAATTTTATTATTAAGTTATGCCATTTTGTCTCAAAAATACTGAGGCCATGTACCAATGAGCCATGATCATCATATTTTATGATATGATGCATGACGTTATTGAAGACTACATCAATGACATCCTAGGTAAATCAAATGCCAGGGTTGATCATCTTGTAGCACTACAAATGATATTTAAAATATTGCATGAATATAAAGTCAAGATTAATCCTAAGAAGAGTGTTTTTGGAGTTACTTTAGGAAAATCTATTGGTTTCATTGTGTCTCGTAGAGTAATCAAATTTGATCCATCCAAGGTATAAGTCATAAATTAGATGCCACCACTAACCAATTTGAATTATCTCTGTAGTTTATAGGGTAAGATCCCATCTATTAGACACTTCATATCTTCGTTGCATGATAAGTGCCATTTGTTTACACATTTGTTAAAAAAGGGTGTCATGTTTCATTGGGATGACAAATGCCAAAAATATTTCCAACAAATGAAGGACTATATAGTAAATCTATCTATTTTATTACCCCTAATGCTAGTTAAGCCATTCTTACTATACCCATTAGCTATAGACAAAGCCCTAGGGGCACTTCTTTCTCAACATGATGATAATGGAAAGGATCATGTTGTGTACTATATAATCTATACACTAGTCATCTGTGAGCATAATTATACACCCATTTAAAAATCCTATTTAGATATGGTCTTCACAACTCAAAAACTATGACTTTACATGTTAAACAACAAGACCATGGTTATTTCAAAAGTAGATCCACTCAATTATATACTATCTAAAATAAATTTACAAGGCTATATGGCCAAATAGATCATGCTTCTAAATGAGTTTGAGATATAATATATCAACCAAAATTCCATCAAGGGGCAAGTTCTTACATATTAGCTTGATGAAGCACCCCTTGTATATACAAATCTACTAACATTCCATTTCCTAGATGAATCCATTATGACCATCATCAAAACACTGCTTGAGGAGTAGCAATGGAAGCTATATTTTGATGGATCATTCATAACACATGGATCAAGGGTAGGCCTTTTTTTCATTACACCATAGAGGGATCTAATCCCTAAATCATTTTAGATCAAATTTCCTTATACTAACAACATGACCAAATATGAATCACTTATTATAAGGCTTCATCAAGAAGTACAATGGAACATACAACATATAAAGGTTTATGGTGATTCTCACTTAATCATCAATCTGGTTGTAGACTATTTTCAAACCAAGGATGACAAGTTGGTACCATACAAGGCCATGGTCAACACTCTTAAACAAAATATTATCGATGTCTAGTTTGAACATATACTAAGGGTTAGTAATAAAATAAAAAAATTCATGGCCACCATTGGATCTTTCATTCATCATATAGACATTGAAAAATGATACCAATTCTTCATTGAAAATATGTTAACACCAGCTCATGAGTCTTGAATCATTACAATGATCTATGATATTATTGGTCCCAACTCTATATGGTATTTAGACATTTACACCAATCTTCCTAACCAAATAATGCCATCAGACCTACCTCACAAATAATATAAGGTGTTTATCCACCATGCCACATGTTATACTTTACTCAGACCAACCCTTTACCACCATAGTTTTGATATAACTCTACTTTGTTGTTTACCTTATATATAATCTAAATTATTAGTATTAGAAGTTCATAAAGTATGTGGAGTGCACAGAAGTAGGGCCATCCTATCCAAAAATCTCTTACATATAGGGTATTATTAACTAATGATGGATGTAGATGCAACTGCATATGTGAAAAAGTGTGAGAAATGTCAAAGGCATTATAATTTGATTCATGCCCTGGCCAAGACTTTGAAACCAATAATCACACCATGGCCATTTGCTACATGGGTCCTTGATCTCATTGAGAAGATAAACCACACCTCATCTAATGGCAATAAATATATCCTTACCACCACTGAATACTTCACAAGTAGGTTAAAGTTATACCCCTCACTTACATGACTAGAAAGCAAATTTCCAAATTCATATTCAATCATCTCATATGTTGATACTATATCCCCTCTAACATTATATATAATAATGGTGGATCATTCAAAAATAAGGATGTGAAATCACTATGTTGGGTACACAATTACTCAACATTTTTTCATGGAATATTACACTCAAGGTAATTTACAAGACAAATCATCTAATAATATCATTGTCAACATCCTTAAAAATATTATCAATGATGTTGGATGTAATTGGCACCTTCAAATATTTTATGCCCTCTAGGTATACTACACGTCAATAGGAGATACTCCATATTCACTTATTTATGGCACTAAGGATATTGAGTAGCTCACCTACAATATCTAGAGTTAATTGATGATAAAAACATGGCCATGGTTAAAAACCTAGAAGCATACTAGAACTAACTCCATGGCCACTAAAATCAGCATGTTAAACCTAAATTTTTTGAGATTGGTGATCTTGTTCTTATATAAAACCAACAAAATAACATGATTGAGAAGAAACACAAAGGCAAGTTCAAACCCAACTAGATAGGCCATTTCATCATTATTGTAAACTATGGTGCTGAAGCATACAATCTCTCTACACATGATGGGGATGAACTTTATGATTCAATGAATGTTATACACCTCAAGTGTGGCTGCACTTAAGAGACTTGGTGTATTTTATATGACGCCTATTTTAGTTTTACCATAATATCAACATTATTATTTATACCATACCATTATACCATACCTTTCCTCTCGATTGAGTTATTTTTACCCTCCATACATCACCCTTTGACCTTGGTTCCATTCCACTAGTTCCATGATCGCTATCAGCATGAGGACTCATACCAAGTTTTAATAATTGATTTTAGCATTCCAAATAGAGGCTATATTTTTTGTAGAAATATGCTAGTGGTTTGGTAGTTAAATCCTTCATTTCTTATTTTATTCTATACCACATGGGCCTGATTATAACCACCTTTGGTAAAATCAGTGTCTCACCATCATACTACTAATTATAACCACCTATGGGAAAATTAGTATCATTGACCTATGTTTTTGTTTCCTAATTATAACTACATATGGTAAAATTAGAAGCAATAATTGTTTGTCATGACTTGAAGTAACACCTTTCCATGCCTTTGTCATACTATGCCATTTGCTAAATTTGCCTATTTTATTTGAATTGGCTATTAACTAATTCAATTCCTCCACTATAAGGTAGACCTATATTGACTTGAGGTCCCATCTTGGAACTATGTAGGTAGTGTCTGATCCACATTGAGGTTAGCTCAATCAACCCTTTGTCACTCTCTTGCTATTTTGTGAGCATTATAAGTTTGAACACTCACCATTTTGCAAGAAACCTAAGCCATGTTCTCATCATTTAAGTTTGAATTCTCTTTCCATTTTATGAGATTGGACCTCTAGTATCTCATCATTCTTAATTTATTTGAGCTAAACGAAAATTAAAAAAACATTTGTTAAATGATTTATAAAATCCTAAACATTGACCACTTCTTTGCCTTAAGAATTATGTGAACCCTAACTATTTCACAATAAACCACTTGTCATTTAGTTTCCCTATTATTATTGTCATCATCTCTCACACTCTCATCATTTTATGAGCCCATTCACATATTTTTATATCACATAAATCATGCTTTTCTTCTCATCATTTTTATTCTATCCCATATCCTAGGAGAAATATAGTTGGCTTGAAGTTTTTTTAGATATTACATCCATGGAACTATGTAGGTAGCATCTACTTGCATAGTGCATTTGGAGATAGCTTGGCCACCCCTTTCCTTTTCTTCTATTCCCCCATTTTATTTATTTGTTTCTTTATCTCCTATACACTAAGGGAAATTTTCATCATCTTGTTTGTGTCATGTTATTTTTACTAACATTGTGATTACCCATTGTTTATGTTTTGTGGTCTTTTGGTTGTTTGTTGTTTGTTTATTATTTTATCTTTTTGTTTATTTGTTTATTTTCCTATGTGTTTGCTTTCTTGTTTTGCCTTAATTAAATCTATGTTCATTCATTAGGTTATTCCTTGTGAATTATTCTTGAATCCATCCATATTCATACATCCACAATGTCATCATGGTTTTTATCATTGGTGTATTATTTTTTTTTGAGTATTGGATCACGTGTCAATCCATATACATATTTTGGCCAAGTTATGATGGTGTTATATCATGATGTATACCATCATGTGCTACAAAAAAAATCATACTTGGGAGTCTATATGGAAATGAGGTAATGATATATCTCCTTGGCACCAAACAATTCCTAATTTAATCCAAATCACATCTTGCATAAAGGAATTAACTAGAAAAATAATTTTCCTCTTTACTAGTTCAAACAAGCATCTCCATACTTGGTTGCCCAAATTCATATTTCTCCTTTGTACCAATTTGACATCATATTCCATATAATGTTTTCCACTATCAAGATGTTAATGATTATAACTGCCAATAGGCAAATCATTATATACTATCCCATTTGCATCACCAATGATTCTAACCACCTTTGGGAAAATCATTATGTTTCCATCTATTTTGAAGGTTAATTATTATAACCTATTTTAGGAAAATCATTTTCTTTAGTTGACACAACTAGGGCACATTTTCATTATGATAATGCTTATAATCACCTATGGGAAAATCATTATTTTCCCTTTTGATGATTATAATAGTCTTTGGGCAAATCATCATATTTATTTATCCAACTAGGGCAGCTCCACATGCCACTGATAATAATTGTCTTTGGGAGAATTAGTCTTTCCCACCACATTTCAGCTTTTTAGTCCAATCATTTCCTCCTTTTGAGGGATCAATTTTTGACCCCTTTGCTAACATCTCCCTCGAGGGGGCACCTATAGTTGATCCATTTCCATTAAAGTCATAGGCATACATGACCTTTTAATTCTTTGATATGATGTTACTGTGACTATATCTTGTAATGCCTTCCTAAATAGGGTCAAATTGTAGACACCTAAAACTGGCCACCAATGGCCTTTAACCAGACTTCATATTGATTCTTACCAGCCATTGTAAATTATGCCTAAGAATCATCGAATGTCCCAAATTTGCTTTTGAATTATTCTTAAAATCTTATAATCATGTTGATACATCCCTAATTGGGGTATCCTATCATATTCAATAATAACCTCTCATAGATTCATCTCTAATCATATTACAGTATCATAATAGTTAATTTGGCCCATGGACCTATTAATTGGGGTACTTGTACACATAAATCAAATCTTGAAAAGATAAATGGATAATCAAAATTAATTAACAAGATAAACCAAATTAAATGCCTAGTTAAATTATCCATGTGTAATTAGTGAATAAATAAAAAAGGAAATTCAAAAATATGAAGTATCCTAGTTTTTCATGATTACCTTTGCAAGTTATCAAGCCTTTTTAAAAATATCTCATTTTAGATACCGATGCATATTCATTTTAATTAATTATTAATTAATAAATATTAACTATAATGAGGTTAGTATTGACTCACTTAGGTTAAGTTTGAACCCATTCCAAGCCTTAACTCTACCTTGACTCACCTTGGGTTAGGGTTAGATCCATTTTCTATAAAAACAAGCCATTTACCATTAAATTCTAAGCTTGGATATTGTAGAGTTATAATGTAGGTTTTGTTGTATGATATTCATATCAATAATGTTATAATGTCAAAATATTGATCCAAGCCACACTAAGCCAACACAAGCCAATGATGCCAAGGAGAGAAGGAACCACACACCTCTATTTCCAAAGACTCTTTGAAGTAAAAATTGAGCAAGCCACTTAAAAATAAATTTATATCTCTAAAGGAAGGTAATAGAATTGATGTATTTTGAATTTTAGTTATGATTACATATGTATTTTGTTCATTAATCTCACCCCTAATATCTAGGATTTCAAGTGTTAGTATTAGTGAATTTTTTTTAGTTTTCTTACTTGAACTAACACTTGATCTAACCTCCCTTCTTGAATTCCTATGATCATAGTTCAAAATTACATAGGTCCACATAGGTTGATAGATGTCCACCATGGTCTTAAGAGAGGTCAAATAATATTTCTTAACCTTAGTCATGCTTGTATTTTTTACCTCATGTCATATCATGTCACTTTTGGGTCATTTATTGAACTTATATGATTCCCTCAAGGGGAAAAGTGTGTCAAAGTGTCATTAAATGTCCAATATGTTAGATGTGGTTAGAGAGTTAGTTTTTAAATAAAAATTGTATGTTCCACATTAAAAACAAGGATATAACTATAAAAAGAGAGAGTTTCTAAAACTTATACAGATTTTACAACATTCCTTGCACATGTGGTAGATTTTGTAATGTCCCTTCATCTCCCACAACTAATTTCCATATTCATTTTTCCTTAACAACTCCAAAAATGAAAACAACCAGTTACCTTCTCCATCACTCTCTCATGCAAGGTCATAAAGGTCATCAATTTTTTTGATGGTATGGATTAGAAGGGAAGAGTTGAGAATAATGCATTTGAGGGATTAAATTACTCTTTGTGAGATTCAATTCCATGATAATATATTGTAGATTGATGGATTTCAATTCATGAACCATATCTAAGAATGACAATGACTCCTAGTTGGCTGTACATTCCTAACACTTGTAGTTTTCCCCTTATGCTTGCATGATACAATGTTTCCAAGTGTTTAAAACATTCTTTTAGGGAATGTTTTTCATCCTTAGATGGTTTTAAAAATTGGTTTGTATATGTTTATATTGAGATGCCAGTGGAATCACTCTCCTTGTGTTTAAAGTTTATACAATAACCTACAGAATATTTTTCATAGTTGTAGATTTTCTCTTATGTAGATGAATCCATATCAAAGGTAATAACACATCTGAGTTCTCCTATCAAACATGAAATATCTTTTCTCCATGAAGATTTTTGATTTAATAAATTTTAATGTTGATAGAGATGAGTCTCAATAAAATGAGCAAGAAACTAATTATAACTCCATAGTATATAGTCATATGTATTCATGTATGGAATAGGTAAGGTCATTCAACACTTAAGGCATAGGTGACATTCAATCTCAAGACATAGATGTGATTCTGAAGTAACTAAAAGTTATTAGACTAGTTATAAGAACCCCAAATAATGTATTCATGTGAAAAGTTTAAAAATTTACTCAAAGGGATCATTTACCTTAATTTCTCTGAGTAAGGGATCCTACATCACATTTTAAGCTTTGTTGGTGAATTTGTTTGAGGATTGAGTGGACCTAATTGTTCATGCTAGTGGCCTGAACCTAGAAGTAACTTATTATCATGAGGGTAAGTGGTTAAGTTAATAATAAATTAATATTGAGTGACTCCTAACTTAGTCAATTTTTCACTATAGTTAATGGTACACAATGTTTTTATCTCAAAGAGGCCTATAACTTGCAAAATTCTAATATATTGACAATGTAGATATGAGAATATGGTGTATAGGTATGATATGAGTTAAATAAGTGAGGAAAGTTATTAATGACCTCAATAAAAAATTAGGTGTGAAATAAAATTTTCAAACCCAATTAACACCTATAATAATCTTCTTTTCTTCCCTAATAGTCACCTACAGGTGACAAAGTCATACAAATAATGGACTAGCCTAGATAAGGAAGGATGCTAGTTGGATGATAAATAGAGGTATGGAATAAGATGATTTGAATGACCTCATAGGTATTCAAGGTAATTTAATATAGGACTTAAACACTAAAAAATTCCTACACGAACCCTTTATTTCTCTTGAAGTGAACCTATAGTCTGAATGCAAACTAGTACTAGCTCATGGATAACTATAGTTTGGAAGTATGAAAGAGTGTGTGATGGATGGATATAGTGAGAACCATTATAAAAGTGTTTATGACATAATTTAAATTATTTTCAATATGTATGAATCTCAACCTATAGTGATGATCTTCAAAACTTGCAGATAACCCTGCATATGATCTTGCATAGTCAGGTCCTAGAAATTAGAGAGGTTGAAAGATCTATAAATATTATAAAGTATTGAGATTTTATTAATAGTTTAAACATGACCTAAAAAATCCTCATAGGTTTGGTTTAGTTATAATTATATGGGATAATCCCTCTATTTTGTCTCAAATGGAGGACACTCCATGAAACCATAGTTTTTAATTTTAAAAGATGAAGGTTGAAGGGATGAAATAAAGAAAAAAGGAGCATGGTGAGACATTGTATAAGGTATTAAGGTTAACCAAGCACAAATTAGGCCCTTTATTCATTAAAAATATAGGGGTCAAAAACACAGTTAGGTATAATTAGGCATAGACTAGGCCTAAAACCCTCATGATCTCTATCTTATTCTATATGATTTCATGAACCTTCCAAACTACATGATTACCTAAAATTGAGAGTAAAAGATGAATTAGATCCATTATTTTTTATTAATAATTTCAAGAGTGGTCAATTTGGCCTATTTCCTTGTTAGGCCTATTTTGGTTGTACTATAAGAGCTCAAGGGTCACTTTCTTTTATTCATAGTAGTACAAACACTATGCATGGTGCCCTAAGGAGTTTGTAATTTTTGAAGAGGGTTACTATATTTATCTCAATGGGATTATTTTGGATTTTCAACATTAGGATTTTATAAACAATTTTTAATATTTCAAGCCACTTAAAACCCTTATGTAGACTCGATGGAGAAGAAATGGTGGAGTATGCATTAAAAGGTGGTCAAATTATCAGGAAAGTGTTTGGAATTTGTTTTTAACTCTCATAGGCTCCTTGAATCTCATTTGTTCTATACTGTCTTCTATATGGACTAACCTAATTTGGGATTTCCTATAAGTTCTATCTAGTTCCATAGGTGTAAGAGAGAAATAATGAATGAGTGTCATTAAAAAGGGTTTATATAGACTTTTTTCAACTCTCCATATTGATTTCTACTCATATTCAAGCATGAAAACCTCTCTGATAGCTCATCCACTATAGGCAATACTAAATAAGATAGTGAGAATGAAATGACTGCCTAATGTGAAAAGTGAGAAGTATGATAATGAAGATTTGGAGGTCTATTTAATATAGCAAAGGAAAAATATGTCATAAATAGGTGTTTTAATACATATAAAATACATCCTTTTGAGTTAATAAAGGTCATTTTGATGATAATTGTGAGGACAAGTCTAAAAGGGATAGTGAACAATCATAAATAGTGAATGACAAGTGGTGCAAATGAATCCTTTAGTTAGGGAGGCATATAAGGACTATTACCATTAGTTTTATATCTTATAATGATAGTGAAGATGTGTCAAATACTCCTACATCAATTTCAAAGAGTCAAATTAACCTCTCATCACTAAGGCAATTTCAAAAACAAGAAGGTGAAGAGTCTCTATGCCAAATTAAGGGAAGATGTCATACTTGTGATGGACACTTGTACAAGAAGACTTCTTAACCTATTTTTAACCTCACTAAATTTATTTATGACTGGTTCTCATAATTAGATACCTATATTTATGACCCTTCCACTTCTTTTCTTAACTACCTTCTCCTTTTATCTATAAATGTAAGTCATTTTGGTAACTATAATCTAGTATACACCTAGTATGACAAAGCCCTACTAGTTTGGCACCTCTTTTTGCTTTGTAATAAGAAATATAAATTTTATTTTATCCCTAAAATATTTTTCCTAAGTGTGTTAATTTGTGTACTTAGAGGTTAGTGATGAATATGCACTCCTTGTTTTCATGTTACCCTTGCATGTTTTGTATGATGGATATCTCTTATAGTAGGTCTCATAAAGAGTATATGTCTATTGAGTGTGTCTTAAAGTCTAAGAGGGAATAGTTGTTTCTATTATCATACCTTATTTTCACCTACCTCTATATGGTAATATCAATCTTACTCTTTGAAGAAATACTTATGCTAGAAGCACTATGAGTTAGGGTCAATTTTGATAATCTTCATTCTTAGTGCATATGAAAGTGTGTTTGTGGACTAGCCTTTTAGTGTATCACCTCATTAGAATAGGTTTATATTTTATTTCATTCTTCCCTTTTCACTCTAAGTAAACAATTATTGTAGGTGATAAGAAAGCAAATATAAATCTAGGGGGGAGCTAGCCCTTAAACCTAGAGTTTTACCTTTGCTATAGGCAACTCACAAGCCTAGATGTAATCTAATGTTACCAAAATATTAGAGTAGTATTGAACAACCATATATAAGGTGATATATTTTGTGATAACAATATGTTTTAAGTATATTTATAGTGTCTATGTGTTTTTCATCTAGTAACTTTAGCTCTTATAGATGAGCGACTCTATAATCTTCAGCATCAAGGACATGCTTCAATGAGATAAACAGAGAAGGTGACTCAACCTTGATGGGAATAATGGCCCTAATTCCATATAAAATGAATGTGGTGTGTCTCTTTTTGGAGTATGGTAATAAATATGGTAATTCCATAAGGTGTGGAATATTTCCAAGTGCCAATCATGGCCAACATTATTGACAAACTTCTTAAGAATATTGATAATGGTGTTGTTAAATGACTTTGCTTGGCCATTAACTTATGGGTAGTATGTCATGGAAAAGTTGTGTGTAATTTTAAAATCAATATATATTTCTTTGATATCTTTATTCTTAAATGATCTACCATTATTGGATATAATGTCAGATATGATACCAAAGTGTCAAATGAGATGGTTGAAAATGAATTTGGAAATATGTTTTAAAGTAATGTAAGTGAGGAGTATATCTTTAACCCACTTAGTGAAATACTCAGTGGTGGTAATTAGATGTTTATGGCCATATGAGGAGGTAGGGTTAGTCTTCCCAATGAAATTGAGTCCCCATAGTGAAAATGGCCATGGTGTAAATATTGGTTTGAGTGTTCTAGCCAAAAAATGAAACAAATTGCCATGCCTTTGACATTTGTTACATATTTTGACATTATTATCTACATATAATTCCATGCTCAAGTAATAATAACTAGTATGCATCAAATTTTTGGAAAGGATGGCCTTAATGGTGTGGGTTCCACACACTCCTTCATGGCCTTCCCTCAACACTAATGTGTCTTCTACCAAATTAAAAAAATGAAGAAAAGTTACATAAAAGCTTTTGTGGTAAATGGTTGGGTTGAGTATGGTATGTGTACACATAATATTTTCAAACTTTATCAATTAATGATGTTTTATCTCTTGTAAGAACACATCGAGTCTCAAGCTCTCCAAGTACATGCCTTGAGGGTTCACCAAAAAAGGGGTGGGTAGACCATTAGTACTTTTCAAGATTTTTGTCCCTTTACTACCACTTTCTATCTACACAACCATCTCCTAAAAAGAATCCCCTAAGATTTGACTCCTCTTTTACACCATCCTCTAGTCATTTTATACCTTCATTAACCTTTCCCTAGCCTAAAATCATTTTTTATGGATTACGATACACTGTCAACCCCATTGACCCTATATTCTAATTGAAAAAACTTCTTTAGGGTCTAGGTTAGCCCCTGTCTGACCTAGATCTTTTGTCAATAACAATAGAGAGTTGATTGGGATGACCATTTTAGCTAAACTTTTGGAAAGGACTAGGGTTAGATTCAACTATACATACACACTCATTTCACCATTTATTTAGAAAGAGAAAAAGATATATAAATTATGCATCTACTTATCCAGCATTATACTCAAGGATCATATTTTAGGGTTTCATATTTTCTTTAGAGATACACATATTGTCTTGTGGAGAAGTATTTTGGATGCATTGATAGGTTGTGTAGTCTAGAGCTGATTTATCCTTGTCATCCTTACATACCACAATAACCTCTTGCAAAACACCTTGTCTAAGGGAGAGATTGAGGTTATAAGGTTCATCTTCAAAGGTAAATATTCCTAAATTTGTTCCTCCTTTATACGAGAAAATAGATATGCATTTATACTTAATTCCCATGTATTAGGATTATGTACACATTAACATGAGTATGTTTATTTTATGCGTGTTTTTTTATGTTTATTACCCCTACTTTGTGCCATAAGATTTGGTGAGCACTAGTTTAGACTTTTACTATGATTTTTTCATTTATACATTGTGAACATGAAAACATAGGACCTAGTTAGGGTTATTATGTAGTTTTCCTTGACTATAGGCTTTGTAACCCTCCCTAGTAATATTATTGTGATAATAGACCTCTTATCTAGGTATAGAAAATCCATCTTGATCATGACCCAAAATATCTAATGTATCAAAAATTGGAAGTGCAAGTAGGATTTATCTTCTCCAAATTAGATTGATTTATAAATTAGTTGCATTTCCCTTTGCATACATTCTGGTGTACTTGACATGAATCTAACCCTTGTAGGTTTTCTTTCACACCATAATTTGTGTCTTAAATTATATTTTTCCATATTTTTAGGTACTGTATCAAACTAGTTGGAATAGTTCTAACTTTTTGTGTGCAAGTTTAACACATAATTACTTCAAAGTGACTATTATTTTATGCAAGTCTTCATCAATTATAGGTTACTAGATCAAATAGTTTGATATAGTATTCTTCTTCAATTCCATATTATCATACATAGTTGAATAGGTTGAATATATCTACTATTTTATTCTTCCAACATACAAGTCAACAAACATAATCAAACAAGTTGACTCTATTCTTTGTCCTTCTTCAACATATAAGGTTTTATAGAACTTGGTCAAACCAATCAACTTAGTTTGTAGAATTTGAAAGAAATAATCAAGCAATAAAGTATAAGAATTTTAAATCTAAATCATCTTTAATCCCAGTAAGGTTCATTTACTATCCCTCTCTATCATTTTATCTCTTCCTTCAGTTTTTTTTTCACGATTTAGTAGTATTCAAAATTGCAACCTTACAACTAACCAGGTCAACTTAGTCAACTTAGTTTTATAGCCAAAATTTTGTCTAAGACACATAGTTGACCTATTTGAATCTATTATTAAATACCTTAATTATGTAGAATGGTAGAAACCTAGTCAACTATGTTATGTACTATTTTCATAAAGTGTCACCTAAACCAACTCTGTACTATTATCAATCAAGGAATTAACATATATTTGCTAGCAATTAATTCAGATTTCCTTTTTAATTGTTTACATGATTAGAATAACTCATATAGTCTAAATATGTGGTTTTTCAAATTACCATTTTAGTTTCACTATTTTACTCTTTGTCACACACTACTAAACCACTTAATATTCAAAAAACATTATTCATTCATCTTCCCAAGTCCTACCTATTTCAATTTCATTACCAAGGGGGAAGCTAACTTGGTTTTTTGACCAAGTATAAATACATGGTTTATCATATATATTGGCAAAGAACCCAACACCTTTATCATTATGAGATTGTGAAGTGAGGGGGTATGCCCCAATACCAGGCTGATACCATTACCAATATGGATTCATTTCATCCCAAATGTCCTAAAACCAACCATAGATTGCTTTTTAGTTCCTTATTTCAACCAAGTTTTCTATCACATTAAAATCAAACTTTATAATAATCTTATAACACTTAGGGTTACCAATTATCTAGCATTTAATTTTTAGTTGATTTCTTGATCTTTGATCATTTTGTGTTATATTATAAAAATTACATTGATTAGCATTGGTGAAAGGTTTGTGACATATGGCCCAATTAGATCAATCACATTGATCCAATTATTTGTGTATTTGCTTTCATTCTTGATTCCAATTATCTTGAAAAAAATACCTATTATAGAATAATGTCATCTTGCTTAATATAGTCTTTTACATATTGTGTTTTCCTTCTTGTTAGTAGCACACAGTCGACATGTATGATTGTGTCTTATTATCCATCTATATAGTTATATATTTAGTAGTACACAGTCAACCTACATGATTGTGTATCCTTTTCATCTTGTTTAGCCTTCTTATTTTCCATACATAGTTGATTAGAATGACTATGTGTCCTTATATATCTATTCTCTTCCCTAGGTTATAACAAACAATCAACTAATTTGACTTTGTATCATATTTTCTAATTTTGTCTTTGCATCATCACCACCCTTCTTATCTTTTCTCTTTGATCATAAAATTCTTATTTGAGGACAAAATAGAGTTTAGTTTAATGGATGTGATGAACTTTAATAATCAAAATAGGTTTCCTCATAAACATCTTATGGATTCCACTTTAGACAAAAGTAATTTGCATGTGTCCACTCACACTACAAAGATAAAATTCATCACGCTACCAATGATGGTGTCACAAATTCCTATGATACCATTCACAACATTCAATCTATTATTCTTGACACTAAAACTAGATTCCACTTTAAACCACACCCTTAATCCTCAATTTTATCAAATAAACAACATCAATGTTCATAATCCATTATCCTTAGTGGAAATCCAAAATCATTTACCAAGTCCTCTTACATGAGATATTTATTCCACTCACCCCATAAAATCATGGTATGATTTAAATAAATTATGTTAGTTTCATGATAGTTGGGGTTAGTCTCATGAAACTTGCGAGAAATTGTGAAACTTAGCTATGTATTTCCTCTTTGGTCTAAATTTGGATCATTATTTACACATTAATAAATGTAAAAAACCCTATGACATTGCTTTCAAAGCTCAGGAGACATAAAGCAAAAATCAAGATTTGAACTAGGCTAATGCTCGTCTATCCATTTACAAAGATCATCTTCCAGACCATCAAGATAATAATGCCAAGATTACCCCTTCCACTAGTAATTATGAAAGTAATATAAACCAAAATCCCTAATTTAATGTGGTAAATATGACTAATATGTGAAGGGTAGTTTCTTTCATTGATTATTATCCTACGCGCTAACCATCCTAAACATTTTGTGTTATCTAAGATTCTTCCCTAACTCACCTAACAAAGTTAGGGTAAAAGGACCTCATCTCTTTAATATAAAAAATTATAACACCTCCATTAGATAACATCACTCATATTATTTCCAAAATTTCCTCAACCTCTTTACCCATCAATATAATCATTCAACCTTCTATTACTAATTCTTCAAATCAATCCTATTATAAACCTAAATTAGCTACCCCATCATCTCAAGATAATCAACTAATTTATCCCCAAACTAAACCAACTAAATCCTATTAAAAAGAAATTATATACACTTCTAATCCTCCTTCCCATAATATCCTTCAGCATTACTCACCTCTATTTAGTATTCCACCCATGGTTACGATTAATGAGACCCTATCACAGAGCTTACCAATCTCTCATAGCAAATTCCCTTTCTCAAACTCATGTAAACTTCCCTTCATCATCATAACCACATTATGAAACTCTTATTTGAAATGAACATCCCCCATTCTCTCATAGTAAGACATGAAGCTATTTTATCTGGTTCAGAAGATAGCATCTTGAAATAATGCAAAGAGATGTCTATACAAGCTGATGAAACAATGGACACTTATCTCTCTCTCAAATTTATCATTAATTATATGATCCCATATGAAATATTGTTTCATTTGGATGATCCTTCCCTCTTTATAAGCATATAAATTGGTGATATTCAAGTCAATCATGCTTTTATTGATGAGGGTTTAGGTAATTATTTTTCCTCTTTTGACTTCATTAGGATCCTTAGATACTCTGAGTGCAATCTTAAGTCCAAATGTAACATGTGTCTAGGTTATGATCATACTAAAATGCCTCCTTTGTGGCTCCCTATTATAGTCCTACCTATCACTATTTGATTGAAGGTGATGATTTTCAATTTTACTCTTTCCTAGAATATCTTGGTTGGTAGGCCATGGACTCATCACATGAGGGTTGTCACCTTTTATGCCTACTAATGTGTCAAGATTCCTCATAATAGTGATATATATAGGATTTAAGGTGACATTAACCCTTGGGATTTTTAACAATCATAAGACCATGGTGTATTAAAAATTCCAACCCTTGAACCCTTACTGAGTGTTCCATTCTAAGAATCTCAACATTATAATTTCCCTATAAACTCTATGCAAGGTTATCATGGTCACCCAAAATCATTAGGAATATGCCACATAAATTCTTATATTTTGATGATGATTAGCTATACAAGATCAACCTCAAGAAAAAAACTTCTAATATATATCATCTCATTTCCCATCTTCCACCTTATTTGAAGTCACATTCCCATTAACCACCTAGTGATGACATCCCTATAATACTAACTAAGACTCAAAATTATATTCACCATGGAAACTATGATGAGAAAGTCATACCTAATTGTGTTATTGATCTTCATACACCTAACTATGATGATGGTTATACTTAAGATTACCAATTTATAGGAGGTTTTGTTTAGGATAGATATGATGACACCATTTTATCTTATATAGTACCTAATTTTAGAATTATTCCTCTTGTTTTTAGGGTAGATATAGTGTGTTCTCATTTCACACCTCTAATTTCTAAAGAACCTCTTAGGAGAATACTTATAGATCATGATATGACTATCCCTTATTACTTTTCTAAATACCAAGATCCCTATATCTTGTTTCCCACTTAGATACTTGTTACTATCCTTATGCCCTTTGTGCATCCTACTCCTCCCTCAGTTCATCCTTGTTTGCATCTTATTCCCACTATACCCTTAGTTGAGTATCTTATTGGTTTTAATTCATTTTTTCCTTTAGATTAGCCTTGCCTAATATCTCCACCAAGTCCCCTTCATGATGGTCTTCTTCCTTTACCATAACTTGGTCCTTTACCCTCCTAATGGGTTAATCAACCATACTATGACATTCATAGAGTTATCAATCATTAGACTAGAGATTGTAAAATATACCATCCTTTCCTAACTTCTTGTTCCACTCCCTCTATTAGTATACCCACAAAGTCTAATACCAAGAAAAACTATTAATTCCATGACATAAATAATCATTTCTCCACCCATTATCAAAATATTTGGCAATATATCGACACCTTGCATCCTAATCTTACCCAACCTACAAATAAGGATAGCCCTCCTCCTAAGTTACTACCTAAGTATTTTCCCAAATATGAAGAGGAATATTATCTATAAAATTATTAAAATAATTATTGGAATCATAATCATCAAGATGGGGTTGAATTAGTGTCTTCAAAATAATCATTCAATTCCACTTAAGCATACATTAATCATTCATACAAACATAAATATATAGCAAAGCATATGCAATCATACAAGATCATGAAACAAGATTATACATTACATATGTGGGAAACCCTCAAGGGGAAGTAAACACATTGATATATACAAATGGAATACATTAATATAATACAAAAACCAATCTTTAGTGAATCACCTACTTCACATGGAGCACCAACCCCAACTAGTCAAGCACCCACTCAACTAGGCTTTAATAAGCACCAACATGCAAGGAGTCACCAAACCCCTAGATGGCTTAGCACCAATTCAGCCACCTAAAAAATTTTATCACCTTAAAAAAACCTTTTTTTTCACATAATATATGATTAACACCATTTTCATCTCTTCTCACTCTTTTACTCCTCTCAAGATGCCTTTTAGGCTTCTCCACTCAACTAGGTTTCTTCAAGAAAGTATAGATCATATGACCCTTATATTCATATGAAAACACACTATCATATCTTTGTAACTGATCCTATAAAATTTTATGATGGTATAAAATACCTCTTTATACTCAATAATGTGCTATTTCATTCTCACACTCTCCATTACAACAAATAGGCCTAAAACTACCATGTATATATACCATTCCTTGTTTATATGCCACTTAGATAATCACCATTAACATCCTAGGTTGGAAATGGAATAGGTATTAATAAATTATATAAAATCAATTAAAATTAATATTTATTCCCTTTTGTTTTATCATAACTCTATTAGACCTCATTTCACGTTTCGGTCTAATGGAGACCTAATTCCATTAGGTCTACTTTAGGACACATTACACTTTGCCTTCCTTGGAACATTTTAAAACTTCAAAATCAGTAGGAACATATAATATAAAAATAATATATACCCTAAATTATTTATTATAATCTCAAAAATACATTTTATAACAAATCACATCTTGAAACCCCTCATTAGTACTTAGTCCTATTAGGCCAATGTACACCAAAAATCTGCCTTTCAATACTAAATCTCAAACTCACTTAAACCACTAAAATATTATTAAAAATTAAATATATAGAGTTTATATCACCTTATTTTCATCACCATATGATTTAAAAACTTCAAATCAAGGCAAAAAGGCTTAAACTCATCTCTTCAGTATGCTCACTCAAAACTACTAGGATTGTCAAAAGCTAGTCATGAAACTACTTGACATCCAACACATGAACAAACACTTTAAATGATTATAAATAAATTTAAAATATTTATAACATAAATCATTAGAACCATAATATCTAATATTAAACATTGGTCTTGTAGACCAATCTTCTGAATTTATCTCACACGGTCTTGCATGAACCAAAAAACCATTTTTACTTCAAATTTTCAACCTATTACACTAACTTACAAGATTTAAAAAAGAATAAAAATTAAATTAAATTCATAAAAACAAAACCATATCCATTATATAATTAAAATCAATTCATATCACCTAAAACTCATCACTACAACTTGTTTACCTAAAATTACCAGTTTACCTTAAAGCAAATACATGGTGACATTGACCTTCAACAATTGTATGACCACTTTAAAAGAATTATTATGAAATTATATGATAATATTATATAATTATACAATTATTATATATAAATATCATATGGTAAAATGAAAAATATTGGTCTTGTAGACCAATCATATGTCCTCACTATATACAGACCTCACTAAGCCAAACAAGCCATTTTGGCTTCATCATTTTCACCATTGTACCTAAATTTAAATATTTATACCAAGAATTAATAGGAAATAATAGTCCCAAAAAACATATCCATGTACTTTTTCTCATCATTCTATCATGATAACACATTCTTAATCATCTTCTCATTGTTACTTGGGCTTTTCACTATTTACACCTTTAGATCTGTTAGCAACTGACTAACTTGAATGACTAGTTTATAATAATTGAGGATTATAAATTATATATAAACCTTCATGGAAATAAATAATTATTCTCTACCTTATTTCTCTATCCATTTTCTTACTATGTCCAATGCAACTTTTGACTTCTATAATAACTTCTTTAGAAACAAACCTATAACTCAACATTTTCTCTCTCCTCTCTCTAACCAATACCCTTAGAGGTTCCTAGGAGAGTCAAATATATGATCCAATATCTTAACTAAGAATACCAATCCATTTTTGACACTTTTTATCAAAATATTCAACATCAAGGTCCTTATTAGGGTTCTAAGAGGGTTTGAACCTATTTACATTCTTAACAATCATTCATAAAGTAGAGCATCTCAATTCAAAAACAAATGCATAGAATTTTGATATAGGACCCTTACCCATATACCATGAATATATTAGGTTCCCATTAATTTTTTTAACATCTAATGAGCACAATAAAATCCTTCTCTGGTTGAGAACCCTTTATTTTAGCACTTGAGAGACCTAAAAACCACTTTTCATGCCTTGTCCTTCAAAATATGACCTCAAACTACATGAAAAACTTGAAGCAACATACATTATCTATATAAATTATTATATGATCTCATAACCTTAAAATCTGATCATGACCCCTAATTATGCCTCCCTCTCTCTCTCTCTCTCTCTCTCTCTCTCTCTCTCTCTCTCTCTCTCTCTCTCTCTCTCTCTCTCTCTCTCTCTCTCTCTCTCTCTCTCTCTCTCTCTATAGACCTTGATCTGTGAACCATATTATGCCTTAAAACTTACCTTCATGCCTCTTTCCATGTGTTCTCCACCTCTCTCACATATCCAATAAAACTATCTCATGATTAAACACTACCTACATCCTTAATATTCCTTAATAATATATCATGATGCCTTATTAGACTAAGTAGGGTTTAGGAGTGGTCTAGGTGCAAACTTGGTCTGAAGCACTTACCCCTATAGAATCACCTTGAGACTTTTCTGAATGATATAATGCCTTAGATTCATGATAAATAAACCTCATACATCCATTCATGCTTTTTTTCACTCATCTCACCAAGCCACCAAGTTCATACCTTCTTAAAAGGAATTTACATGCTATGACTAGTGCTATGACTAGGCTTCTTAAGCACTTGAAACTTGACAATTGACTTTAAAACAATTATGAAAGTATCTACACTTTAATTACATGATATATAAGTTAAAAACAACCTCTTAAAAGCTTATTTTTACTTACTTTACCAAAATTCACTAAGCACACCTTCTCACAGGGTCTAGACTAGACTTCTCAAGACACCTTATACTCAAGAACTAGTGAAAAACATGATTACCTTAATGATATCAAATAAGAAAACTCTTTAGAGATCACTCTCACACCACTAAAATAATATATTTTTGAACAACATTATACCATGACCCATGTAGACCTATAGCCTCATAACCATGCTTTAATTCTCACTTGACCATCATACCTCTTTGTGACAACACTAACAACTTCAAGTTGACTTAAACCTTGACATCAACCAACATAAGAAATAGTAGTTTCCTTCAAATTTGCTTATTTTCTTCAAATTATATCTTGCCTTCAAATTCTCTCTTTCCACATGGATTTATTATCATATCAATGACATCAACCTTGACATCAATGACAACACTTCTCACTAGTACCCATCACATCAATCATTACCACATCTTCCAAAAACACCTATAATATTGCTTTATGACCATTCCTATACCTGATTCCATATATCATCCATGTAATAATTCTCCCCCTTATTATCCCATGGTCCCTCCATATGTGATCCCTTTTCCACCTATGGTTCTTCCACTTGTGGATCCTCCGCTTGTGGTCCCTTTTCCATCAGTAGATCCTTCCTATCTCATAGATTGTATTCCTATTCCTTCTCTCGAGTATCTTATACACTATGGTCCTCATGAGGATGATCCTTTATTCATTCCTACATTTTTTATGGAGTAAATTTGATGAGATATATTTTCTTAGCTTTCACAAAATATTGATGAGACCCTCATTATAGTTAGGGTCCAACTTCACAAAGATCTATCAGATGTTATGGATAATGTTTCTAGACAAATTTACTAATATTTATGAACACAACATGGTGTTAATTCACTTTATTATAATTTTTAGATTTAACATGTGCTCAAATTTATCTATTTATCTAATTTATATATCTTTTAAATCTATGTCACATTATTTCTTCATTTATCAGTCTTACATGGCTCTTTATATTATACATTATATGTTGTCTATGGTGTCATTTTCTTTCCTTGTGATATATTATGGATTATTTTCATGACTACATACTTATCTTTATGAATTAATTATTTTACATGGATGTCTTGTTCTTTTCTCATGATTGTTTACTACTTTATCTCCATAACATGAATAATTATTATTTTGACTTGGTTATACAAACATTTCTCCCTTTAGTAAACCTTTATGACCATGTGATAAATTAGAAAAAAAAGTCATCTCATTTTCATTATCTACTTTTATAGGTCCACTTTGGATCTCCATTTATTCCCCTTATTTAATTTATCACACTAAGCATACACATGGTTGAAACTTGAGATAACATACCAGTTCATAATTAATCCTAAGTGTTTTAGTCAGTCATGTCTTTGGATACTTAGCTTCTTTTAATATAGTCTAAAGTTCATTAATGTGTATCAATTTGTCTCTCATGTTGGTTATTACAAGTCTATATGGAGGAGGAATATTAAAATCCATAAAAATTTATAAGCCAAATCATTTCAAAAAAATGCAATGATAGAAAAGGAAACATTCAAAATTTCAAAAAGTTAAATCACACTAAAATATGTGATTAAAATCACATATCCATTTTATCATCGAATCTCAAACTCTAAATTTGGCCTCATGATAGCTTTGACATCCATTGGGGTGTGGTATTCCATTAGATTAGGAAAGGAGAAAAAAATATCTTAAGTGCTACCTACTTATTCATACAAGTACCCAATCTTCATAGTAGATCAATGGCTCTATAAGTAGTCCTAAAGAATGTGGAACATGTTGTGGAAAGGTATGTCTATTTTAATTTTATTATTAAAATAACCAACATCAGTCATTAATAGTATCTCACTTATTTTCATATACATTTTTGTGCTTATTAGGAATGATTATTCTTTTTATATTGATGGTTACTAGCCACTTAGTGTCTTTTTTGTGTCCTTAGTATGCCTCATGTTTCCTAAGGTATTATCATATATTCCTACATTATGATTTTTACATTCCCTATGTCATTTAAAACAATCCTAATATTTCCTCTTGAGAAATATTGTTTTGTTCGTTGATCACTCCCCATAGGGATTCCATTTAAGAGTTACAGTGTAAGACCATGGATAAGACCAGGCTTTCCTCATAAATTACCAAATTACCATGTTACCAACATTCCCTATTTAAAATAATTCTCATTTATTTCCACCTCATTGTTTTTCCCTTTGTGGGTTGTAGTCTAAGACCATGGATAGGACCAGGCATTCCTCATAAAATTTTCTAATACCCAAGTCACAATGAAATTCAACATGACAAATTTGAGATAAGTAGTGATTGATTATGAATTTCACATCATTGACATTATTTCCATCTTGATATAGTATATTTTATGCTTACTTCATTTATCTTTCACTTTTTTCTTCTTATTTATTGATTCCACATAAGAATACAACCATTTTATTAAATTATTCATACTTCCTAGCTTGAATTTGTGTGATTAATTTAAGTTCATTTTTCATATTTTGCTTCTCTTTTATACTTCCCAACATGATTTATTATGATTGATTAACTTAATTATTTTTGTTTTTACACCATTTGATTTTCATGTGCCTTCAGTTTTATTACATTATTTTCATACTTCCCAACATGATATAGTATGATTTTACTTGTTTTAACTTGGTTCAAATATTTTACATGGTTTAAACACATTTTTTATCCCTTTTTACCATATTTGGTTTATTATAATTAGTTCTTTTTTTTATTACACATTTCTCATCATGATATACTATGTAGTACATTTGTTTTTGATTACTTATACTTTTCCAAGTCATTTTTCCCCTTTAATTTCAACCATGCATGTGTATCACATAATGCTATAAAATAAGACACTCCAAATATATTTCCCATATAATATATACTAAATGCTAAATACATGTGCTAGAAATAAACATATCCATGCATCAACATCCAAAACCAAATATAACTCATGAGACCAAATCCAAATATCAAAATAAATATATATATACAATACAAGGTAAAAAATACAAAATAACTCCATCTCTAAGGTTGGTATCCATCCTACCTATCTTATGGCCTAGCCAAATTTCCCATAAATACCTAAGACTATCCCCTCTAAATGGTATTCTATAATGAGGTAGTTTGGGATCTCAAACCTACTACCTATCCCTATAGATTTTCCACTTAGGCCTAAACATGTCCATGTTGGATCATGGTCATCATGTGACCTACTCTCTCCTATGATAAGGCATGTAAATATTGTGCCTCCCCCTCTCTCACCCCTCTCAGTGTCTAAAATCCTTCCCTGCATGTTTACAACTACCTTATAATTTCCCCCACCAGTCTAAACCAACCTGCCTAGGCTGGGGTAGATGGTACCATAAGAACATATACAATGGTGGGGTCATATTGTGCCATCATTCCATCAAAAATATCATAATGCACAACTATAATCATGTATCCCCATCTAAACTCATTTAATACCAAATATTGGATATTAAATATTCCAAAATGTATCTATCTACTATAACCACATGTAGCTAGTATTATATTATTAGATGGTGGAGCCTAATGTTATTATAATTTATAATTACCAATAGGGGGTGTTGAGGGGAAATTCCCCAAATAAAAATTTAGTTAAAATTTATTGTAAAATAATGTAATTTTGTATTAAATCTAGACCGTTCACTATTATGTTACAGATCTAATGGTATAAAGTATGTTTGTGCATTTTTACCATATTTGTAACCCTCTTTTTTATATGAGGGTATTGTAATTATGGTGGCATGTTATATTTGAGTGAAGAGTATATTTAATTATATGTATTTTAGGTTTTTTCATTAATTTTTTGGACTAATTAAAGAGAAGAACTAGATGTTTCTATGTGGACATAGAAAATATTAGGTGAACCATGTTAAATTTGTGCTTATCTTGTATTATGTTTTTTGCATTTTAATTCTATATTTATTTCATTAATATTTCTCTTTTTTTTTGTATTCCTAACATCTATATCAAATCTTAAATCAAAATTTCAATATTTATCAATAGTGTTAGTGTTACCAATCATCATTTCTTCATCTAATCACCTATTGAGCATGGTATCTTCATCTACTCATCCCCTAAGTGCCTCCTCCATGAATCGCCTCCACACTAGTGTAAATAAAGGAATCACCACTTTCACATGGCTTTAGCATATCTTGAGAGGTGTTTTATAGACCAATTATGTCCAAGAATAATGATTGGGTCATCATATGTTATCACCCTCTCCTATACCTAGTCTTATTGATGGTACCTCCATCTATCATCTGTGATGTGGCCAAGGTGGTCATTTCTACTACTAAAAAATTGATGTCTATTATGGTGCTTCATGTGTGCTTACATCTAAATCTATCTCATCTCCTCACATTTTTGCCTACTCCCATGCTCTAATAGTCCATAGTCTAGCATGCCATGTCTTAATCACATGTATTTCCACTAGTAATACTCATCCTCTCCCACTTAACTCTCTATCATGTCATATATAATAAATAGGAACTACTAGAGGGGACACTAGGTGTGGGATTCTAAACTTCCTTAGAAATTGTGCCATTAGATGTAGCTCTACCCATGAAGTATAGTGGCCCATGATCTATACCTATGTTAGCCCTATCACAATGGTCAACCAACTAGGCCATATAGTAGCAATATATAGGTAGGGATGCCACATAATATGCCCTCATGTGATAGTCTACAATGTTTGCACATGGGGTAAAACCTTAGATACATGGTCTTGCTTCAATATTTTCACTCAAGGTAGCTTATAATTGACCACATAGGGAAACATAGTTGGATGATACATAGGAAACCTTTCATATATATAGGAATTTAATAAAATAATAAGCCCCATGGTCTTCTTCCCTTTAGACATCATCCCATATATATTATGCATGAGATGGACCTAGATGACAAACCTAAATTTCTACAATGCTCCCTGATCTAAAATGGACTGACACAAGGCTATCATATATAGTGATACCTTGCCATCTAACTTATGACAAAACACTTGTGTTATCACAAGTCTAATCATGGCCTTCCAAATGTCCAAAATCTTTATGATATAAACATCAAACAAATTGACCCTCAATATAGAGTATATCTTATCTAATCACATCACCCATTAGAATAGTGCTCACCTTTCCACTATATCATTTGGTGTCCTAGTGATCACTAGTGTCCCTCCTATCAACAATCCTAGTAATGTATGGGCATCCTCTAGTGTGATACCCACCTCAATGGTATCCCCATCTACCACCCATCAAAAAAAATTGGTCAACCATTCCCATTCTCCAAAGAATATGACAATGAGATCAATAATAAGTGGGATTTGCCTCATCTCTATGATACCTCCAAAGCCTAGTGTGTCTAGTTGTGCTATATCCACATTAGTCAATCGATATAGTAGATACAGTAGCCATGACACATATATCAGTCACTATTACCTTCAACATATATGTAAAATATCAAATAACAAAATATGTATTAGATCTCCATGTCATAAATAATCAAAATATATTCTTTAAATTTTACAAATTAACCACTTACATCATTTTATTTGATATAGTCTCTTAGTTTTCTTTAGAATCAATCCCATAAATACTAAATTAGCCCTATAGTTTATTTGTGATACTAAATTGGCCCCTTCATTTTCCAATTATATTAGCCACATCAATACTATATTGACCATTTTATTTCTCTTAGATACTATATCAACCTTAGTATACATAGTCAACCTATTTTAGAGATACTACATCAACCCTCTTCAAAAAACTTAGTCGGACCTATCATATGGAGTAGGACTTTATCCCTTACCAAATAATTTGATCTAATGCTATGCATTTGACCCCATTTTAGCATACTAAATTGGCCTACTACTACATATTTGACCTCATTTTAGTATACTAAATCAACCCACTACTATTTAGTCAGCCTCATTATTTTGACTTGCCTTACAAACTAAAGTGACTCGATTGACTCTATTTATCCACAATGGTAAATTTTTTTCCAAATTACCATTAATGACTTGGGAATTTATTGTCCTAAATTTTTCCTACCTAATACCCTATTTTACCCTTAGTTTACCTAAAAAAATCCTAGGGTTCATTCTAGTGCCTATATTTTACCTACTGGTAAAATTTATATTTTTAGCTTAATTTCAAATAAAAATATTTAAATTTTGAAAATTGTAATTGCTTACCTATGTTGCAATCATTGTGGTTACTATGCATCTTCCTCATCTCAACTATCATTTCCTCACCATGATGCCTCTCTAGTCTCCAACTAGGTCTCTTAGAGATCTATTTTTTTAGAATAGTAAAAATAATAAAACTATTAATTTTCATCCTATTTATATTTACTATTCAAAAATTATTTACCTTTCAAATATTTACTATCAGATTTTTTATTTTGATCATATATTTATCTCTACTAGCTCTTTTTTCAAACCATAAAATGTTATGGAATCCTAACATTATAGAGATTATTTTCACCTATTATATGTATATGCTTCAATTTTTTTGATTTTTCCCTAGTTTAAACATGTCTACCTAATGTTCCCTACATTGGATACCTTCACATTTTTTACACCTCCTTATTTATTTACAACACTAAGGTAAGTAAAGGAATGTGTTTTTCAAATTTATCCTTTCCTTTATCTTATTTGTGTCGAATAGGATTAAAAGATGTGTTAATCCATGAATTTGTCAAGAAAACCTCTATAAATAAGTATATAGACACTAAAACATCAAGCCCACTCCCTCATGAGGTGTTTCTAATGAATTCTAAGAGATATTTAAAGAATAATACTACCAAACCTTCCAAATAGCATCCCTCCTTCCAAGAGAAGCCAAGAAACGTGCTTTTCCCTAGATTTGGTGCTTCAAGTCTATGTCAATGACAATTAGATTATTTTTCCTTCATTTCCTAATGCACCAATGGCTTAGTATCATGATTTTAATCAATTTATGAAAATAGGTGAAGCTTTGTGAAGATAAATCTGCATTATAACATTACACAATTCAATCTCTTCTATAGTAATTTTTTCATAGTAAGTTTTTATAATTGATGTTTAAAAATGGTGGACTTGGCTCAGTTATTTAAATATTTTTGAAAAGGTTAAGAATAAACCATGACTATCCATCTGAGGTCAAGATGTTTGTCCATGAACTAATTCAATTTTAGAGGGATAAGCCATAAATATTTTAATTAATATTTGGAAGAATGGGACATTAATGAGGAATGGGAAGGCTTAATCCTAATATTTATTACATTAATGGATTTAGGAATACACCCCATTGATGATGTCATGGGATGATGCAAATTTGAGGAATGAATTTATAATTAATATAATTTCAATAACTTCCATGGAAATTTCACTTAATCTCTAGATTTGATTTAATTTACTTAAGTGACTTTGATTAAATTTATGTAATTCTTTGGAAATCAATTATGCACTTAATCAACTTCATAATAAATTTAATTTTATGATGTTATAATTTGAATAAAGTATAATAATAAAAAAGGTGTTAGATGTGTATGAAACAATACCCCAAATAGGGTATTATGGATGCAAAATAACACATGCATGTGACTTGTGCTACCAAATTAAAAGAATTCAATTAGGTAGAGTGTCATTTTTTGTGGTTGCAATTTGACTTGAGGTTTTTTAAGAAATGATAATAATCACATAAAATGCATTGACTCATTTAGGGATACATTAACCTAAACTGGCACTTGTACATGACAAGTTCAAACCATTTAACATGATTTAGTGATTTTGGCCCAAATTATGCGTTGTCAAAAATGTTTCTTAGATTGATAATTTTAGCATAATAGTGATAGGAATTGGATGCCTACATTTTTTCCTTATTTAAGATGGAATGACAAGACATTTAGTCAAAGTGATGGATTTTTAAGAAATGAAAAGGTCACTATAATCAGAAGAAATAATTTTTGTTCTTATTTTCCTTTTTTTTAATTTTGCATGGATTATAGAGAAATAGGTTTCAAAAATTCCCCAAACATAGTTTGGGTGGCCCATGATTCCCCCTTGAGGGGACAAAGGAAAATGTGGAAATATTTTATGCGTGGACCTCAATCAAAAGATATTATAATCTTATTAATTTTAGATATAAAGAATGAAAAATAGAGAAATTAGAAGAAAGTGAAAGGAAAAAATTATTTGATGGGCTAAAATAGTATCCCAAGAAAGATAAAATCATAAAACTATAGGCCTATGGGGTGAATGTTTTGAAAAAAATTACTATATTTTGACCCCTAAGGGTAAAAATAAGTCATTTTCACCCCTAGCTATAGTAAATTCTAAGATGTGATATTTGTACATGAGCTATCTAAGAATAATGGCCAATATCCCACACCAACATCATCTTGGGGAGCATGTAAGAGAGTACCAATGACCACTGAGGAGTAGAGCATTAGTAGGTACCCTTTTTTGGTATTTAATTTTGGAATTTATTACATTTATTTCTCATAATAAATGGTAGAAGGGGTGATCCCATCATTTTCCCAATTAAAAAAATGGTGAGTTTTCCTATGAAAATGGTGGGAATGCCACAAGATCAATGATCTTGTTGATATTTTGATAGGATCATGGGTTAAAATGGTGAGTTTACCAAAGCAATGACAAACTCACTTTTTTTGGTGAATTTCACCCTATCAAATGATGATTTTTCCAAAATCAGCAAGATCACCTACCAAATGGTGAGAATGACCTACCAAAAGGTGGGTTCATGATAATGAGTGAGATAATCCTATAGAATAGCAAGAATGACCTACTAAATGGTAGGAACACCAAAAAAAATGATAATGATAGAAAAAGTATAATGGGGCCCCAAGGATATTAATTCAGGCCCAAAATTATAAGAAGAGAGATAGTGACACATAGAGGATTAGTCTAGGCCTTAAAATTATAAGAATATGATAGAAAGATAATTGACATGGTACCCTATGTTTAATTTTTAAGAGCAAGTAGTGGTTATCATATCATGGGAATGGCACTATAAAGTGTTGTGATGATCAATACTAATTATGGATGAACTCATGGGTGTCCTTATAGATGTGGACTTGTATCACCTGGTGTACTTATAAGTGATCTACATAGATATAATTTATTTTTTAGTGTTAATAAAGATATGGAATTCAAATACTTCTAACTTTCATCTATTGACTTGGGAGGAGATGATGACACTAGAGGATGTTCACCAAATTATATAGTTGCATATGTGACGCCCCAAGATTACATAGATGGGTGATGGATGATACTATATGATCTAGTTGGTGTAGTGGAATAAGAGATTATGGATGAGTTAATACCCATGTATGCACTAGAGGAATTGGCTTGGCCCTCAGAGGGTGGATTAAGATAGGAAATAGTCCATCTTGAAGTAGTTGTTTTTATAGCTATTGTTAGTGGTTTTTTATTGCCTAACAAGAATGGCTGGTAATTTCCATTAGGGTTAATCAATGTAGTATAATAAATGTTTGATCACTTGACATGGTTCACCTAGGGACCTATGATTCTTTCACAACATTACAATGATCTACACATGATTTCATATAGGGGAGGGTGTAACATAGACTACACTACACTTATACAAGTATGGGCCTAGGAGCATATTATTATTGAATAGCCCATGGGGTTGAGATATCAAAGGGGATCAAAGGGTCCTATGGCTTGGGTATTGTTTTTGGTACCAACATCCCCCCCCCCATTTTTTTTCTCATTTATTCTACTTTGTATGAATGGGCCCCTTGTTAATATTCTAAAGTATTTGTATCTTGGCATGGTTTACATGGTATTGTTATTTCTTGAATTATGATATCATCCACCTAGAAAGAGAATGGATCATTGCCTAGTTAATTATGATTTATTAACTAACTCTACTGATGATAAATCTTGAATGACAAAGTGTAGGTTTCATAGAGGAAGGAAGGGTTTCAAAGCAAAAGACCCTAGGGCTTTGAATTTAAATCTTCACAAGAAATTTAGTAAGAATTTGTTCTTTCAAAAGAACCTAAGTCTGAAATCATGCCTAAAGTCCCTTTATGGTTTTCCCATTTTAAATTCCCCTAAATTAATTAAAAATTATGTCCCCAAGCCTTCATTTTTGTTTAACCTGAGTAATGCTTCAAGGATCCTAAAAGGCTTTAGCTTGAATCCATGTGTCAAGCTCTAATGTTATGTCTCAGCTTAGATGCAGATAAATGGTTCACATTCACCAAGAAGCCTAATCCAATAGTGCAAGAAATTCCTAAGACAAACTATAGGCTAAACACCACTCATTACAAAAGTTTCTACTATATTTATTTTGATGATCTCTCTCCCATCAATTGACATTCACAAAGATGTCTTTGACGTTAGCAAGGCCTTTAAAATATGCCCCATCTAAAATTTTATCTTTAGTCTAAAAGGGGACTTTATAAATGTGAAAACTTAGGATTATCACATTAAAAATTAGGTCATAGTGTTTTTTAAATACTATTAACCTATAAATTAATCTCGTAACCTAAGCTTATATATATTATGAACTGACTTAATGTTCCTACATCTTGCAAAATTTGAAAGCCCACATTCATCCTTAGACCCTAATCTAATGACTGATGTCAAAAGGGGTGGCCAAAGGCTAAACCAATCAAAAGTGATCTTGCAGATCATGATCAATGGCTTGCATTTCATCACTGAGCCTAATCCAATGGCCCATGTTAACCCCAAAGTCTTAAGAGCACTAAAAATATGATGTGTGGCATCCTACCATTTGGCTAAAGGAACCTCATGAGCTTAAAATTGATAGTCATGCTCCTATCATTTGACATCCATGAGAATGTCTTTGATGTTAGTGAGAACATAAAATTTAAACATAGCCAACCTATCAACCAATTAACTTTGACTTCACCAATCATGATCAATGGCTCTCACTCAATTGCTAATCTTAATCTAATAGTGCAAAGTAGAGGTAGAATTTTTAACTCAAGACTTCAGAGCTTGATGACTTGACACCTAGATAAATTGCATCCAATCATTTCTTGAAGAATGTAAAGCTTGCTACTTGGTGTAACCTAGTCATTAATGACTCAAACACCCAATCAAAGTAGACCTCTAAGATCTAAATCAAAGGCTCATGTTCATCCTTAGATCTTGATCCAAAAGAGAAAAATGAAAGGGCCTTATATAAAAATAAATGGTTATTCAAAAATAAAACTCCCATGAAATATCATAGAAGCACACTCAGGGATGTCCACATAAGTTCTATGTAAGCACTAAAAGGCAATCTCAAGATATGGTATGTATGAAAAGATAGGATTTTCATAAGTGACACCATCCATAAAATCTAAGGCATGGATACATTTATGAAAGCTATCACCTTCACCATTAAAGCTTCAAAATCCCTACTAAAATATCTTAAATCCCTAAAACATTACTATTTGAGGACCTAACTACATCAAGCAAGCTCAAATTATCATCTTGAGCATCAAAGCTAGTCATATTCCAAGACAATTAAGATCATGGCAATGGCAAGGCAATAGTGGAAGGAAGAGATAGACTTGTATCTATCCATAAACCATGAAGGAAGATGCTTTAAAGACACTGAGTTAAATATAGGGGCATTGGCAAATGGAATTAAGAATTGGTTAGAGATTTTCTTTTCCATTGAAGATTTACAACCTTTGTAATCTAGTTAGCAAAGGGTGGTGGTCACCAAAAGGAAGTTTCATGACCTAGTTATAGTTCAAAAGATAGGTCTTCATTAGGATACTAATAAAATAGAGCTACTATCATGTATTAACATTCTTACACCCTTGTTTGTAGACTATAAGATTGATAATAACTAGATTGTTGATGAAGGAAAGTTAAGGAAGATTGATTGTGTTAGCCCAGTAGCCTTCAAAGGTTACTATAAACTCCTCAAAGCCCATATTAACCCCCCCTCCATAAAAGAGTGGACTACCCATCATAATCTAGACATCATCTTGAGACTATGGTTAATCCAAGGGGCTCATGTAACTATAAATCATGATGGTAGGATCCCTATTATCTAATTTAAGGAGGGTATAAGAATCATTATGACTTTACTAAATAGAGCCTCTAAATCAACCACCACCACCTATGTTGACCCTAGGAGGGTCTCCTATGTATACTTCATGGTTGAAGAAAAATTGACTCCACTTATTGGGGAGCTAATTAGTATCCACTTAGTAAGGTATTTTTATATCATTAAGAAGAAGACACTTCAGCATTTCACCATGATGTCTTATCTATTGGAATCATTGATGGCATCCACCCATATTCTTGGTGTTAAGAATTGGTCCTCCCATAACAAAATTACCATCTCACATCATTACTCCAATATTTATGTCTTCAAGTATAGGGATCATATGCAATTCATCTATGACTATATATATCCCATATTGTTTTAAATCATCATAGGATATCCCATGCCTAGGGTGCACCTTCTTGTTAAAAGATATGTTGATCTCATGGGAGACATTTGGTTTTATCAAGACTGCACTATCCTTTAGATTGAGGGGATCATGACCCAACCATTTAGGTTTCTATTTTACATTCCCCTTAAATTGGCTAAACAATAAATTGCATACCAAATTTCTAATGGATTTGATAAAATATATAGAGAGAAGAGGAAGGGAATGCTATATAACTTCCCATTTTTTATTGGGATAACCTTGATCAAAGACTGGAAGTAATTAGACATCATGTCTAGACATAGAGACAATTTCTACTTTCAAAAAGATGACTTAAAGGAATGGGATATAAACAACAAAGTGGTCCCTCATTTGAAGTCAAGGAAATTGACCAAGGTGACTTATGAACACATGGTTGGTCCTTATGACCATTTATATACTGAAGCAACAAACATTGAGGAGGTCCTTGCTAGGTGTAGATAACATGGTTTCAAGCTTGAGCATAGATTGTAAAGGGAGGAGAAACCAACTAGAAAGAGATGAAAAATGAACCCATTTAAGTATTATGGCTTTATTTTGCTGAATACTAGGCTTTAAGAACTATGTTTACATTGTTAACTAAGTGTTTGAAAGCCATAGACTCAGTTGGGTTTGAGAAGGGTAATTTAACACTAAAAATGAATCATTGAAACTTGAAATGAGCTTTGAAAGACAATTTAACCATGCAAAACAAACCATGGAAACTTAAGTTAGGATTTATAAAGATGTTTTGTGACGTGTGAAAAGTTTTTAGAAGTTTTAAAGACTTAAATAGTTTCAAAAACCATTTAGAACCACATGTTTTTCCTTTAGAACATGAAAGACTAAGTTGGTTTCAAGTGCTCCTCTAGAGAAACCACCATAGCCAACAGTCTAAATCTAATAAGTGAAAAAGGACTAAAATATAGGCCAAGTGAAGGCCCTTCATCATCAACCCAACCTCCAATACCATCTCCCCCAGTAGAGCACATTGATTTGGTTGCCTTAGAACTATATGAAATAGTGGATGAGTTCTTCAAGGAACTTGCAAAAACCTATGGATCTTACCAAGAAAGTGAGGAATCCATAGTTAAAATATCTCAAATTAAAGGATCCCAAGTAGAAATGATATAAAAGGGAAAGAAGTGGCATTGGACTTGGTCCTTGTCACTCAAAAGAAGAGAGAAGCTGAGATGGTCCTTAGCCCTAAGTCCTCTTAAATACCAAAGGTAACATGGACCCATCCCACCAATGAAATGAACTTATTTAGTGATGAATTCCCAATACATAAACTTGTTATCCTAGACTAGTTCATATGTGGGAAATTCCAAAAGATCCCATCCCATTCTCATTAATGGGTAATCACTAGCACTTTAGGTGTGGACACCCATGTTAATATTAAACCTTAGATCAAAGATCTCATCAAAGAGCAAGAAGAGAGAAGAAATATTGAGGTTGTAAGATAAATTGGTAGGAGGATGAAAGATTAGGGAGCTTCAAGTGGAGCTAGGATTGAAACCCTAGAAGTAACCAAAATCCCTAAACCAAAAGCCATAGTGCATTTCAATCTAGATGCATTAGGGTTTGAGAGAATAGTAACAAGAAAAGCCACCATTGGCACTAAGGAACTTACACTCTAGAGAGTGGAATATTTTATTGGCCTAACACCTATCCAAAGACAAGCAGTAGGATAACATCTCATCCATCAAGAGGATGTGGTAAGTTTGGTAGTGGTGCAATTAGCAATGACCTTGGCTAGAATCTAGGGATTGAAACAAAGGATCACCAACTTAGAGAAGAAAAGTAGGATTTAGAAGCCCAAGTCCTGCTTTCAATCCTTGAAGATATAGTAATATTACTAAATAAGTCCTTCTTGGACATTTTTGAAGAGTTTAAATCCTTTAAATCTAGATCAATTATATTGGCCAATAAACTTGAGAAGGTACATACATTAATTACTCAGTGGCAAAACTCTAGAGATTAGGTAGTTGAATTGATTAATGTCCATCACACTAAGTAGGCCCAAGGCATTCATATCATCAAATTAAAACACTTGAATGCCCTCATAGGAGTCATTGAAGATGACATATTGGACCTAAACAACTAGTGTGATAATGTAAATAGCCTTTTGGAAGAAGACAAAAGCTTGATGGAAAGTATGGAGAAGCTCTTGAAGGACCTATTAGAAAAACCATCCAAGACCAATACCATAGGCCTGATGGAGGATGAGGAGTTTAGGTAAAGGGTTAGTTTCAACATCTAAAGCATTAAAGAAAACTAGGGATAGAATACCAAGGAGATCCAGAAGGTCCTTAGTATCATCATCACATATAAAAAGTAGATTATAGAGGTTCAATACATCTAGTAACTCAAGGCTAAGGGCGACAAGAAATTTGACACATTGGCACATTAAGAAGAGGATTGTTTGATGAAACCTACCATATAATTTAAGCTCATCAATGAATAATACACTAAGGCAAAGAGCATCCTCAAATAGTAACTTAAGGGTCCCACCAATGTGGTATAAAAGAATATTCTTTTGTAAAATGTATGTTAGTCTGTTAGCATATGTTTATCCTTTGTCAAGATTGGCATGAACATTGTTTTACATTGTATTTTAGTATTAAGGATAGTTATCCTTAGATTTCATGGGGGAAATTTGAGAATTAATCGATAAACCACCTATGTTTCATAAAAATAGGTGGGGATTACCATTTTGTAAAAGAGGGACTCTGAGAAATTTGTATATAAAAGAGCACTTAATACAACTATGGTATTATGAAAAGATTGTCTAGATAGTTCATTGAAAGTCAATCTTATCTCTCAATTATACGTTACTATCTTAAATTTGAATGGTTCTCTACATTTTGAGAGACATTTTCTTTCATAGGGCTATTAATTTATGCTAATGCTAGATTAACTAAAAATATATTAAGTATACTTTGTTTTATTTTCTCTACATTTGGATGTCCATATGCTATTTAGGTTAAGGTAGCAAAATTTTAAAGTAAACTTGGTTCTTACTTGTGGTTTATATATCTTCTTTGAAGCTTGCCTAGTTTTTGATGCAATCTAAGTTTATAATATTGTACACCATAAATTGGTTCATGTATGCTCAAAGTAATTAGAATTTTGTTATAATATTTGAGATGGAAATCTATAATCACATTCTCTTTTCTGCTTTACCCTTCCTTTTTATAATTTATTTATAAAAAATCACTTAGTTTAAAGATCATTTTTAAATATCCATTTATATTAACTTGTAGGTTTAGATTATCACAAAGATTAGGACCCTGGTGGCTCCCAGCCACCAAATCAAACAAATGTTGTGCACAACTTTCACACTACTTCTATTTCACCATAGACATCCAAAAGTTATCACAAACCATAACTCATGCCTTAGAATTTCATATCCCTAAAATGACAAGTGTTCATCAACACTAAGAGCACATGTGAAGAAATTAGAAGCATCAACAAGAGGAGATTTATTGGTACTAGAAGGAGGGCATGCTTGATCAATTAAAATAATTCTTGCATTAAATATAAAGGATTCTTAACCCTTATGAGTGAATTTTCACTCTAAGTGAAAAGATACTTGATTTAGGTTATTTCTCACATATCTTTATGCTTTTTTAGGCAAATATCTTAGTTCTCTACAAGGAAAAAGTTAAGTTCTGGTAAAGGTAGCTTCAGTATTTAAGAATTCATAGTATTTGAAATTAGAATGGTTTATTTTATTAGAAGATTGAACATTCTCAGTGAATCTTGGGTTTAATTGAGTCAAAAAATTTAAATAATGGCCATATTCGCATAATTTAGCACATCTTTGAGCTTACTTTGTCAAATATCGATGTCTTCTGTCCCTTTACAAGCAAATCTTCAACAAAATAGGCTCAATGTGTAGATTGATTGTAGTTCTTTGAGATTTCTAACTTGTTACACTATATTTTAAATAGGATCTTTAATCTTCAAGCTGGAATTGCCAAAGATCAGCACCAAATCACATTCAGAGATAAGGGAGCCTTGTTGAAGCTAGAAACTCAAAGGAAAACTATGAAGGATAGAGGAAGTTGTAGACGTTCTAAGTCTCTAGCATCTTCACCCTTATAATGAGTTCTTTTGTTTAATTTTCACTCAAATATGGCATGGCTTGGAAGTTCCCCCATCAATGTACCAAGTTTAGTTCATGACTTACCTCATAATCCTAAAAAGTACTTACTAGTATTTAGTCCAACTAGTGTTATAACTATAGAAGAACATGTTAATAATAAATGTCATCTATGAAGATGTATCTTTTAGATTATTTCCTTTTACATTTAGAGATGTTGCATATGAATGGTTCCTCAATTTTATTGATAATTTTATTACCTCATGGAATAACTTTGACACTATTTTTATTGATAAATTTGGAAAAATCATAAGTCCCTATGTCATCTATCACCAATTTACAACCATTAAGAGGGATGTAATTGAACCAATTAGATCATTTAATGATAGGTAAAATATGTTTAGTCAAACTATTGATCCCTACAAACCTAAAGAGGCTTTAGTTTTAGAGGTTTAAAAAGATTCTTTTGACCCTATGACTTCTATGTTTCTTAAAAGGGTTGTCCCAGGTACCAACACATTAGCTCACGCTTTTTCTGAAGAAATGGTTATTAGTGACCAAATATAGCCTCAAGGATAGATGGATTATTTGGTCCTAAATGTTAATCCTCATATTATTACATTAAACCTATTCCCAAATAATAACCAAAATACTCTAGCATTAAATAAACTCCTTGTTTTGAATGTATTACCCACTAGCCATGTTGCCCCTGATCAGAACTTAGGTTTCTTGAGACATCAAGCTACCAATGGATATCATATTAATGACCATAAGGATTTAGTGTCTATTAATGACATTAATAATATCCAAGGTCAAAATTATAAGACTCCTAAAAATGAGAATGAATCTATATTAGAAATGGTCTAAAAGCTCATCACAAATTTCTTGCAATTACAAAAACAAGTTGGTAATGCTAATGACAACTCTAGAAGAAAATTCACTTTCTAGAAGTTCAACTAGGCTGGGAATAGATTTTAGAATGATAGTTTGTATAATAATAAATCTAACAAGATTTAATCTAGGAAAATGACTATGGATATCAATCTCACTGATATTGCTTTACCAGACTATTATAGAATGCATACTACCTCTAAACATGGTGAAATTTATTGTATTGAATTTTTTAAGGCATTTGACGCTTTCCAAGAGGAACTAGATACATTTTAGGTAGTCCCAAACAAATATATTGTTGTAGGTCCTTATGGATCTAAACCATCTAACCAAGTGCACATAGTGGAAACATTTTAATTCCTTTTCCAAGAGGATAATGAGCTTGATAATATTCTTGAAAAAATTCAAGCATTCTAGTATTTTTGAAGATAATCCTCTAAGAAATAGGGAACAAAAGTAGCCATTGACTACCTCTACTTCCCCTAATAACAATGGGACTCCTCTAGGCACTACATCAAGGAATGATCTTTAACCTCCTAAGGACAGTCCTTTTAAAATTACTATAAAATATTTAAACAAGGCTAGTTATAACATTATGGAGGATATGAAAAGGATCAAAGCCAATATTATTCTTTATAGGATAACTTAGATTAGAGAACAAAGAGATTTACTCTTGAAATCATTATCCAAGAAACCTATGAAGCCCCTTAAAAGTGATAGTGATAATGTAACTATGCAAGTAGCTAAAGTAGAGTCTCCACCTTTTTTACTTATAGTTAGGATATTTGGGAAGAATGTCCATAATTGTCTTTTAGAATTTGGAGCTTCAGCCAACATTATGGCTGGTGAGATATGTGAACAACTTGGGTTAACACCACTCAAGCTTGATAGGGTGGTTACTCAATTGGATAAATCTAGAGTCAAGGTCATTGGACAACTATTAAATATGCATATACAGCTAGCCAATGAACCTAGGGTTTAACAATTCAATTACATACAAGTGGTGGATATTCCTAATGCTTATGGATTTCTCTTAAGTAGAGAATGGACTAAGGCCTTAAATGGGTACATGTCTACTGACGTCTCTGACTTATGAATGCCTTGGAAAGGTGTCCCAAATTAGAAAAGGGTAGAGAGGGAGCCTAGGATGGGACACATGATAAAAATATATAATGTTGTTAATGAAAAAGTGAACTTCTAAGATTTTGACTTAATAGTTTTTAATCTCGATGTTACAAAGGAACTTGTTCCAAAATCCACCTCTAATGCCTATTTTATGGAAGTTGTATGTAGACGGTGCTAGGTGTAAATCAAGATCAAGAGTTGGTATTGTTTTGATAGACCCTATAGAAAAGCAATATCATGCTTCCTATAGGTTACAATTTTCATGCATGATTAATTTAGCTAAGTATGAAGCTCTTATCCTAGGACTATAACTTGTTATTAAACATAAATTTAAGGAACTTATTATCTATGGAGATTCTAAGTTGGTGGTTAACCAAGTAAGAAACAAATACCAATGCAAGTTATCTTAAATCAAGCGATACAAGTTTAGAGTTTGGGATTTGATGGAATATTTTGATGCTCTCAACATATTATCTATTCCTAGGGAAGAAAACAAAGTTTTTGATGATATTTATTCCATTGTGGCTAATCTCATGCCTAATCATGGTTCCCCTAACATCAGTATTGAACTAGTACCATGTCCCTTAGTCCCTGACAACATAAATCACTTTCAAGTTTTCAATGATTATCAATAAATTATGGATTTCCTAACTAATTTTGGAGCCTTTAAAACTCACATCATTGATGAATCTGATGAAATTTATCTTGAAAAGGAGCTTAATGGTAAAATCATCCAACTAAGTGACAATAAGATACTTAAAGGGATGATTTCATTGAAAAGGTTGTTTGATCATGACAAAATTGTGGAGACACCTATGGCACCTAAAGTAAATGGTAAGGACTATTAATCAATAGATATTGGTTCACATAATCAACCCTAACAAGTGAATATAGGAAAGGCCTACACTAAAATGGAAAATAGAAAAGCTATAGAGCTACTTACAAAATATAAGGATGTCATTGCTTGGTCCTACAAAGATATAAAAATATTTGACCCAAGGGCTATTACTCATACTATTTCCCTTAAAGAAAATTATAAACCCTTTAGATATAAGCAAAGACCTGTAAATCCTATCCTAGAACCCATGATCTTTAGGAAAGCCAAGAAATTTCTAGATGCCAAGATTGTGTTTCCTATTAGGCATTCCACTTGGGTTGCAAACTTTGTCCTAGTCAGAAAAAAGAATGGGGAAATAAGATTATACATAACTTTTGAAATCTAAATAGAGCATCTAAAAAGGATAATTATCCCTTTCCTTCTCTTGACCAAGTCATCCAGGTTGTTTCAAGATCTACCATGATGTCAGATAGATTTTCTAGATATAACTAAGTGCTTGTTAGTCTAGAAGATAGGAGGAAAATAGTTTTCACTACTAAATGGGGAACATATGCATATAAAATAATGCCATTTAGATTAATTAATATAGAAGCCACCTTTTAAAGGGACATGGATCATGATTTCTAAGGTATAGTGGGAAAGTTCATCATCATTTACATGGATGATCTTACAATTTTCTCAAAGATTATGGAGGAACACTTTATACACCTACAATAAATATTTGAATGATGTAGGAGGTATGGAATATCCCTCAACCCAAAGAAAATTATTTTTTGTGTCACTAAAGTAAAATTACTAGGGCATTTCGTTACTAAGGATGGGATTTCGATAGATCCTAAGAGAGTGAAATCCATCTCCAAAATTGAGTTACCCAATAGCTAAAAAGCATTGAAATCATTCTTTGGTAAAATTAATTTCATGAGGAAGTTCATCTTAAGCTTTGCTGAAATTGTCAAACCTCTAAATAAAATGGTTAAAAAAGATGCTAAAATTTCTTGGGATGAAGAATAAAAAAAAGCCTTTCCTGACATAAAAAGGGCAATCAGTCAAGCCTCAGTCTGGATAAGTCCTAACTTTTCAAAGGACTTTTACTTGTATTCATTTACTTCTGACCAAACCATGACTATTGTCATAACTCAAAAGGTTGATGGGAGTTACCATCTTATAACTTTCATGAGCACCAAATTCAAAAATGTAGAGATAAACTATTACATGATTGATAAACAAGCTTATGCATTGGTAAATACATTTAAAAAGTTCAATCACTACATCTTTAGAAACAAGGTACACACCATCTTACCTGACCCAACCACAAAGCTTATGTTGAGCTAGAATGAGCTTGGGGAATGAATGGGCAAGTAGATGTCAATCCTATAGGATTATGATATTGAAATGAAGATTGCCAAATTAGTGAAATGTTAGGGCTTAGTCTAGATGATAGCCAATACCAATCCTAAACTCCATATCATACAAGTTGAGTAGTAGAACTTCTAGCCTAATGAATGGTATGACTCCCTCATTCACTTACTTATCAATGGTAATTTCCCTCCAAGACTCACCAAAGAGTAAAAGAGAGCCTTAAGACTCAAATAAATTCATTACCTCAACAAAAATGGAGTCTTGTATAGAAATAACTTTGAAGGAATCTAATTAATATGTGTTTCTAAAGAAGAGGCTTCTCAATTCATCTCTACTTTTCATGAAAAACTAGGTAGTCGACATCCTTCAGGAAGAACCACAACTCATAAAATTCTTAGGGCTGGGTGTTATTAGCCCACCATATTCAAGGATGCACACAAAAATGTGATGGAGTGTCATCCCTACCAAATATTTAGCACAAAAGAACCAAAGGTAGCCATGCCTTTGTAATTAGTGATAATAGACAAACCTTTTACATATTAGGGATTAGACTTCATAGGAGTGATCAATCCTAATTATTCTAAAGGTAAAAAATATGTCCTAACTACTATGAACTACTACACTAGATGGACTGAATCTATAACCACCAAACAATGTAGGATAGAGGAAGTGATCAACTTTTTGGAAGAAAACATTTACACCAGATTTAGAACCCCAGTTTCCTTAGTCTATGATAATGGATCTACATTCATATCCAATGAAATGACCAAATGGGCTTATGATAATGGCATCTCTTTGAATTTTTCCTCTAACCATTATCTTCAAGGGAATAGAGTTTCTAAATCTACCAACAAGAATCTCATGAAGGCCATCAAGAATTTAGTAGCAGATAACTCTAGAACATGGCACAAACTCCTTAAATATGCATTGTGCACTAATAAGATAAGAATTAAATAGGAACTCAATAATTCACCATTTTTTTAGTATACATTCATGAACCCATATTTCATATCACTTTAAAGCTCCCTACATTCACATCCATGTAGGAATACATGGAGGAAAGCTAAGAACTCATTAATTCTAGGCTATTGGACATCATGGAAGATGCCAGAAAAAAGGCATTTATAGATTTTAGTAGACACCAAAAAACTATTTAAAGGTGGTTTGATAAGAGATCAAAATTGAAAGTGTTCAAACAAGGAGACTTGGTTCTCCTTTGTGACAAGGCATCAAAGCCTAAAGGCAAACATGGTAAGTTCACCCCCTTGTGGATTGGCCCATACCAAATTTTAGAAATCTTAGGAAACAACACTTTCAAATTGAAAGATATGCAAGGAGTAGAGTTTAATTTTCCCACCAATGGATAATATCTAAATCATTACTTTATTTTTATTCCACCAGAGGTCTTCATGGAATAACATCTATTTCTTATAGTAGAGTAAGTAGGCTAGTTAGTTTCCTTTCTTGTTTTATTTTCCTGCTTGGTTTATATATATTTATTTAATTATGTTTGTTTTTTCCTTCTTGTTTGTCTGTGTTCTTTATTTTTTACCTGGTTGTTTTATTTTTCTTTAATAAAATCTCTTGGACTATCTTGTCTTGGAATTGCTCAAAATTCAGGTACCTCAAGTTGGGGGAATGAATTTTTCATAATGGGATCTAACGTTTTAATATAAATTTGTGTTACAATATATATTTTTTCAAAAGACTCACATCAAAATTAGTTACCACCCAAGAATCCAAAAAATTACCTAAGACCAAAGCTATGTTGAAATAAGAATCATGTATGTGGAAGGGGAATTCAAAAAGTTAAGGCCTATGCATTCTTACACTTAAAACATATCCTCATATAAGATTAAGGTTTCAACTTTAAGGCAATTATCCCAAGACCAAACTATTTGACCAAATCCTTAAACCTGGCTATCCTGGCTCCCAACCCTTGCAATAAAAAAAGAGAGACTTAATGCTAAATCAAAAGAATCAAAGTCAAAGGTGATTCATGTAATCTCCATTAGGGTTATGAATGCCTATATAGTAGTGGAGTAAGGCCATGAGTAAATCCAAAGGTATTTTTATTAGGGCTATGGATGCATGGCTGGTAGTAAAGTAATACCTAAGCCTCCCCTAAATTAAGAGTAGTTGTTTCTAAGAGAATATCTAAAAATGCTCAAGGTTAAATGTCATGGTCAAAAGGATATGAACCTAGATGTTGTTCCCTCAAAGTCTCATGACAAAAAATAATTGGCATCAAAGCACACACACATCATGCTTAGGCTATGACATGGGGATTTAAATTCTACATATTTTAAGCTTGTTTCAACCTTGAATTGACCTAAGTAATGATATAAAGATCGAAGGAGGAAAAGGACTTATATGTTGGTTTAAACTAAAGTTTCTAGATTCTAACATATTTCTATATTTCCCTTATGAGTCACCATTATTATTGGTACCAACATCCCCCCCCCCATTATTTTTATCCTATTTATCCTAATTTACATTAATGGGGCCCTTCTTAATATTCCAAAGTATTCATATCTTGGCATGGTTTACATGTATTGTTATTTCTTGAATTGGGATATCATCCACCTAGAAAGAGAATGGGTCCTTACCTAGTTAATTATGGTTTATTAACTAACCCTACTAATTATAAATCTTGAATGACAAAGTGTAGGTTTCATGGAGGAAGGAAGGGTTCCAGAGTAATAAACCCTAGGGGTTTGAATTTAAATCTTCACAAGAAATTTAAAGGGAATTTGTCCTTTCAAAAGACCCTAAGTCTAAAATTATGCCTAAATTCCCTTTATGGTTTTCCCCTTATAAATTTCCCTAAATTTTTTAAAACTTATATCCCAAAGCCTTCATTTTTATTCAACATGATTAATGCTTCAAGTATCATAAAAGGCTTTAGCTTGAATCCATGTGTCAAGTTATAATGTTATGTCTCGACTTGGATACAGATAAATGGTTCATGTCCTCCCAAAATCCTAATCCAATGGCATGAAATCTTCCTAAGATAAACTACAGGCTAAACACCACTCATTACAAAATTTTATACATTATTGATTTTGATGACCTTGCTCCTATCATTTGACATTCACGAGGATGTCTTTGACATTAGTGAGGCCTTCAAAATAAGCCCCATCCAAACTCTTATCTTTAGTCCAGAAGGGGAATTTCTAAACACTAAAACTTAGGATTATCACATTAAAACTTAGGTCATTATGGTTTTTAAATACTATTAACCTAGAAATTAATCTTGTGGCCTAAGCCTATATGTATTATGAACTGACTTAATGTTCATTCATCTTAAAGAATCTAATGGACCACATTCATCCTTGGACCCAAATCCAATGGTGTGATGTCAAAAGGGCTTACCAAATATTGGGCCAATCAAAAATGATCTCATAAATCATGATCAATGGTTCATGTTTCATCACCAAGCTCGATTTAATGGCTCGTGTTAACCCTAAGTCCCAAGAGCACCAAAAATATGATGCATGTAATGTTACCATTTAGCTAAAGGAACCTTGTGAGCTTAAAATTGATATTCATACTCCCATAATTTGATGTTTACAAGGATGTCTATGACATTAATGAGAACATCAAATTTAAACATAGCTAACATATCAACTAATCAAATTTGACCTCACCAATCATGATCAATGGCTCTCACTCAATCATTTATCCTAATCTAATAGTGCAAAGTGGATGTAGACTTTTCAGCTCAAGGCTTCATAACTTGATGACTCAACACCTAGATAAACTAAATCTAGTCATTTCTTGAGGAAGCTAAAGCTATTCACTTAGTGAAACCTAATCATTAATGACTTGAAAACCCAATCAAATTAAACCTCTAGGATCTTAATCAAAGGCTCATGTTCATCCTTAGATCTTGATCCAATAGAATGAAATTAAAGGACCTTATTTAAAAACAAATGTCTAGTCAAAAAGAAAACTCCCATGAAATTCCATGTAAACACGCTCAGGGAGGTCCACATAAGCACCATGTAAGCACTAAAAGGCAATCTCAAGATATGGCACATTTGAAAAGATAAGATTTACATAAGTGACACCATTCATAAAATATAAGGCATGAATACATTTATGAAAGCTATCACCTTCACCATTAAAGCCTCAAAATCCCTACCAAAATAGCTTAAAGCCTCAAAACATGATTAATTGAGGACTTAACTACATTAAGCAAGCTCAAATTATCATCTTGAGCATTAAAGATAGTTATATTCCAAGATAATTAAGATTATGACAGTAGCAAGGTAATAGTGGAAGGAAGAGATAGACTTATATCTATCCATAGACCATGAAAGAAGATGCTTTAGGGACACCAAGATAGATATAGGGGCATTGGCCTATGGAATGAAGAATTGGTCAGAGATTTTCTTTGCCATTAAAGAGTTATAGCCTTTGTAATCTAGTGACAAAAGGGTGGCAATCACAAAAAGGAAGTTTGATGACATTGTTGCAATTCAAATGATAGGTCTTCATCAAGATACTGCTAAACTAGAGATACTACACTATATTGACATTCTTGCACCCTTATTTTTAGATTCTAGGATTTATAATGACTGGATTATTGATGAAGGAAAGTCATCGAGGATTGCTTATATTTCCCTAATAGCCTTCAAAGGCTACTATAAACTTCCCAAAGCCCATATTGACCTTCCCTTCATAAAAGAGTGGATTGTCTAGCATAATCTGGAAATCATCTTGAGACCATGGTTAATTCAAGGGGATCATGTAGCTAGAAATAATAATGGTAGGATACCCATTATCCAATTTAAAGAGGGTATAAGAATCATTATGAATTTATTGAATAGATCCTTTGGAATAGCCACCACCACCTATGTTGACCCTAGGTGGGTCTCTTATGTATACTTCATGGTTGAAGAAAAACTGACTCCACCTATTTGGGAGATAATTAGTATCAATTTAAGAAGGTAGTTTTATGACATTAAGAAGACACTTCAACATTTCACCATGATGTCCTATCTAATGAAATCATTGATGGCATTAACCTATATTCTTGGTGTTAATAATTGGTCCTCCCGCATCATAATTACCATCTCACATCATTACTCCAAGATTTATGTCTTCAAGTATAGGTATCATTTGCAATTCATCTGTGACTATATATCCCATAATGTTTGAAAGCACCAAAATATATCCCATGCCCAAGGTTCACCCTCTTAATAAAATATATGTTAATATCATGGGAGACATTTGGTTTTATCTATACTACACTATCTTTTAGATTGAAGGCATCATGACCCAACCATTAGGTTACCTATTTATGTTCCCCTTAAATTGGTTAAACTAGAAATTGTGTACCAAATTTCCTATGGATTTGATAACACCTATAGAGAGAAGAGGAAGGGCATGCTACATACCTTCCCATTTTTGATTGGGAAAACTTTGATCATAGACTAGAAGTAATTAGACAACATATCTAGACATAGGGATGCTTTTTGGTTTCAAAAAGATGACTTAAAGAAATGGGATCCAAACAACAAAGTGGTCCCTCATTTACTATCAATGTAACTAACCAAGGTGACTTATGAACACATGGTTTGTCCTTATGACCATTTCTATACTAAAGCAGCAAAATTTAAGGAGGTCCTTTCTAGGTATAGACAACATAGTTTCAAGCTTGAGCAAAGATTATAAAGGGAGGAGAAACTAATTGGAGAGAGATGGAAAATGAACCCATTGCAGTATAATTTATGACCCTCCACTTCAAGTGCACCTCTAGAGAAACCACCACAACCAACACTCCAAATCCAAGAAGTAGGTGAAAAAGGACTTGAAGATAGTCTAGGTGAAGGCCCTTCATCATCAACCCAACCTCTAGGACCATCTCCCATAGTATAGCATATTGATATGGCTGCCTTAGAACCATATGAAATGGTGGATGAGTTCTTCAAAGAACTTGCAAAAACTTATGGATCTGACCAAGAAGGTAAGGAATCTATAGCTAAAATGGCTCAAATTGAAGAATCCCAAGTAGTATGGGAAGAAAAATGGAAAGAAGTGGCATTGGACTTAGTCCCTATCACTCAAAAGAAGAGAGAAGTTGAGATGGCCCTTATTCATAGGTCCTCTAAAAGACCAAAGGTAACATGGACCCATACCACAAGTGAAGTGAACTTATTCAATGATGAATTCCTAATACATGGACCTATTATCCCAAATTGGTTCATATATGGGAAATTCCAAAATATCCCATCCCACTCTCTTTTATGGGCAATCACCAACACTTCAGGCATGGACACCCATGATAAAATGAAACCTTGGATCAAAGAGCTCATGAAGGAGTAAGAAGAGAGGATAATTATTGAGGTTATAAGAGAAATTGGTAGGAAGATGAAGGATGAGGGAACATCAATTATAGCTAGGATTGAAACCCCAAAATCAACCAAACTCTCTAAACTAGAAGCCATAGTGCATTTGAATTTAGATACATTGAGGTTTGAGAGAATAGTAACAAGGAAAGCCACCATTTGCACTAAAGAATTCACACTCCAAAGAGTGCAACCTTTTTTTAGCCTAATACCTCTCCAAGGATAAGTAGTAGGAGAACATCCCATCCAACAAGAGGATGTGGCAAGTTTCTTGGTGGCCCAATCAATAATGACCCAAGTTGGAATCGAGGGAATGAAACAAAGGATCACCTAATTAAAGAAAGAAAATTAGGATTTGGATGCCTAAGTCCTACTTTTAGTCCCTGAAGATATAGTAGAATTGCTAAATAATTCCTTCTTGGACATTTTTAAAGAGTTAAAATCCTTAAAATATAGATCATTTATATTGGCCCATAAACTTGAGAAGGCACAGGCATTAATTACTTAGTGGCAAAACTATAGATATCAGGTAGTTAAATTGATTAATGTCCATTACACTAAGTAGGCCCAAGGAATTTAGATCAATAAATTGAAACACTTGCATGCCTTCTTATGAGTCATTAAAGATGGCATAGTGGACCTAAATAAATGGTGTGACAATGTCAATAGCCTTTTGTAAGAAGTTAAAATCTTGATGGCAAGGATGGAGAAGCTCTTGAAGGACCTATTGGAAAAACCATCCAAGACAAATGCCACAAGCTTGATGGAGGATGAGGAGTTTAGGCAAAGGGTTAGTCTCCACATATAGAACATTAAAGACAACTAGGGCTACCATACCAAGGATAGACAAAATGTCCTTAGTATCATCATCACATCTAAAAAGTATATTGTAGAGGTCCAATTCATCTAGGAACTCAAGGCCAAGGGTGATAATGAATTTGACACATCGACACATCAAGAAGAGGATTGTTTGATAAAGCCTGCTATAGATTTTGAGTTCATCAATGAAAAATAATCTAAGGCAAAGAAAATCCTTAGATATTAACTTAAGGGTAATACCAATGTGTCATAAAAGAATATTCTTTTGTAAAATGTATGCTAGTCTTTTAGCATACGTTTATCCTTTGTCAAGATTGGCATGAACAACCTTTTGCATTGCATCTTTATATTAAGGACAATTATCCTTAGCTTACATGGGGGTATTTTGAGAATTAATTGATAAACCACCTATGTTTCCTATAAATAGGTGTGGATTACAATTTTTTAAAATAGGGACTTCAAGAAATTTGTATACAAAAGAGCACTTAATACAACTATGGAATTATGAAAAGATTATCTGGATAATTTATTAAAAGTCAATGTTGTCTTTCAATTTCATGTTATTGTCTTAAATTTGAATGGTTCTCTACATTTTGAGATACATTATTTGTCATAGGGTTGTTAATCTATGCTAATGTTGAATTAACTTAAAATATATTAAGTATACTTCTCTTTATTTTCTCTACATTTAGATGTGCATATGATATTCAGGTTACAGTAGCAAACTTTTAAAGTAAATTTGGTTCTTGCTTATGGTTTATTTGTCTTCTTTAAAGCTTACCTAGTTTGTGATGCAATCTGAGTTTATACTATTTTACACCACAAATTGGTTCATGTATGCTCAAAGTAATTAGAAATTTATCATAATATTTGAGATGGAAATATACAATCACGTTCTCTTTTCTACCTTACCCTTCCTTTTTATAATTTCTTTATCAAAACTCACTTAGTTTAAATATCATTTTTAATATCCATTTAGATTAAATTGTAGGATTATATTATCATAAAGATTAGGACCCTAGTGGATCCCAACCACTAAATTAGACAAATATTGTGGATATCTTTCACACTCTACTTTTATTTCACCATAGACATCCCAAAATTGTCACAAACTATAACTCATGCCTTGCACTTTCATAACCCTAAAATGAAAAGTGTTAATCAACACTAAGAGCACTTATGAGGTAATTAAATTCATCAAAAATTATGTTAGCCAACAAGACCATGTATGTAGGGACATCGAAGAGATCTACCCTAGTATAGATGAGCCATTAATGATATGGAGGATGGAGACTTTATTTGGATTCCCTACTAGGGGTGTATTTTATATGGGTGGAGGATATTCTTATGATTAGATATATGATCACACCATTCTACATCATAGGGTGACATGATTAAGTGGTGGAGAGATATAGGCTAAATAGTGTCTAGCAGTAATTTGGTATGTAGTAGGATGTCCCAAATTGTCCACATTACTTTGCACATATGAGTAGGGAGTGGGGGCCACCAATGTCTAGGGAAAAGATAGTAATAGATTATGATAGGGTAATTCATGCTTTGTAGGACTACATGGGAGGGGTTCTAGATATAAGGATGATTGATACATATGTCTCATGGTGGTTAAGGGTGCAAACCATCTATCTTACCAAGGCACTATCCTAGTAGTTAGGTTTGAGACAGAGATGGGTTAGGATAAGGAGAGATCAGGGAGAGGCCCTAACACAATAGTAAGGTTAGGTGTCATTATGACTATTTATTCTATATGCCATTCCATTATAGGTTTTATAAAAATAGAGGTAGCATAATCCTATAGAGGATGTGGAAATGGCTGAGCTAGATGGCTAGGATGTGGATACCATGGATGCATTTATGGCCATGGGATAGTTTCAAAGAGGTAGGGCCCTCTAAGATAAGTGTATGGATAGAGATAAGATCAATAGGAGTAGGTACATTAGGCATAATGAGGTCTATATTAGACCATGCACTGATTGATAAGCTTTATAGGGAGATATCTATATGGATCTCAAAGATAGAAAGGTTATACAACATTGTGTCTGGGTTGCAAGCATATTTGGTTACTGTGCAGGGAAAGGCCACAAGGCTATAGGTTTTGATAATAACAAGAGATACATATATTATAGGTCTTAAGAGACAAGTAGAACAACTAGCATGGGTTTAGGCTTAGTTAGACACATGGGATGTGGAGTTTGTGACAATAATTAGCAAGTGAGACTTTGATTAGATGGAGGTTTAGAGGTTGACATAAGAGAGGGATAAGGCACATAGCACTAGGATGGATACAATAGTAGGTTTAATGAGAGCATTGGTCAATGTGATTATAGCCAAGGATGATTCCTTGTGTGTGAAGGATGATGTCCTACATACCAATGATGAGATATCCTACTAGAGGTGAGCCTATGAGGTAGTAATTCTTATGGAGTAGAAAGTAGATTCTTATATGGATTATACGAGGTCTTAATGGACTAGTTGGACCTCTAATTCTAGACATGGGACATAGTCATGTTGTTGACAAGCAACACACTTCCTAACAGGATTTTAGGCATCTATTTCCATCTTGGGCTAGTAGTATCCTATTCTAAGGAGTTTCTTGGCTAAGACTACACCATTTTTGTGGGCCCCTTACATTCCTTAATGAAATTCCTTAAGCGCTAACTTGGATTCCCCTAAATATAAATAATGAAGTAGCATTCCATCATAGAATTTATAATAAATATTGTTACCAAGGAAGGTATAATGGGATATATGATAAAGGAAGGATTTTTTAGAGATTATGGGAAAGGTTAGGTGGGAATACTTGGTCATGAAAATAATTATAAATGTCTTGAAACCAAGGTAGTTTAGGTGGGAAATTAGGACCAAAAATGGTGCATAACCTTTCCAAATCTAAAATTACATGATCATGTTATAGAATATTTTCAATGAGAAACTGATACTCTTTAGCACTATTAGCAAATTGTATCATGGACCCAATTATTTCCATTATATTAGAAGATCTATTATTAGCATGTGGTACTTATTCAAATTATAGGGATTTTAACTGAGTCATGAGATTATCTATAATATGCTTGTAAGTTACAAGCTTATCATCTCAAGTTTGATATTGATATATGGTTTGATTAATAATCAATTAAGAATCTACATAGACCATTAACCGCTAGATATCCAACTACATTTCAAGATGAAGTCTTGAAATATGGGCTTCATGATTGGCCATATTGTTGGTATAATGATATTTAATATGAAATTCCTTGGAAACTAGATCCCCTTATGATGTAATTAAAAAAATGTTGGCCTGAGATCCATGAGATGTGAAGGAGACATCAAAGTGTAACTTCCACTACTCAAGTTCTTATAACACTTCTTTTATTTTCATAATAGAATCATTTAGAAAATTAAATTTGAGTGATTGAGTATCTATAATAGGAGCTTTTGCAAGTTGATCTATAATGACCTATCCCTTGATAGCCTTTTTATTCTAGTACTCAAAATCAAATTTGCTTAAAATCATGACCCATGTGGCCATATGACCTATAAGAGTTTCTTTGGATAATAGATATGTAAGAGGGTCCACTTTAACAATAAAAATAGTCTTATTATTCATTATAGAGTGTCACAACTTTTGGAAATCAAATACCATTGATAAAGATGCCTTCTCTATAGGCATATAATTATTTTCATAAGCCACAATTGTGAAGCTCAAATAATAGACCTTGTGTTCCTTACCATGTTCATAATGTTGGTCCAAAAGTGCCTATAATGCATGTTTCATCACTAAAATATAAAGAATCAATGGTTTTCCAAGTGTTGGTAGTCTCAATATTGGTGAGTTAGCCAAGTACATCATGAGCTTCACAAATGTTGATTGGGACTCAACATCCCAATGAAAAGTAACCCCTTTCTTCAAGAGGTGTGTAAGTGGGTGGAACTTATCTACCAATTGTGAAATAAACTTATGAATAGATTGAATCTTTACTTATAGGCTACAAAGCTATTTGAGATTAGAAGGTGGAGGCATGTCTACAATGGCCTTGACCTTAGCAAGATCCATTTCAATTCCTTTTTGTGATAATAAATCCTAGAAATTTTCTTGAAGCGATGTGAAAAACACACTTCTTAGGATTCAAATGGACCTTGTACTCATGAAGTCTTTTAAGATGTCCAGTACGTGTTCTTGATTTGGATAGGATGTCACAAACATAGTCATCATAAATATTGTGCATCATATGATAGGTAGCCCCAATGTTCTTCAATCCAAAGGACATGAATTGGTAATAAAATGTTCCCCAAGGTATGGTGAACATATTTTTGTGATGGTCTTATGAAGCTATCTTGATCTAATTATATCCTGAGAATTCATCCATGCGGGACTACATCTCATAAGAAGCATTAGAATCAAAAATCATGCCAAAATTGGGCAAATGAAAATCATCTTTGGGGCACAATTTATTGATATCTATAAAATTAGTACAAAGGCGTATACCCTATGGATTTTTGAATGTTGGGATTATATTTGATATTCATTCAGAATATTCTAGTGGTCTAATGAGGCCTTTTCCTAATAGTTTCTCTAGTTTTTTACCAAAAGAGTGATGTATGGATGCATCTTATTTAATTTCTATTTGACTGGATTAACATCGAGATGAACAACAAGTCGATACACAAATAACTTTGGGTCTAAGCCTAACATGTTAGACTAATGCCATGTGAATATATCAATGAAATCCCTCAAAATGGTGAAAACATGATCACACTCTTCATTAGTGAGGGAGGCTCCAAGATAAACAATTTTGGAGTTCTAGTAAGTCCCTAGGTTCACTTTTGTAGTTTTTTCTATGAGGAGCATAAAACTATCTTCTAAAATAGTAGGCAACATTTGATCTTGATCCTCTTCTTCCACTTTAGCTTCTAGTTGTTCTTCCCAAAGCTCAAGATAATGAGATGATTTTCAGTCTATTAGTTTAGGTAGTAAAAAACTAGCACACACACACACACACACACACACACACACACACACACACACACACACACACACACACACACACACACACACACACACACACACACACACACACACACACACACACACACACACACACACACACACACACACACACACACACACACACACACACACACACACACACACACACACACACACACACACACACACACACACACACACACACACACACACACACACACACACACACACACAAATTCAAGAGTAATATTCTCAAATACTTTTTTTTGTTAAGATGTGATACTAGCATTGGATATAGAACTAAGACTTGGTGGACATTGCACGTGATTTAGAGGTCAAACTTCCCCATTCAAAATCACTTGGAATAAGTTTTCACTCAAGGTTTTGTATTTTTATTTACTATTTCCCTGATCAAGGAGTACCTTAAAGAGGTTTTCACTCGAATATTTAAATGTTTTATCTTTTTTTGACCAAGAAATTTTACCTACTCTTTAAAGTAGGCAGAAGAGTCCAAAGAGTACTCAAAGCCTTACTTATGATCTCCAATTGGAAATCCATCTCTGAGGCCTATGTATTCAATAATAGATTCCTAATTATAAAATTCATTTAGGGGTATGATGAAATCTTATTTGTCCCAATCTATGAGGTCAGGATGGCAAAGGCAAAGGGGAAAATGGGATGTGATAATCATAATGGAGTTGGAGTAAAATAGGTTAGTGTTAGAAATCTCATCATAAATTATATAATGGGACATTGTATCACTACCAAGAGTCTCTTTACTAGTTTATTCATAAGAATTACTATAAAAATACATAAGGTCACCCCTAGGTGGTATAAATATGAGAGCTTGACTCATGTTAGGCTTACTAGTTGATAATGGTTTCAGGATTCCTTGCTCTTATGGCCCAAGGCATTTAATTGTATAATCAAAGTTTTACATAATATAATTAGGGATAAGATACTTAAGATTCTATAAATAATTAGTAATGCCATCATAATATAACTAGTTTCTTTCAATAAAGGCTTCTTGATCCTGATTTGGAGAAGTAATAGGTACAAATACCATTGGTGGTTTTTGTATATATTTCTTATTTTTCTTAATCATGTTGGACTTGCAAGGGCTTTGGGAAGGTTTTGGTTTGCCAAAATACTTAGGAGACTTAGGAAACTTAACAATATGGAAGGCATATTTTAGATGGTACATGGAATTCATGTGTCTTTAATAGTGATATGTTATCCAAGTGTTGCAGGAAATGGATCAACTAAAGTGGAAGATGGTCATTTGAGTTGATATAATTGGACTTGGGTAGTTTTGAAACTTTTTATTTGTTCTTATTCATGACAAATTCAAAACTAGGGTAATAGTTATAATTATGAAATTTAGTCTCTAGGTGTTCACAATATTGGTAGGGCTATAGATCGACATGAATGGTAACTTCAATCCCATCATGGGGGAACTTGAGGCACTAGTGTAATGTGGATGGGATAGCCTATACATCATGGATCAAAGGATCACCAAGAAGTATGTTATAAGGTAATTAAATATCCATAATATGGCTTAAAGTATGATGGATCACAAAACAAAGAATTATTAGAAAATATATAGTTCTAGAAGATTCCTTTTTTTCATTATATTATGCCTTGATCATGATTGTCTCTAGATAGATGTCCTTGGTAGTATTTCTAATCATTTCACTAACTTGAGTGATACTATGTTTAGCCCTAAACCATTGTCTATGATAACCTGCTTGATCTTATGATTTTTATGATGAACTCAATATACAAGGGGTTATTATAGATAAGACCAAGAGTAAACATATCTCTCTAATCCAATATAACTTGTCAAAAAGGAGACAAATGCCCTATTAATGTTTATTATTTCTCAGGGTTAATGTCTTGGGGAATAGTGAAATGTTAAATTAAATCATTCAAAATAGTTATGTAGACTTAAGATGTACCCAAAAGATATAAAATAGAATTTTGAATAGGGATTTTACTTAATTGGTTCAATATACTATACAAATTTTTAAGAAAAACATGAGAGGGTTTAGGCTTAGCTGGCACAGTGTTTAATTTTGGATCCAAAGGTATAATTTTCATGTTTAGTCTAGGGTTAGAAGAGGATAAAGGGCCGTAGAGGTGACTCGCAAGTGTCTAGTTGTGATAGTGTAATCTAGAGTTGACAAAGAGACATTATAATTAGTGGTAGAAGGCAAAGGGCCTTAGATGGTCACTAGTGAGCGTTTAATTGCATTTTCACAATTTTGAGTCTATAGGGAGTCATTAGGATTAGAAGAATAAGTTTAAGAGATAATAACCTATGAAAATTAAAGTGAAATAGAATTTATTGAACATGTCATGATGTTAATTGAAGGAGAGGGTATTGAACCTATAATTGGGTATCCATTACTTCAAGAAGCATTGCATGGTTTATGAGATTTGATGGTGATGGTAGTAATGTGATTTTCAAAAACACATCCCATAGATATATTATAATCATACATCATTTTATTATGACCCAAGTTATTAGCATGGGTATTGTGACCCTAATTATGATTCTTGCCTTGTGCTTGTTGGCGTTGGTTCTGTCCTTGATTTTAATTGTTTCTTGTCGACTGTCGATTGTGTTTAAGAAATGGATCTTTGTAAATGCCCATATATTAATTAATGTTTTGTTCTAAATTTTTTACTTCAATTTCACCACTCTCAATAAAATCCTCAATGATATGTCTCAATTAAACACATTGATAAACATCATGGCCAATAACATGAGGGAATTTAAAAAACTCATCTACCTAATAACAATCAAATTTTGGTTGATCTTCAAGGATGGCCATAGTATAAGCCACACAATTAGATTAGATGCTACAAGATTTTTAAACACAACCTCAACAAGTTATCCTAGTTTGGTGAATACTCTATATTTATTGAATTACCATCATGGAGGATCCCTTTGCAAAGTTGTTGATGGATTATGTGGAGCTAGTTACACATTTAGAACTGGTGGACCTTACATAGTTTATATATGTCTATATTATGTTACCCTATTTCCCACCATGTTCTTGTTTTTAAAGAACCCTTTATTTTTCTTTTAAAAAATAGCTTGAACAAGTGATTGGGTCTAATTAGATGTATAACCCTATGAATAAATGTTGACAAGGCCTTTTTTAATAAGCACCTTCTTAATTTGTACACCATTGTCTATAATTTTGTTTAATGTATTTTCACAAGTGATTTTTAGATTATGAGCCACCTCAGGGTGTATGTTTTATGCAAAAAAACCATATATTTATCTAGAAAATTATGTTGAAATCATATAGTTAATGTGCTCTATTACTGTAGATATGTTGTGAAGCTTCCCCCATCTCATTATTTTTATTTTCATAATTCAACAACAATCAACTCATGTTTAATGTTGTAAGTGTTGGTAATTTAGCTTGTCAAAGCCAAATTCTAACCCCTATAGTCAAAAAAATTCAAAATTCATCATAGTGTCTCATTTGTCAAGTGAAAACTAAGTTGGTTCCATGTCATGTTCATTTTTTCAAGCATCTTTATGAGGTTTTGATAGAGTTTCAAGTGGTTCTATGGTCTGAAAGTGATCTGAATGAGATGGCAAAAAGAAGACAATTATTGACTTATCATGAAGATTTCCCATTATATTTGAATATAATGAAGGTATCAAATGAACTATAAACCTGATAGTTTGATAAAACATATTAAGATTTACATTTGAATCCTTTTATAAGGCTATCACATGCTTATTCGATATTTAGTGGAAATTGTTCTTAAAAATATAATTATTTTTCTAGAAAATGATGAAATTTTGTCTTTAAACATAAATATGGTATTAATAGGCTATAAAAATAGTCAATCTACCTTTTAAAATATTCATATATATGACTTTATATTATTTATAGATTTTCATTTTTTAAAAAGCCACTTAAAATAATTTCAAGTGTGAAAAAGGTTATTTTGGGGCTCCCACATGCCAATTTTGGCAACTAAAAGGGTAAAATGATTAAATATTTTTTATAAACTCATGAAATACTCGTCGATATTCTTAAATATTATTATTTTGGTGGTGTAAGAGCTTAAGTTCTAATGAAAGGGTAAAAAATAGCCATTTCATGCATTTTTTCATGAAGAGTATAAAATCCATATGGCCATCCATACATAAAGAAATTTAAATAGGATAATAAAGATATGATATATTTTCATAAAGAATTTCATGGAATTTAGAGGCAAAATAAGCCCAAAACCAGTCTCATATAGGCAATTGGTTTCTTTGCACACAAGGACTGCCTCACAGGTTTCATGATGGTACAGCCATAAAAAAGAAGGTACATGTATAAAAAATTTACTAGATAAACTAGACTTATGGATATTATCGATGGTGTAAGTGGATATAAATTTGTTCTCCTCTCCTTTAAGAACAATCAATTTGAAGTTAAGCTTAATTTTCTAATCTTTCATCCATGAAGGCAATTGATTTTCTACAATTTCTCCTCATCAGGTAAATTTTCATGGATTATTTGGGACATGTAATTCATCTCCATGGTATCCATAAACTATTTTTCACATGCATGAGATCTATACAAATTCTTATAAGACAAGTAGTCCAAAGATACATTATACAAACATGTACATGAGTTTTATACGGTCAAGGAGAAAGAATGAATTTCAAGTTTTCTTGGAATTTTGTTTTTAGAGTCTCCATCATGTTTACATGTTTTCCAATCATTTTTTTAAAGATATTCCTCAAGTTTCATATCCAATAATCCATCATGTTCTCTCAATCACCTCTAAGGAATCCCAGTTTAGTAAACTTTAAGGAAATTAACATATTTTTAGGTTTCTTGTAGACTCCTATGATTCTTTTCCCCTCTCAGGCTCCTCTAATTTCCTCCAAATTAATACATCAGGTCAAAGATATCCTCATGATTCCATATGGATATTAAACTTGATTTTGGTATAGTCTTTTGGTATGCATGTCACTCTATCTCTCATACACTATCTTTTCTCACTGTGTTCAAGCCTCTTTTCCATTTTGCATTCATTTTTTTCATCTCCCATCCATCACCACCCCTTCCATCCATCTCCATCTCACCAATCCACCATGAGGAGGAGTCAAGAACAAGTAAAATTTTATCATTGCTCTTCAATATGGAGATATACACACCAATAAAGCATCTAAATATTCAAGGAATGATTACCTACAATAGTAAAAGGGGTTCTCAAGAAGTGTTTTAAGGAGATTTTGTCTTGAGGACACTAGAATGCATAGTTCACACATGAAGAAGTTTCAGTCATTAAATTATAATTGCTTATAAGGGAATACAAGTTCACTAAAAAAATTATCACCTTCTTCAACATCAAACTCAATCATATATATTCAATTCAGTCATAGCATAGTCATCATATGAGTGAGGAAGGGCATAATTATTCAGAAGGTTATGACTTGAGTGTGATGAAGGACCATTAATGAAGGATTCTCGACCCTAATATGATTCTATTCATGTCATAAACTTTTAAGAGGTAATCATGCATACAATCAAGTGTCCTTAAAGGCACCTACAGGCCTATGTGAAGTCAAACCAATAGTTGGTAAAGGCCTTGATGCACCTATAGGCCTATCAAAATGAAAATAAGGTAAGTTTTTTCATTCTCATGCATAACAAAATAGTATAAAGTGATAACCAATAATAGAGCCAAAGAATAATAATTATAAGCCTTGAGTGGCTCAAGAAGCACTAATGGAACCTATAACCAACCTCAATAGTATTCTACAACTAATAAGATGGATTAGGTCCTTGAACAGGCCTAAAATACATAAATCTTAAAGAGAGAGTCATGAAGTTTGTTGAGAGAAAATTGTAGGGATCAATTCATGACACTATGTGTTTATCAAGGTTCCTTAAGGCCTAAACCTTGAACTTAGTCTATACAAGCCTTAATAAAATCAAACATATTCAGGCATGAGATGAGAAGGTTTATTTCAAAAGAGGTGGTTATCTTGACTAAGAGAGAAGATATGGTCTTCCAAATAAATGCATACATATTTTTTGTGGACTATGAATAAGTTTCAAGGAGAACCAAACATAGTTTAATACTCTTTTTCAATAAATACACACCTATAACCATATATAGGCTTTTTTTAAGCTAGTAAGGTTGACATCAATTGGTCTTAAGAGCTTGGTCTTATAATGATTGTATTCAAGAGACATTTCATAAAAATATAGGCTCAAAAGTTTTAAAAGGAGGTGATAACTTCACATGACATCAATTCAGCCATTTCATCTTAAAGGACCTATTATAGGCTTAATTTGTACCTTTGGAGAGGGTTTTTTAGGCTCTCCAACTAAGATATAAAATTGGGACAACCCTAGGCTATGGGTAACCTATGTTGGGGCTAAACCTCTAAAGCAAGATAACGTCCTCTTTGATGATCACCTAAGACTAATGCTAAGCTTAATGCTTCATGGAAAAAGTGTTAGAAAGAGAATAAGGGATAATAAGAAATTTAACCAAGTGATGCACCAAATTTAAAGGGGAAACCCCCATAAGCTTGAACCTACACTATATCTACTAAAGATAATACTAGTTTACACAACCTTAAGATCAAGCTAATTTTCATAAGTATTTCATAGAAGAGGTTCAAAGTAGAACACTAATCTAGACCTGAAAACAACATTAAAAAACTCCCTAAACAAAGATAGGAATAAGGACCATGGAAGAGGAAGATTCTCCTTCACATAATGCCATAATGCATAGCTTGCCAAATACAGATTCAAGGTAGAAGATAGGTAAAGAAAATATCATATTGCATTCAGAGGTAGTTCTTACAAATACTTAATAGGGTCAAGCCTAATCAAGATGATCATAATTTATATAATCTTAAGGAATGTCCCATCTCTCAGGAAGATAAAAAGTCTAAAATCTGAGAACCCTTTATAAGATAGAAAGAAAGGGATAATATTGGAGAAGGGGAAGAGAAAGAGAAAGAGGGAGCATGTTATTGATGATAATCAATGAGATGTTAACTTTAAGAGATATTTCACCAAGCTTTAATTCTAATCAGAATAAGTTATCATGAGCAAGATATTCATGATTTTCCTAAACGGCCTTTGAATCATTCCATTAGTCAAACAAGTTACACTAGAATACAAGAGTTTGCCAAAAGTGTCAAGTCATAATCTTTCTAGAAATGAATGATCCAATAAATTTATAATTCCCCAAGTCTTTTTCTTTAGATATTTCACTAGATTTAATTATGAGGACAAAATCTTCATATTCATGTATTTGACTGAGCCATGCCTCAAGTTTATCTAAGCGGTGATTTGTCAGAGTTAAGATCATGTTGAAAGGACTACACATATCTCTATTAAAACTACATACCTACTCCATACTTGTAAAACTAGATCTAGCTTAACTATTTATGAAAACCAATCTAAGGATATTAGTTTTAACTATAATCAATATAGATGGCACTTTGTTCAATGTCAGGTCCTTTTTTTAGCAACCAATCACCACCCCTTTGGTTCATATTAGGTCTAAAATACCTATTTTAACTTTACGGACCTAACTCAAAGCATTATGGTCCAATTTAAGTCTATATCAAGATATTTTACTTTACTTGTTTTGCCAACTTGAGTTAAACTTGGGTTTGGGTCCTTTAATCTTGCTTCCCAAGTTGAGTCCATTTTGCTTTATCAACTTCCATCGAACATCTTGGCTGGTATCTTTACTATTAGTTCTAAGAAATCAACTTGGATAATTAAACCCTTTGACTCTATTTCACTCTATTAGATTTTTATATCTGATTAAATGTAGACTATAGCTCTTTGGGACCCATTTCCCTGAGCTTGGTTTCTCATTGGTCCCTAGGATTTTCTAACCATTTGACTTGCTCGAGCTCCCATGCACTTGATACTTATCAACCATGTGTTATTTCTTAGGTTATTTACAAGGATTTTATATCCAAATGGTCACTTTATGGGTCTTACAAATGATGTACACATAAATGTCTACCATTTTTTAACCAACTTTGTAGTTTTACAAACTTAATGTGTAAAGATCATGGGGACACCAAAAATGTAGAGAATGGAATTAAAACTAAAAATAAAAAACCATTTTGATCCACTAGCCACTTGATCTTTCTACTTTATTTTTGAAAATGTTGAAGTCGACTGGCTTGTGTGATCTTGTATGACGTCTTGATGATGGTCTGGTCCAAAATGGCTAAGTATGGAAACTTAGCAAATTCTGCATTAAGAGCCAAATTTGAACATGTGTATCTTCTTTTACAGTCCATATTGTGGGCCAAAAACTAGCACATATGAACTATAATTTAAAATGAATAGACCTATATTATTGTTTCTTCTTGAGACTGCCACATGTACAAGATTTAGCACCATGAAAATGCCTACTCAGCTTATATACGATTGGAACCAAATGTCTGGACAAGATCTAGATGGAAAAAGTGGACCAAATGAATTCCAAGTGCTCCCATGCTTATCTTGAGCACTCCATAATGTCTCTACAGCTCTAGACCAATATTTAAAAATTGATTAATTACACTTTAAGTGAACCTAAAGTGCTTCAAAATATTGTGAGCTTCATGATTTCTCTATTCCACTCATTCTATTTAGAGCTAGTTTAGACCATTTTGATCATCTGATAAATTAGGAGATCTACCTCTTTATTTACATATATATCATTAATAACTAGTCACATGCTTGGTATGTGGGCCAAACATGGCCAAAAATTTTGGTGACTCATAGGGAAGTATGCCTGCTATATTTGAGAACCTAGTTCATTTTATCTCATCTGATCCATTGGGCATGAAGTCACCTCCCTGCAACTAAGCTAATCATGAAAATTATGTAAGGTTATCACTTTCTATAAATTCCTCTTAAAATAACAATGACCAAAACAAAATAATAAACACAAATACACATAGGAGAATGAAAAAAAGAAAGAATAACTAACATACCAAACAAATATACATAAGGACACTTAAAGAAAAACATGAAACCTACTCTAATATATATATATATATATATATATAAGGTTATAATTCACAAGTACTTCCCACCTAGATCAAATACAAATAATTTGGATTCACTTACTTGTGATGGACTAGGCTAGAAAACACCTTCCCTTTTAGAGATCATGATATGTGAGCTGAGATGTCTAGTTGTTGATCCCTTTGGCATAATCTCAAGTGGATGAAATGGGATAAATATTTCTCAAATGTATATATATATTAGTCCATTTATTCAAGGTTTGATCCAAATTAGACTATAAGGCACCTTGTAACCTCCTCCTTTAAATTGGTGCTTGGTTGACTATCTAGGCTTAGGCACAAAAGCTTTAAGTCATCCCAAAAGATAGCCTCCTCTTGATCATCCAAGACAATGCCAATTTCAACACCATATTTGATCTATTTTATTTGAAAGGGATCATATGGTATTTAATCAATCCACCTAAGGCCCAACAGGTCATATCCTTATGGCTCTGAATCTGACCATTCTCCTTTATTTTTTAAGACATCAATACTACCTTCAAAGGACATCTCATCTTGGGATTGGTCATAATCCTCAACCTGATGGGTGAGTTCCTCTTTATATTCTAGAAGAGGTATAGGCTGGTTTAAAACCTATACATAATCCATGAATTCATAGTACAAATGTTTCCATACTTCATCTTGATCCTCTTTTTCCTTTAATTCTTCCTTAAGCTCATTTATGACCTCCCCAACATGGTCGTTGATTGATTAACTATCTCAATCTCTACATGTTTCTCATTTTAATAAATAGCCATACCAAGTGGAAGCTATTAGGTCCAAACAAAATCTTCCCTACTCCTAGCCACATCCTTTCTATCCATATCTTCAAATATGAAGGCATTAGTACTACCTTCAGGATCTAAAACATCAAAGTCATACCAAGAAGTTAGATTAAAACTTGATTCTTCCCCTTTTGAAAGAAGTGGACCTCCAATCATGACCTCTTCATCATAGACACTTGTGTTATCTTCTTTAGGATCTAATTTAATTTCAAGGTCCTCCTATATCCTTTATAAAATAGGCTCCTTCTTTATGAGGGAGATGGTGGGAGGGTGAAGAAGTTCACCTTATTTGTAGATCAAGAGAGTATCCCTCCAGTTAGGTACTTTGGAATCTCTTTTAGGTAGTTTCTAAGAGGAGGGGGAATATTGAAACTCTTTTACACTAATCTCAGTGAGCTTAACTATAGTTGTTTGATTCATCTCTTGCATAACTAATCGTTCTTCTAACAAGACTGGCTCTTGGACTTTCTCAGCTAACATTTCCATTTTCTATTTTATGTCCTCCTTGATTGATTTCCATAAGGGGAATGTGAAAGATTTGACCACCTCCTCCTTTTCCTAAATGGGTGTGGGAGAGGGTGGTTTCAAAATAGAGGGTATGAAATAGTTGGGGTCATTGACATAGGAGAGGATCTACGATGGAAAGACTTCATGTTCCTTAATTGATAAAGGTGAGACTTGGCAAGGTTAACCATAAGGGTTAATAGGTTGATATGGAGGATAGATAGGCTCATTATAGGGATGGTAAGAATGATTTTATGGATACTACACTAAACGTTGAGGACCACTTGAGGTGAAGCCATAAATATTGTTAACTTGATATGAAGGATAAGGAATGAATGAATAGGAATTTTGATCAAATGGATGGTGATTTTACATACCAAATGATGGTAATTAAGAACCTAGGCTACTTAAAATAGCTGATAGATGTTCAAAGCTGCCACTAATTTTTGCTAGAATGCTTCTAAAGGCTGATATGTAAAATTAAAACACCAAAAATTCCTCCATTTCTTTGGACCCTAGTCCCACTAGACATGCCAAAAACTATTATAAGCTTAATTTAAGCCCTTTGAGAGGGTTTTTTAAGCTCTCTATAACTAAGATATAAAATTGGGACAACCCCAGGCTATGGGTAATATATGTTGGGGATGAACCTCTAGATTAGGTTGACTTCCTCTTTGATGCTCACATAATACTAATGTTAAGCCTAATGCTTCATAGGAAAAGGGTTAGAAAGGGAATAAGGGATCCTAAAAAAGTTAACCAGGTGATGCATCAAATTTAAAGGGGAAACTCCCATAAGCTTGAATCCACACTAGATCTACTAAATATAAGACTAACTTACACAACCTTAAGATCAAGCTAATTTTCATAAGTATTTATAGAAGAGGTTTAGAGTAGAACACTAATATAGACATGCAAACAACATTGAAAACTCCCTAAACAAAGTCAAAAAGAAGGACCATAGAAGAGGAATATTCTCCTTCACACAATGCCATAATGCACAGCTTGCCAAACATAGATTCAAGGTAGAAGATAGGTAAATTAAATATCATATTACATCAATAGGCAATTCTTACAAGTTTTTGATAGGGTTGAGCCTAATCAAGCTGAACATACTTTGCAATATCTCAAGGGATGTCCCATCTCTTAGAAAGATAAAAATTCTATAATTTGATAACCCTTTACAAGATATAAAGAGAGGGATAATATAGGATAATGGGAATATAAAGAGAAAGGGATAGAAAATTGTTCATGATAATTAATGAGATGTCAGCTTCAAGAGATATTTCACCATCTTTTTGGTCTAATCAGAACAAGTTATCATGAGCAAGATATTCTTGATTTGCCCAAATAGCCTCCGAGTCATTCCATTGGTCAAACAAACTACACTAGGAGATAATATTTTTCCAAAAGTGGCAAGTCGTGATCTTTCTAGACATGAATGCTCCAACTTATTTCCAATTTCCCAAGTCCTTCTGCTTTGGATCTTTCACTAGATTTCATTATGAGGAAAAAATCTTCATATTCATGTATCTGACTGAGCCATGCCTCAAGTCTATCTAAGTGATGATTTATTAGAGCTAAGATCATGTTAAAAGGACCTCACAATATCTATTGAAAGTACATACCTACTCAATACTTGGAAAACTAGACATAGCTTAGTTATAGATGAAAACTAATATAAAGATATTAGTTTTACTATAACTAATATAGATGGTACTTTATTCAATGCCAAGTCCTTTTGGCAACCAGCCACCACCCCTTTGGTTCATATTATGTCTATAATACCTATTTTACCTCTATAGACCTAACTCAAAAGATTATGGTCTAATTTGAGTTTGCATCAAGCTCTTTTCCTTTAATTTTTCCACTAACTTAGGTTAGACCTGAGTTCGAGTCCTTTAAACTTGCTTGTTGAGTCAGGTCCCTTTTGCTTTATCAACTTCCATCAAACATCCTAGCTCATATCTTTGATATTGGCTATAGGCAACTAACTTGGATCATTTCTCTCTTTAACCCTATTTTTCTCTATCATATTTTGAGATATAATTAAACATGGACTATAGCTCTTTGGGACCCACTTCCTTGAGCTCAGTTTCTCACTGGTCCCTAGGATTCATTGACCATTTAACTTGCTTGAGCTCCCACGTGATTGACACATGTTAGCTACATGTTCTTTATTAGGATAATACCAAGGATTTTAGATCTAAATGATCAATTTATGGGTCTTAAAAATGACATCTACATAAACATCTACCATTTTTTGACCAACTTTACAATTTTAAAAACTTTAAGCACAAAGATCATGGGGACACCATAAATGCAGAGAATCGACTTAAAACTAAAAGTAATTAACCATTTTGATTTATTGGAAACTTTATATTTCTACATAAATTTATAAAAATGTTGAATTTGATTGGCTTGTGTGATCTTGTATGATGTCTTGATGATGGTTTGGTCTAAAATGGCTAAGTATGGAAACTTAGCAAATTTTGCATTAGGAGCCGACTTTGAACATGTGTATCTTCTTTTGTGATTCATTTCATGGGTTTTAACTTGGAGAATATGAACTAGACTTAAAAAATAATATAACCATATGATTTCTTCTTATTGAGACTACCATATGTGTGAGATCTAATTCCATGAAAATGCCTACTCAACTTATCTTCCACTAAAACCAAATGTCTAGACAAGCTTTGGATGGAATGACTGGACTAGATGAATTCCACATGCTCCCATGCTTATCCTGAGCATTCCATAAGGTCATTAAAGCTCTATAAATTTAATTAAAAATTGATTAATTACACTTTAAGTTAACCTAAAGTACTTCAAAATATTGTGAGCTTCATGATTTCTCTATTCCACTCATTCCATCTAGAGCTAGTTTAGACCATTTTGATCATCTAATCAATCAAGAGATCTACCTCTTCATATACATCAAGATCATTAGAAATTGGGAATATTCTTGGTATGTGGGACAAATATGGATAAGAATACCACCTAAAATCACAAAGTATAGTCAAGAATATAAGGATAGGCTTATCTTCAAAAGAGCAAAGAATGGTTATAACATAATGATCCAAGAAGGATTCACATGGTATGAAAGTTTCATAGGATCATGATGATGTGATGTAAAGGATAAATTTATGGTTTAAAACACTCATTGACTCATTCATTTCATCACAAAGGGTGACCTATAGTCAAATCAAGAGTGTTAATACACAAGCTTGTTTTAAGTTCATAGAACATGAGGGAGAAGTGATCAATTTCATGAAGTTTATTGATTATAAATGGTTCATAGGAATAATGAGGATTCAAAAGGGTGTATATATGAGTATAAAAACCTAGTGATATATCTAAAACATCTGCAAACTTTCACCTACAACTATAACAATATTGTCCACCATTCAATCTAAAATGCAATTTCATGATGATGGTGGCCTATAAAGGAGTTATATGGTTATCAATGGTTCAATAAGATAAGGATATTTTGTATGAATCATGAAATCATAAATTAGGATGATATTTTATTATAATTACCAAGATAACATAGTTAAGGTAGATTGAAACCTCACCTACAACCATATGTGGCAACTTTTTTTAGCATAATCATATGCTATTAAAGGTCAAGCTTAAGATATGCAATTCAAGTGACATTTTTAAGTGAATTAATAATAATTAAAGTAATAAAAATACATAATTAAATCATTTATCAATCATTATGACACTTCCAAACATGAATGAAGATATAGTATAGGCCTATTGTATAGATTGTGACTATTTAGAGGCCTAAAGGCACAAATTCAGGTGTCAAATGGATAAAAGGAAATTGTAAGTATTCTTTAAAGTGAAATGATAATTATATAAAAAAAATTAATTATTATATGGATACTATACATATTTAAACATCATGAACAATACCTACATTAGTGAAAAAACACAGTTACCATGAATTTTCTTGAAGGAGTAAAGTCATCCATAGGTGGCATATGGTTGTTGATTAACCAATGGAGGGTGAGACCAATGTAATGAGGAGTTTAATGATGAATAAAATGAATATTAACATTTTTATAATCTCAAATAAATTTTTAAAAGATAAAAATATAGTCATAGGCCTAGTGAAATTAGACCAAGTAGGCAAATCACACTAATTTCTAGTAAATTGAGCCTACAAGACAAAGTATACATCCAAATGACTTGAAATTTTGTGGATATGGTAATTATCACTTTATTAAACAATAAAAAATATTATTAAGTCCATTTTAGTAGGTTATATACTAACTATTTTTACATAGTCCTCAGCCTGTGAAAAGACATGAAGTAGGTAGCTAAAACTAGTTTCTAGTAAAATGGACCTACAAGACAAAGTATATATCCAAATGGTATAAAATTTTGTAAATTTTATAATTTTTAAATAATATACCCATAAAAAATATTATATAGGTCAAATTATTAGTTTATTTCTTCATTTTTTTGACACAATCTTTAGCCTGTCAAAACATAGTCAAGATCTAAGTAGGCACTTTTCTTAAGGTGCATACAAATCAAAAGGAGGTTTGGAAATTAATGGTAAGTTTTTTTAAAGAATTTTAATGTGTTTTAACATATTTAAAATTCATTTTTTAGGTATTAAAACTCCATTAAAAAATAAACCATGCCCTTGAGGGCTAATGCAAGCAGGCAAGCCTAAAATCCTCATAACCACTTGATGGAGAAAAGGAGCTAAGTTATCCATCTAGATGGAAATTTGAGCCATAAAATTAATTTTATGTTATTATAAACTCCCATAATAACCTCCATGACAAAATTTTTGGCACATACAACACCTCAGTTGTATGGACTTGGCCACAAGAGGTAATTTTTGAGCTATAAAGCATGGAAAGAAAGGGTAGTTACACATTAAAAGGTTTTGAGAATAAATGTCAATATTATACTCTCTAATTCACACTTATAAATACATAATAAGATATAATTTGGTATATTTACAAGAGAAGATAAGTCTACAAGTCAAAACAAGAAGTTATTTCTATGTAGGGTGAGGAGAAATGGCTTGATCAAGCCTATTTCATGACTTAAAATCATCATATATAGGTAATTAATGTTTTAAAAAGTAAATATGATCCTTAAAACTCATCAAGAAGTCAAGATATTGAATAAACTATGTAAATACCTATTCTTATTCTTGAAGTCTCAAGACAAGGCCATCAGAAGGGGATAGAAAGAGATAAAAAAAGTCATGAGGGAACTCCAAAACATCACTAACATAATCATCAGGTATTAAGGGACATGTATTCAAATTTTTAGGCATAGTGAAGTAGCAAATATGATCATTCTGGTCAAGGAGTACTAGACAATGCATGAAAAGTATGTTTTCCACCCTAAGATGAGATTTCACATTCTCACCCTATTTCATACATTTTGAATGGGAAGATAAGGAATTTGGTAGAGTTAAATATAATAATACACTAAAATTTTATGGAATTGGTTCATAGTTTCATGGCCCAAGATTTATGAACAATCGTTAAGAGCCCAGAGCAATCTTAAACCCTTGTAAACCCCCACTAGTAGACTTGTTGGTAAAGATATGAATAATTATGCATTAAAAATCATTGAAACATATTTAATATCACCTAGATAATGAATTATAATATTATATATTAATTACCATGGCCATTATTTGTATGGAATTATGTATATCAAGGTAGAAAACAAGTTTTTGAGAGAAAAACATAAAGGATGAGGTACAAGGTAGCTTACATGCAATCCAATTCATGGAGATCAAATATTTAAAATTTTTGTTCAAAATAAAATAATTAATTGGTAATAAATATATATATGAAATTTTCCTTTTTATCTTATCCAAATCAACCATTCTACAACAAATCAAGCCAAAGCTAGCCTAGTTAACCTATTTGATTAATTTACAGATGTTTCAAGCCAAAGAGTACTATTTTCATGATATAATGAATTTATTCATGTCTTTAATTCATAATTTATGTAGTATTTCAATATTTTTTTTATGTTCTAATGGCCACCAATCATAAGTTAGGCTACTAAGTCTATTTAGGCCTAGTAGGTCTATCTATTCAATCAAGTGGAGAAGATAATGGCATAGGAAATTGGAAATAAAAGTTAATTGGAGTTGTTATTGTATCTCAAGATATTCCAAATAATTTAAACTCATACTTGATAGCACCTTAATGTTTAACTAGGCCTTTGGATGAGTTTAATTATTCCCTTATCTTCAATTGGTTCAATTTCATGCACAACTCATTTTAAGTTCCAACTCATGATCCACCTCACTCCAATTCAGTTATCTAATTAAAAAATGGCATATAATGTTGGATAAATATCTTAGATTAGTCAATATGGGCCCACCATTTATCTTCCAATGCCATAGTTCATGCAAGGTTCATGCATTTATCATGTAAAACACCTAACGTAAGGAGAAGTCTTGAGAGGCTATTATTTTTAATTGTAAAAATAAATTGACTTGAGTTAATGTCTAATTAACTTATCCTTATCACCTCTATGCCACATTGGATATATTTATTATATTTTATATATATTGGATATTTTAATCCATTTTTCAAGATCCCTCAAGCTTCTATAGAGAGAATATACAAAAATTATAACTTGTACCAAAAATCAATAAAGAGAGTTTGCTTATAGATCAATTTATGGTTGTAGTGTGTACTTATGATTGTTGATTTGTATATAAGTGTGATATACATCTCATTTTATAGGTCCTTTCCTCACCTAATACTATTATTTCATCCTTTATAGGTCACTTGAAGAGTTAAGAATAGAAATTGTGTTGAAGATTGTTAGTATGCAATATCTTTAAGACCTCCATTTCCACACCTTCAATTTGCAAGCTTATTTCAAACATTCATTTGAAACACTAATTTTTAGGACTAATCTAAGAAATTTTTGTTGAAATTTTTTTCCATTTTGATCTATATTTGTGCCCAAGTTTCATAGTTTATAGAATATTAATCACTATTTAGGTGCATCACCATCATAACATAGATTTCATTTTCATTTTATTCCATACTCTTTTCATCCCAACATTAGATAAGTTTAGTAATTGATCCTAAATTCATATATTTAGAGGATCTAGCCTCATAACTAGAGGTTTGATCTAGATAAAAGTATCCCATAGCCTTAGATCATTCTAATGTTAGTCTAAATATGAGTTAGATTTGAGTAGTTTGATTTTAATTAGGTGATTTTTAGGTTGATAACAGTTCTAGCACACCTGATGGGACTATTTAATCATAGAAATTGAAGCATACATCTGCATATCTGAGTATAGTAAAAAATAATATGGTGTCATTTTTATATTTACATACATTTCATACCACCAAGAGTGGTGACAAGATCCTCTACAAAAGGGAAAGAGATAAATTTCACTGAGTTGTCTTTCCAATCAGCAAAGAAAAAGAAAGCTTCTCATTCTAATCAAAATCCCACACCACCAATTTAATTTATTTTTTTTCAAATAACTCCTCTAGTTAATATAAATATTATTTAACTAAACATTGTTGTAAATACCATACCCTATATGGTTGTTCCAAGAAGATAAGCCTTTGTGCCTTTCAATGGTGGTAGCCCCCTGAACATCAATCAATGTGATATCCTAGCTTTTTCCCTAAATTATCTTCCTTATTTTATAGGATAAATCCATTTAATCCTATATAAAATATTGAAAATATAGGTAACCTTTGTTTATTGCACCATGTGACAAAGTAAAATGTAGTAATGAGGTTGTTAGTAACTTTATTCAAAACCAAAACACTTCAATGGTACATGGGATTGACACCTGCATCAAACAATAATTGTGATGAATTTGGAGAATTCTTGTGTAAGCATTTTGATGACAAAAGAGATCATCTTTCATTGGTGGATTATGTTATAATAATAAAGAGTTTTACTCATAAATTTATGGTGGATTTCAATTACAAATTTTAGAAAACATGGAATAGAATCCTTATAGTTATCAAGCCTACTCCAAACTACGCATTTCTATACTATTTAAAAGATCTCAATTTAGATGTGGCTCTGATGATCCAATCTATGGGTGGAAATAGTTTACCCAAGGCTTATGAAGTGGAAATAAGGGCTTAAAAATACTCAATACAAACATGCAAATTATCTCTAAGGCCACCTATGCCTTTGTTTCCAAAGATCCATCTTCTTTCTCATATTATTGCTCTAATTCTAGATTTAGTAGGTATTTATCAAATAGAGGGTAATTAGATTGGTATATTGGGGAAGATAGAGAGTCTTCTCAAATCTCATAATAACAAGTTGGTTGTAATGGAAAGGCAAAAATATCCATCTTATAGGCCCTACCAGAATCCTAATCAGAATTATCAGTATAATAGGCCACCCTATCAGTCCAATCAGTAGGGACAAGGGTAGAATTCTCAATCAAGGTAATATAATCCTAATTATTCAAGCAATTCTAGATCCATAGTGCTAACTCAAAAAAAACTATGCCTAGGAAGTACAATGGAATACTCAATGGGATCAAACAAATAACATGGCAATGGCTCCAACTGGTGAGAGTTCTCAACAATATTATATGCAGTAGAGTTCAAATCCTCCACATGACAATCAACCACCTTCTTAGCATAAGGAAGATTATCTACCATATGAGACATTCCTTCTTTCACTCAAGCAAAGGTGCCTAATTAGAAAGGATAAGGTAGTATTAAATCACCTATTGAAACTATGTTTGTTAACGTCTAGGAAGGTGAGAATTCATTTGAGCACATGGTTGTAAATCAAGGGCAAAATATGTCCAATGTTGATAATTTTTTTGCAGCCCATAAAAAATCTAATAAAAGGGTAATTGGTGAAGTTTCATGTCCTAAAAAAGGAAATCCTCTTCCTTCTGAGCCACCCAAAATGACCACCACTCAACATATGCCTCAAAAGACATCAAATCAATAATCACAAGATCCAAAGGGATACAATTTTAAGGGTCCTTACATTACACAATTCACATAGCATTTAGGTACCATTTTTACTTCTAAATTTCATCCTAGGATAGCCCCTTCTCCATTGAGTATTTTGGATCAAATGAAGAAGTTTTATATATCAATTTCTATGTGGGATGCAATACTAATCCTAGATCAAAATGAGTTTCTACAAGAAGATCTTTCAAAGATTAATATCATATATAGACAACCTAAAAATGCAAGAGTAAGTAATGTTCTAAAAAATTAAAATAAATTTATTAATACTGAAGCTCCAAAGGTGACTAAGCCTCATCCCTTTTATCTATATGTTATCATAGGAGATTGTCTAGTTCATAATTGTATGATTGACAGTGAGGCTAGTACCTCTATCATGCCCAAATCATTAGGTAACAAACTATAACATCAGTATAAAACCCATGAGAAAGGTTTATTATAGTTAGATGGGTTTATTACAAAGACTATAAGGTGTTGAGAGATATTAAATTCATACTTGTTGCTTGTCCAAATTTTTCCATTCCATAAGATGTGGTCATTATTAATTTACCTCCTTATTTTGCACTATGCCTATCTAGAGATTTTACTGCTAAGATAGGAAGATACCTTTCTTTAAATTTGTCCTACATGGTTTTTAGAACTATGTATGGTACCAAAGTCACAATAAGATCTGAGCCAATTTATAGATTTCACCTAGAACCTTATATGCCAAATATGTCATGTGAATTGTAGTATTTTAGAACAAGATGAAAATATTAGTGATCAAGAACCTTCTAAGTCACTTGAAGGTATATCAGATCTACTCCTTGATGAGTGAGATGTTTATAACTATGGATATGATCCTGAAAAAAGTATTGATGAATCAAGTTTTGGTGTCTATTGTATTCATGAAGAAGGTGACTTATTGCCTTGTTTTGTTAGTTCAATACAGGATCAAGGAGTGTGGAATTCATGCTTTGATGGATCCAGATCAAATAATGGAAGTGGGGATGGTTTAATGTTAATTTTGCCTCAAAATCAAAGTTATTACTCTTATGTTAGATTTTAGTTTAGTTTTACATCAAATACTATAGAGTATGAAGCTCTTATTCATGGCCTTAAATTGGCTAGAAAGAGGGGTATTAAGCTTTTATAGGTCAAAGGTGATAGTGATTGACAGGGATGCGAAACACCTGAAGCATACAATTGATTACCAAACTTCAAGCAACTTAATATGCGGAAATAACCAGAATCACCAAGTAACTAGAATTCAGAATAACACAGCATATGAGAGACAATACACAACTTGTATTAACACTTTATACAGAAAAGAATACAATAAAGAAGATGCCACTTCTTCTCCACCACCTTACAGAGGTTTCCCACACCTCAAGTGAATAGTAATTCTTCTCCCCAAAGCTCTCCCTCTCACAGGTCCCAACACCCAACTCAAATACAGAGTTGGTGTTCACCTCCCATGCTCCACGCACACCACAAGTGCTCCACGCACTCCACAAGCACTCCACGTGCTCCACAAGTACTCAAGGTACTTTAAGTAGATCTCCCATGAATTTGCAACAACCTGTAATTCAACAGACCATACTTATGGAAGGAACTCCCTTGCCTTCCTCTCTGCTCTATCCGAGTACACACCTGTACTCCAAGTAGATCCTGCCTGATACTACTCCCTGTTGTGTTGTTGTCTATATGACCTTGCACACCTGCAAATCAAATAACGGTTCTGCTCACCTGTGAACCTCGACCTTGCACACACATACACCTACAGATCAATGATCTTACTTACCATGTAGATCTCCTATATAGGCCATGCAACTGTGACCAAGATCCTACACTCCTGAAGAACCCAGCTGGCTCTCCAATCCAGCACCAACACACCTGGTACTGAGGCACTAGGAGGAACACACCATTGCTCTACCTCACACATAGAAGGAGCTTATAATTATGCTCTCTTACTCCCTAGCACACATTTCCAATACAACCATGAGTCTATTATATAGATCTCATCCAAACAATAATTAGACATCTAATTACAATAATTAGATCCGCAGCTCTCAGTCTAAAAATAGATCTCTTCATGCAAACACTTGGTTCGTTAGCTAACTGCCCATAACAAGCGTAGTCCGAACCACACAGGTGACCGACGTCGGTCCCTGTCTGCCTGGAGGTGACCGACGTCGGCCGATATATGACCGATGTCGGTTGCTTCCCTTTGCTATCCTGCCGATGTCGACTGATCAAACTGACCCCAACTTCTCTGCAACTCAGCAACCTTCAGCAACCTCCTCTCCTGTTTGCATCAGTGAAGCTTTTAGCTCCACAATCCTAATAGTGATTGGGTAGTGAAACAAGTTAGAGGTTTGATTAAAATAGATAATCCTATTTTAAATTCCTAAAAACACAAATTTTATGACCTTATATAAGAATTCTAAGCATTTGATATTTGTTCCATTCCTAGATGAGCCAATCAACATGTGGATAGATTTGTTACCATAGGAACACAGTATGATATTGTGGATCATCTAAAGTACACTAAAAATTAGATTCAAATCAAGGTTATATGTAGGCCTTCAGTGGGATGGAAAGAAGTGTATTTTTTTTTTAGGTGAAAGGTGATATTGAGTTGGTAGTGCAACAAGTTAGAGGTTTGAGTATAGTAAAGAATCATCTTCTAAAGGCCTACACACATAGATTTTGGGACCTTATGGAATATTTCTAGGTATTTGATATTTTCTCCATTCCTAGAGGAGATAATTAGCATGTGGATAGACTTATTTCCATAGGATCATAATATGACATTATAGATCAACTCAAGGACACTAAAAATCAGACTCAAATCAAGATTGTATGCAAGCCTTTAGTTCCAAATAATGATGTAAGTTGTGAAGTTTTTGACAGTGACATACAAATAACTTGTTTCTTATTAAATGAGGTATAATTATCCTCAAAGAATCATGATAAATTGTAAATCCAATATGAACATCAGATTGTGTAATTAATATCAAATAATCTACCTAAAGTTTTGGTCACTTTATAAAAATACTTGATCATCTTCATTAAATAGTTGAAGGTTATCAATTCAAGTTGGGAAAATTTAACTCTAATATTGAGAGAGGATATTTCATATCATTGTGTAAGGAGTTAATGGATGTATTTACTTTTGACTATCATGATTTAAAATGTTTTGATCCCAGGTTATCACAACATACTATTGAGATTGAATAAGATGTAAAACCAATAAGATAGAAGCAAAGGACAATCAACTCCAAGGTTTAAATCCTCATGAGAAAGGAACTTACAAAGATAATTAAAATATATATAATATTTTATATCAAGCATTCAAGATGCATAGAAACCCTTGTACTTATGAAAAATAAAAATGGAGAGATAAGGTTATGTGTAGATTTTAGAGATCTAAACAAAGTGTCATTGAAATATCACTATCCTCTTCCCTCCATAGATAAAATTTTGTAAAAAGTATCAGGTTCACATATGTTGACTCTATTAAATGGGTGTTCAAGTTACAACCAAATATTGGTGAAGGAGTAAGACCAATATAAAATAGCCTTCACCACCAAATGGGATACTTATGTATATAAGAAGATGCCCTTTGGAGTCTCAAATATTAGAGCTACTTTATAAAGGGAAATGAATGTTGATTTTCATGGTATTTTGACTAAAATGGTTTTATTTTATCTTGATGACATTATTGTATTTTCAAAGGATATTAATGATTAGATAACACACTTGAGATTGGTTTTTGATAGATGTAGACAATTTGGAGTTTCCTTGAATCCAAAGAACTACATCTCTTTAGTACATGAGAGAAGACTTCTTAGACATGTGTCCAAAGCTATAATTTCCATTAACCTAGAAAGAATAGAATAAATACTTCATATATCATTTCCTAAACATAAGAAAGGATTTCAAAGCTTCTTAGGAAAGATCAATTTTATCAAAAGGTTCATTCCTAATTTTACATAATTGGTAAGGCCACTTAGCCATATGCTTAATAAGCATCAATAGTTCACTTAGATTAAGGAGGGTAAGATAATTTTTGAGGCCATAAAATATTAAATTATTCAAGATCCTACTTTTCTCAATCTTGATTTCAGTAAAGATTTTTTTATGTATTCTTTCTCTACATGTAATACAATTTCAGCCATGCTTATGCAACAAAATAGTGAAGGTTTAGAGCAATCCATTGCTTTTTTTAGTCAATAATTGGAGTGATATTAAGAGAGGTATTATTGTGTTGAAAATAATTTTATTTATTTTATAATAGGTTTGAAAAAAATTAGACATTTTTTTTCCAATAATAATATTTTTCTAATGGTAGCTCATCTTAGTGTGAAGGATTTTGTCCTTAACATAGAATTAAGTGAAAGGAGGGTTGGATGGGTCACCAAGTGCATATGATATGAAATTTAATTTAAGGTCAAAAAAATATTTATATGTAGATTATTATATGAACATATTTTAGCAGATGTGAAATAAGAAAGAGAGGTGATTTTGATAGTTCAAGACACTCAACATGAAGCTGAAACTATCTCTACTTCTAGCTGTACACAAGACATTGCTAGATGCTTTTAAATAGTAGAGTATCCTAAAAGTTTAAATTCATAAAATAGGAGAAAATTCAGGTTTAAATCAATACCTTACATCCTTATTTATGGATTTATCTTTAAAAATGACATTGGAGGTATGTTTTCAAGGTGTGTTGAAACTAGTCAAATTAACAAGCTTTTAGAGCAATTTCATGATAGTCCTTTAGGAGGCCACTTTGCAGCCAAGACTATAGCAGAAAAAATAATTAGAGATGGTTATTTTGTTCCTAGTTAAATTATTCACATACATGGGTTAGATAATGTGAAAAGTGTGTAATGTTTACATGAAAATAAAGACTAGTTGTTATGCCATTGAAGCCTATTCAGGTTGAGTACACTTTTATGCAATGGGGTGTAGAATTAATTGAAATGATTCATGCTTCAAACATTATTGGTCATAAGTGGGTGTTTATATCTATATATTATTTTACCAAGTGGGTGGAGGTAGTTCCATTGAAAGAGGCAAATGAGAACTTAGTTCTTGAGTTCTATGACAAATTAGTTCCCTATTTTAGAGTCCCTTCAACTAGTACATCAGATAATGCTTTAGAATTTAGTAGTGAAAAATGTATGTGAATGGGATATTTATAATTTAATTTATCTAAAATATTCATAAAATTATTATCCACATGGAAATGGACTTATAGAATCCACTAAAAAGAACCCGATTTAAATCATCAAGAGAAAAATGGAAGTTAATTAGAGATCATAGCATACAAAGTTGAAGACTATCTTATGGGAAAATAGAATCACTCTAATAATACCATTATTAATTCAACTTATATTTTAGTTTATGTATTAAAATTAGGCTACCTATTTCATTAAAATTTCAAACTTTGGATCTTGCACATTAGCAAGAACTTAATTGAAGGAAACAAGAGATGATGTCATGAATACCATGAGGTTAAAACAATCTAAATTCAATAATTTTTTTGACAAAATATATTCATGAAAGACATTTCATCAAGGAGACAACACTAAAATGGGATGAAGAATGTGCTAAACCATGTAAACACTCCAAATTTGATAACCTTTAGAATGGCCCATATTTTGTCATTGATTACAAGTAAATCAATGCTTTCCAATTATACAAACTAAGTGATGAGTAACTTCCTATGAATGGGATTTTTCTCAAGTACTAATATTATGAGAGTCATTCCTTTGTACATAGTCATAGTTTCATTCCTCTAAGTGCACATGTTGCACATGCTTTGTTAGTTGTTATTTTACTTCAGTAGTTAGTTGTTGTTTTTAGTTTCATGTCTTATTTGTTTGTTTGTGTCAAATTCTTAAAGTTTTCATAGTTTTTGAGTATATTCCAAGGTCTGATTTAGCACAAATATTTTGAATTTTCTTGACCAACAAGCTGGTCAACCCCTAGAAGTCACTAGAAAGGTTGGTAATTTATCCTGTCAAGGTCAAATTCCAACCCTTATAATAAAAAATTTCCATAGTCATCATAGTGTCTTGTTTTTAAATTAAAAATTGAGTTGGTTCCATGTCAATTTCATTATTTCAAGCATTTTTATGAGGTTTTGATAGAGTGTTAGTTGGTTATATGGTTTGAAAGTGCTCTAAAGGAGATGGTGAAAAGAAGATAATTGGTGACTCATCATGAATATTTTCCAATATATTTCAGAATAATGAAGGTATGAAATGAACTATAAACTTAAGAATATTATAAAATGTATTAAAATTTTAATTTGAAGCCTTTCATAAGGCTATCACATGCTTATTCAACATTCAATGGCAGTTGTTCTTAAAAAAAAACTATGTTATTTTGCAAAAAAGGATGAAAATTGGTCCTTAACTATAAAATATGGTATTAATAGTTTATTAAAATAGTCAATCTACCTTTTAAAATATTAATATATGTGAATTCATATTATTTAAAAAGTTTAATTTTTTAAAAAGCCACTTAAAGTAATTTCAAGTGTGAAAAAGGTTATTTTGGGGCTCTCGTGTGCCAATTTTGGCAATTAAAAGGGTAAAATGATTAAATATTTTTTATAAACTCATGAAATACTCATAAATATTCTTCAATATTCTTATTTGGGTGGTGGAAGAGCTTAAGTTTTAATAAAAGGTTAAAAAAGAGCCATTTCATGCCTTTTTTATGAAGAGTATAGAATTCATACAACCATCCATACAACAGGGACCTAAAATAGGAGAATCAAGATATGAAATAAGTTCATGAATAATTTCACGGAATTTGGAGGCAAAACATGCCCAAAACTAGTCACCTATATGTAATTGATTTCTTTGCACAAAAGGACTACCTCACAAGTTCCATGATGGTACAACCATTATAGAGAATGTACAAGTTTAAAAATTTTAATAGATAAATTAGAATTAGATATATTATTGATGGTGTAATTTGATATGAATTTGGCATCATATCCTTTAAGAACCATCCATTTCATGTCAGGTTTAATTCTACAATCTTTCATCCATGAAAGCAACCAATTTTTTGATATTTATCCTCACCAGGGCATCATTTCAATAAATTTCAAATTTTTAGGCATTCTTTGGGACATTTACTTCATCTCCATATCATCCATGAGTCCTTTTTCACATGTGTGAGATCCATACAAAGTACCAGAAGACAATCAATGCAAAGCTACATTATACAATCATGTAAAGGAGTTTTGTATGGTCAAGGAGAGAGAATGAATTTCAAGTTTTCTTGGAATTTTGTTTACAGGGTCTCCATGATCACATGTTTTCCAAGTAGGTTTATTAATATATTCCTCAATTTTGATATCTAAGAATCCATCATGTTCTCTCAAGCATCTCAAAGGAATCCCATTTTAGTAAACTTTAAAGAAATTAACATATTTTAAGGTTTCTTACATACTCATATGATTCTTTTTTGCCTCTTATACTCCTCCAATAGCCTCAAAACTAATACATTAGGTCAAGGATATCCTCATGCTTCCATATAAATCTTAAACTTGATCTTGTTATACTCTTTTGGTCCTCATGTCACTCTATCTCTCATACACTCTCATGCACTATATTCTCTCATTATGTTCAAGCCTCTTTTCCATTTTCAATTCATGGTTTTCATCTCCCATGCATCACCACCCCTTTCACCCATATCCATCTCACCAGTCCACCATGAGGAGTCAATAACAAGTAAGAATTTATCACTACTCTTCAAGATGGATATATACACACCAAGCAAGCATCTAAATATTCAAGGAATGATGACTTACAATAGAAAAAGGGGTTCTCAGTAAATATTTTGAGGAGATGTTTTATTAAGGACACTAGAATGCATAGTTATCACATGAAAATTTTTCAATCCTCAAATTAAAATTGTTTAGAAGAAAATACAAGTTCACTAATATTATTTTGTTACCTTCTTCAAAGTCAAACTAAGTCATATCCATAAAATTCAGTCATAACATAGTCATCATATGAGTGATGAAGGGGATAATTCTTGAGAAGGTTTGGTTATGACTTGAGTGTGATGAAGAAGGACCATCAATGAACTATTATCAATCCTAATATGACTCAATTTATGTCATAAACTTTTAAGAGGCAATCATGCTTATAATCCAGTGTCCTCAAAGGAACCTACATGCTTGAGTGAGGTCAAACCAACATTGGTAAGGGATTTGATGCACCTACATGCCTATCAAAATGAAAATAATGAAAGTTTATTCATTCTCATACATAAAAAAATAATATGAAGTGATCACCAAAAAGAAAGCCAAAGGGCAAAAACTATAAGCCTTAAGTGGCTCAAGAAGCACAAATGCAACCTACAACTAGCCTCAATTGTAAGATATAACAAAGAATATGGAATACATCCTTGAAGATGACTAAAAGACATAAATATTAAAGAGATTTATGAATTTTTTTAAGAGAAACTTTTAGGGATCAAGTCATGACACTTTGTGTTTATCAAAGTTCCTTAAGGCCTAGACCTTGAACTCAGTCCGTACAAGCCTTAATAAAAGCAAACATAGTTAGACATGGGATGAGAAGGTTTATTTTAATAGAGATTGTGATATTTATTGAGAGATAATACATGGTCTTATAAATAAATTCATACATATGAGTTATGGACTATTAAAAGGTTTTAAGGAGAACCAAACATAGTTTAATATTCCTTTTCAATAAAGACACACCTACAACCATCTATAGGCTTTCCTTAAGCTAGTAGGGTTGAAATAAAGTGGTATTAATAGCTTGGTATTATGTTAAAGAGGAATTTAATAATTATATAGGATAAAAATTTTCAAGAGGAGGTGATAACTTCACATGACATCAACTAAGCCATTTCATCTCAAAGGACCACCTACAGTCACAAAATACAATCAAACATATAAGGATAGTCCTATCTTTAAAAGGGCAAAGAGTGTTTATAACACAATGATCTATTAATTATTCCCATGGTATGAAAGTTTCATAATATAATGATTATTTGAGGTCAAGGATCAAGTGAGGGTTTTCAAACATTCATTGACTCCATCATTTCATCACAATTGGTAACCTACAGTCAAATCAAGAGTGCTAGTACATAGGATTATTTTAAGATCATAGATAATGAGGGAAAAGTGATAAATTTTATGAATTTTCTTGATTATATATGGTTAATTATAACAATTAGGTTTAAAATGGATGAGATAGGGCTATAAACACCTGGTGTTATAGCCAAAACCTCCCCAGACATGCACCTACATCTATAACAATAGAATCCACCATTCAATCTAATATGAACTTTGATGATTATAGTGGCCTATAGAGGAGTTATATGGTTACAGTGGTTTAATAATAAAATGATGTTTTTTATGCATCATGAACTCAAAAATTAGGATGATATGGAATTCCAAGTACTAAGATGACATAGTCAAGGTAGATTGAAACCTCACCTATAGCCATACATGGAAACTTTTCTACCATAATCATATGCCATTAAAGGTCAAAGTTGAGATATGTAAGTTAGGTGAAATTTTAAATTTAATTAATCATAAATTAATTAATCAAAATACATCATCAAAACCTTGATCAAGCACTAGGACACTACTAATCATAAATAAAGATATAGGACAAGCCTATTGTACAGATTGTGACTATTTAGATGCCTAAAGGCATAACTTGAGGTGTAAAATGGATAGAAGGATCTTATAAATATGTTATAAAGTGAAATTATGAGTCTATAAATTATAATTCATGATGACATGGATACTAGACATCTTGAAAACTCATGAACAATACCTACATTAGTGATAAAACACAGTTACCATGAATTTTCTTGGAGTAAAGTCATCCATAGGTGGCATATGGTTATTAATTGACCAATTGAGGGTTTTAAAAATGAAATGAGGAGTTTAATAATGCATAAAATTCATATTAACATTTTTTTAATCTCAAAAAAATTTGGAAAATATAAAATATGATCATAGGCCTAGTGAAACTAGACTAAGTAGGCAAATCACACTAGTTTCTAGTAAATTGAGCCTAAAGGACAAAGTATGCATCCAAATGACTTGAAATTTTGTGGATGTGGCAATAATTAATTTATTAACACATATTAAATATTTTTTAAGTAATTTTATTAGTGTAAATACTCACTATTTTGACACAATCTTGAGCCTATCAAAACACATGAAGAAGCAGACAATTCAAACTAGTTTATAGTCAAATGGACCTACAAGACAAAGTATACATCAAAATGGTATAAAATTTTGTTTATTTTATAATTTTTACATAATATAACAATAAAAAAATTTATAGGTAAAATTATCAGTTTATATTCTCAATATTTTTACATAGTCATCAACGTATCAAAACATAATTAAGATCCAAGCAGACATTTTTTGTAAGGTGCATACAAGTCAAAAAGATATTTTTAAATTTATGATAATGTTTTTAAAAAAAATTAAGGGTAATTTAAAATATATAAAATAAATTTGTTATGTGGTAACACTCCATTATCCAAATAAGCCATGCCCTTGAGGGCTAATGCAAGCAAGCAGGTCTAAAACATGTATAACCATGTGATGGAGAAAAGGAGCTAAGTTATGCATATAGATGGAAATTTTGAGCCATAAAATTAATTTTTATATATTATAAACTCTATTTTTCACCTTCATTACCAATTTATTAGCACACACAATAACTTAGATGAACATGGCTAAAAGAGGTAATTTTGAACTAGAAATCAAGGAAAGAAAGGGTAGATGCACATTAAAAGGTTTTAAGAAGAAATTTGGGATATTAAAATATCTCATTAAAACTTATAAAAATATAATTATAGGTCATTTGGTACATTTCCAAAAGTAGATAGGTATGTAAGTCAAAACAAGCAGTTGTTTCTATGTAAGGTGAAGAGAAATGACTTGATCAATCCTATTTCATGACTCTAAATCATCATACAAAGGTAATTAATGTTTAAAATAGTAAATATGAGCCTTAAAAATAATTAATAAGTTAATATATTCAATAAAATATGTAGATACATATAATTGTTCTTAACATCTCAAGACAAGGCCATAAGAAGGGGGTAGAAGGAGATAAATCAACATCATGAGGGAACTCTAAAACATAATTAACATCATAATCATGTCCTAAGGGGATTTTTTTCCATGTTTGATCCATAGGGAATTATTACAATTGATCATCTTTGCCAAGGAGTACCATAAAATGCCTAAAAAGCCTATTTTCCACCTTGAGATGAGATTTCACGTACTCACCCTATTTCATACATTTTACATGGGAATATAAGGAATTTGGGGGAGTTAAATGGAATAATACACCAAAACAAATTTGCATATTTCAGAGTTTCATGGCCCAATAATTATGAATAATCATTAAGATCTTAGAGCATTATTAAACCCTTGTAAAATCCCACTAGCAAACATGTTTATAAAGATATGAAGAATTATACAATTAAATACATTAAAAAATATTTAATTTTTCTTTGATCATGAATTATACTCTAATATATTCATGAACATGGCCATTATTTGTATGGAATTATATGGATCAAGGTATAAAATAGGTTTTTGAGAGAAAACAACACAAAAGATGAGGTACAAGCTAGTTTACATGAAATCTAATCCATGTAAATCAAATATTTAAATTTTTTCCTCGCCACAAAATCATCAATTGGTCAAAAATAATCTTGAAAGTGTCCTTTGTAACTCATCCAAATTAGCCACTCTAAAGGAAATCAAGCAAAAGCTAGCCTAGTCAACCTGTTTGACTAATTTTCAAATGTTTCAAGCCAAGGAAGAATATTTTCATGATATGATGAATTTATTCATGTCTTTAATTCATAATTTTTATAGGTTTTCAATATTTTTTTATGTTATAATTTCCACCAAGCATAAAAGTTAGGCTACTAGGTCTATTTATTCAATCAAGTAGAGAAGATAATGGCATAGGAAATTGGATATAAGAGTTGACTAGAGTTGTTATTATCTATTAAGATATTAAAAATCATGTAATCTCATACTTTATGTCATCTTCATGTTCAACTAGGCCTTTAGATTAGTTTAACTATTCCTTTACTAATCTTTAATTGGTCCAATTTCATGCACAACTCATCTTGAGTTCCAACTCATGAGCCAACTCACTTCAATTCATTTTTTTAATTAAATAATGGCATATCATGTCTTAGAAATATCTTACATAATTAAAAATGGTCCCACCATTTTTTTTCCAATGCTAAATTTCATGCAAGGTTTAGGCATTTGTCATGTAAAGCACCTAACACAAGGAGAAGTCTTGAGAGGCTATTGTTTGTTATTATAAAATAAAATTGACTTGAGTTAATATATAATTGACTTATCCTTCTCACCTCTATGTAAAATTTGATATATTTATTCTATTATATATATATATATATATATATATATATATATATATATATATATATATATATATATATATATATGCTTTTAATCCATTTTTCATGATCCCTCAAGTTGGTATAGAGAGAATATACAAAAATTGTAACTTTCACATGAAATCAATAAAGAAAGTTTGTTTACAGATCAATTTATAGTTATAGTGTGTACTTGTGATTTTTTATTTGCATATAAGTGTGATATATATCTTCTTATATAGGTATTTTCCTCACCTAATACTATTATTTCATCCTTTATAGGTCACTTGAAGAGTTAAGGATAGAAATTGTGTTGAAGATTGTTAGTATGCAGTGTCTTTAAGCCTCCATTTTCACACCTTCAATATGCAAGCTTCTTTCAAACCTTCATTTGAAACACTAATGTTTAGGACTGATATGAGAAATTTTTATTAACAAATTATTCCTTTTTGATCCATATGTGTTCCCAAGTTTCATAGTTTATATAAGATCAATCACTATTCAAGTGTGTCACCATCATAAAATAGATTTCATTTTTAGTTTATTCCTTACTCTTTTCATCCCAAAATTAGATAGGTTTAGTAATTGATCCTAAATTCATGTATTTAGAGGATCTAACCTCAAAACTAGAGGTCTAATCTAGATATAGGTATCCCAAAGCCTTAGATCATTTTAATGTTAGTCCAAATATGAGTTAGATATGAGTAGTGTGATTTGAATTAGGTGTTATTTAGGTTGATAGCAATTCTAACACACCCAATGGGACTACTTATTCATAGGAATTAAAGCATACATCTACATATCTGAGTATAGTAGAACATTTTAGGGTGTTATTTTCATATTTACATATATTTCATGCCACCAACAATGGTTACGAGATCTTATACAAAATTGAAAGAGATAGATTTGACTAAGTTGTATTTCCAATCAATAAAGAAAAAGAAAGATTCTCAGTCCATTCCAAATCCCACATCACTAGTTTCCCCTATTATTATTCAAATAACTCCTCTTATTTAGACAAATATTATCTAGCCAAACATTATTTTAAATCCCATACACCAAATGGTTGTTCCCAGAAGATAAGCCTTTGTGCCTTTTAATGGTGGTATCCCCTTAAACATCAATCAATGTTATAGTCTAGCTTCTACAGTGAAGTATCTTCCTTATTTTATATGATAAATCTAGTTACTCTTATAAAACATATTGCATATATAACTAACCTTTGTTTAGTGTACCATGTGACTCAATAAAAATGTAAAAATGAGGTTATTATTAACTTCATTCAATGTCAAATCACTTTAATGGTATAGGTGATTGACACCTACATCAATAAATAACTGGGATGAATTTGGAAAATTCTTATGTAATAACTTTGAGGACAAAATTGATCATCTTTCACTAGTGGATCAAATTAAAATACTCAAGAGGTTTCCTCATGAATTTATGGTCTATTTCAATTACAGTTTTCAAAAAACCTAGAATAGAATCCATGCAGTTTGTCAAGCCTACTCTAAACTATGCATTTATGTACTACCTAAAAGCTCTCAATTTAGATGTGGTTGTGATGATCCAATCCATGAGGAGAAATAGTTTACCCAAGGCTTATGAAGTGAAAATAAGGGGTGAAAACTACTTAATACAAGCATGCAAATTATCTCCAAGGCCACCTATGCCTTTGTTTCCAAAGATTTATCTTTATGCCCCTACTATTGCTCTAATTCTAGATTCAATAGGTCTTTATCAAATAGTGGGTAATCAAATTGACAGACTAGGGAAGATAGAGATTCAACTCAAATATTATAGTAACAAGTTGGTTGTAATAGAAAGCTAAGAATCACCACCTTATAGGCCTTACCAAAATCCTAATTAGAATTATTAGTATAATAGGCCACCCTATCAGTCTAATCAGTAAGGACAAGGGTATAATTCTTAATCAAGGCAATATAATCCTAATAATTTAAGCAATTCCAGATCCATAGTGCTAACTCAAAGCAGCTATGCCTAGGAAGTAAAATGGAATATTTAATGTGATCAAAAAAATAACATGGAAATGGCTCTAACTAGTGATATTTCTCAACTATTTTCTATACAATCGAGTTTAGCTCCTCCTCAACATGATAATCAGCCACCTTCTTAGCATCAGGAAGATTTTTTACCATGTGGATACATTCCTTCCTTCACTCAAGCATAGGTGCCTAATTAGAAATGAGAAGGTAGTAGTAAATCACCTACTAAAACTATGTTAAATTTTAGGAAGGTGAGAATTCATTTGAGCACATGGTTGTAAATCAAGGCCAAAATATGTCCAATGTTGATAATTTTATTGCAACCCATACTAGATCCAAGAAAAGAGTAATTGGTGAATGTTCAAGTCCTAAAAATTTATCTCTTCTTCATTCTTAGCCACCCCAAAATACCACCACTCAAGATGTGCCTCAAGAGACATCAAATCAGAATGCACAAGATCCAAAGGGACATAATCTTAAGGGTCCTTACATTCTACAATTCACACAAAATTTAGGTATCACTTCTACTCTTAAATCTCATCCTAGGATAGCCCCTTCTCTACTAATTATTGTGGATCAGATGAATAAATATATTATATCAATTTCTATGTGGGAGACACTGCTAATCGTAGGTTAAAATGAGTTTCTTCAAGAGGAGTTTTCAAAGATCAATATCACAGATAGAAAACCTAAAAAGGAAAGAGTAAGTGTTGTTATAAAAAATTAAAATAAATTTATTGAGCCTCAAGCTCCAAAGGTAATGAATCATCCTCCATTTTATCTTTATATTATCATAGGATATTATCTAGTTCACAATTGTATGATTAACAGTGGGGCTAGTACCTATGTCATGCCTAAATCAATAGCTGACAAATTAGGACTTTAGTATGAACCCCATGAGAAAAGTGTCTTGCAATTAGATGGGTCTCCTAATTTAATAGGATCACCAAGGTTGTTGAAGACTCTAGGGGTGGAAATTATTATTAGATAAGGGGTTTGCAAAGGTGGTGTTTTTAGAATTGTAGGAGATAGCCTAGGTTATGACATAGGATGTGTTAGATCGGCTAAATTTGTGGAATAAGCTACATTTATGGCATAGGTTGAGTAGATGGTGTTTACACTATTTAAACATGATGAAACTTAGTTACACCATTACATAAAACATTATTATTGTATTTTTATGGCTTGGGTTTTTCATAATTGCTAGCTAAGTAGGTGTAGACATTTATGTTTGGACTGAGATAGGGTTTTGACTTGGGATTGAGTTTTAGTTTTGGCTTTAATTCTAGTTTGAGGAGGTCAACTTAATAATCCCTTTATTGATTATGTCCTTTTTTATTTTTATACCTTTATTAATTATATCCTTTAAAGTGTGTGCACATTGAAGCTCCAAGTGATAGGATATTTTGTTGTGCAAATTTTTGGTAAATAAAACTGCCAATTATTTATCTAGTAATTTATGGGTGAAGTGACTAGAAATCACTCTCCATCTTTATAAGTAGCTCATAAATATCTCACCAACTTTCTATTTATCCTAACTCAAATGAATTACTAAAATCTCATGTTCAAAATTTTAGGAGAAATTTTTTACAAATTTTTCTGAGAGATCATAAGATTTAGATAGTGAATTCTTCGACAACTTAAGAAACCATTCTAAATCCTATCTAACTAGACTTCAAGTAAAAAGGAGTAGGTAGAAGTCACTATAGGCCACTAGCTATAAATTTACAAATAACTCTGTTATATTCCCCTTAGGGTCTCCTTTACCCTTATACTTGTCAAATTTCTATGGCCCATAACCTAGAGGAAATGGTATCTGAGGATACTCCATGTTAAATGGATATGAACACATGTCATTCAATTTTAACTTCTTGGTTTTATTTCTCATTTTAATGGATATAATTATATCATTCATTTTATTTATTTATTGGGATAATAAACTTTATGGCACATTTAGTTTTGGTTGTGTTTAGGTGGTAAAATTTGTATTTCCTTGACTAGGGTACAATGTAGGAATGAAGTATTATGGAACATTGGTTTGATGGGTGAATTAACCATTAATATGAATCTATGCATTGATATGAGGCTATTTATATTTCATGTTTTATTGGTAAGTATTATATTTCATATTTGGATTATGGCCTTGGGTTTGAGGGATTTAGGGTTATGATGGTAGTGTATGGATTTTTGGAAGGTATTGTGCCTACTGAGTTTGAGTAGGGACTTTTTTTGACTAGTCAAATCTATCTAAATAAAGGGGACTTATTTTTGACCAAATCCCTACCTTTGAATATGTATCACTTTTTAAGTACAAGGTAATGGTTTCCTAATATGTAATTTTTGGACATTATCACCTCTTTATTGAACAAATGCCTATTGTGAGCTGAATGCTTATTGGGTGTTTGGAATTTATTATTGAATAATAGGATTATATTGTTGATTAAATAATGTTTTTAATTTTTTTACATTGGTCTATGAATTTTAAGGTACATTTGTCACTACCTATTGAGGTGGAACATATTTTCCCTCTCTTGGGGTGGTGTAGTGTTCTACCATTATTGTGGTGGTAAATTGTTCTATACTTGTGGTCATATAATATTAGCCATAACTTGTCTATTTGGGATAACATTTATCACTTATTGAGGTAAATCATCGGATGAAACTTGATTACTTATCCCATACTATTACATGTTTGAAGAATCAACTAGTTAAAGAGGGGAGTAACCTGCTGTGATTGGGAACTATGCATTCCTACCACATGCTATTGTGATCTACTCATGGTATTAAAAAGAGGAACTTGATTTTGTATATTATTTTTTTGTGAATTTATCCCACCTTTTCTAGAATTGGAAGACACTTGTGTGTTATCCACTGTATTTGGCACATTATCATGAGTAGAATCCATAGTCACTTCCTCAATGAATGGAACATTAAACATGTCACCTAATGAGTTAGTTTGATCAAATGGGTCTACACATAGATTAACATGAACTAATTAATCAATTTTAAATCTTTTTTAAGGAGTTAGTTCTATGATTAGAGAATTTTATATGGCCATGACATTGAAGTTTTGTACTAGATTGAGATAAGCCTGATATGCTTGTTGTATTTACATGAATTGGTCCCCCATGGGGCCCTTTCCCTTGGAAATCATGTTAAAATCTTGGTATGAAATCAACATGAGTGATTAAGGGTCAATATTAGAGGCTTACTCGATGGTTTGGGTATAAGGTACATTTTTATTAACTCTGACTAGACTAGGTAGGTTTTTATGGGAAAAATCCTCTAGAAATTTGACCCCTGCCTCTATATCTCTAACACAAACCTCATCCTTATTTTCAAAAAAGTGATGATATAATAATTATGGGTCATATTTTGATGGCATGATAACATATTAAGGTTTTTTAAAACTTATTTTATAAATAACACACTAGCAAGATATTGAGTTGTTTGGTTTTTCTCTTGACCTAGATAAGGAGGTGTATTAACTAGGTAGTGTGATAACAGATCTTGGATTTATTCCACATATTGATAAATTTAATGAATATATGGATACATCTCAAAAAATACATCATCACCATATGGTTCCTAAATAAAGGCATTATTTGTGACTATGTTATTGTAATTTAGATTTTACATGGTTCCACTATGTGTGTAGTGAGGTATATCTAAATCCATGACTAACATCTCATGAAGAAAATGTCTAGAGTTCACAAAAACTCTTGAAACTTGGTTTGAAATACTTTTTTGATGCTTGTCTAGAAACATGCTCTAAATAGAAAACTTGGTCTATTATTTCAAATGTTCTAAATCTGGCCAAAGAATGGAGCTCTTCTCTAGAATTATCAATGATAAGCTTGGGCTTAAACATCTCCAAGGTTTAATGTCTTACACACAAATGGTTAAATGAAAGGTAAATTTTAAATCTTGATTTTTGGCAAAGTGTTTCAAACAAAAACTAGTCTAAGTCTTAAAATAGAAAAGTTGCTAGGTCTTTGGAAATAAGGCACAAAGCTAAAATCAAAAGGTATGAAAAAAATATAAAAACCAAGGTAAATATTAAGTTTTTATAAACAAGTCACAAAGCTAGACTTGAAAACACACATAGTCATGGTAAAAATTTCAAGTCAATTAATTTAATTCTAAAACAATTCAAAACACTTGGACTCAAACTAGGCACATGGATTCAAACACAAACTTAACCTTGGTATTATATATTCACCCTAGGCACATTCATAAACTAATTGGGAAATTAAATATCAAGTAATAAAAAATAAGAGTGATGAGTAAAGTACTCAATCCTAAGTGATAGGCAAGGCTCCAATACAAACTAACTGCACTTAAGGTTATACTTGAAAAAAGAGTTTCAACCTTAGTTCAAGGCAACAAATGGACTCTAGGAACATGAAAAATAAACCACTTCCTAAATATAGTCAAAGGATTCTTTAACTCAAGCAAAACATTATTCCAAGCTGCATAATTCAAAGGTAATAGGTAAATACCCAAGCCAAAATTAATCAAGGCATAGGTATATACCACTCAATTTTGAATCTAAAATTCACAAGACAAATTTTGAACTCAGTTTACAAATACTTAGTTTCTCAGATAGACAACATTATATAACCAAATATATGGAATAATGATACTAGCCATAGACCAAAGTCATACATGGTTTTAAACTCAATTTGACACAAAGCAACAATTTTTAAAATAACATGAGTAGCATAACGATGGTATCTTGCTCAAAAGGTATAATATTTTTTTTTTCAAATCTCCAAGGCAAATACTTATAATTAAACAAGAAACATAATGATTCCCCATTTAAACAAATGACACACACTCACATAAATGTTTTGAAAATGTCTAAGACAATAAGTGTGGTATCAAATGGATAAAATAACACCTCTTAGGATAAAGTGGTGTGAAAACATATGATTGGTTTTGGACTTTGTTTTGGACATGATAATATAAATAGTTTTAATCTAAAAACATGTAATGTAAATCAAATAAAAATAGAAGTAGCATAAATGGCTTGTCTTATTCCCTATAACGGACACTATTGTGCATAGCTTCAACCAAAGTTTTCAATGATATACCATTGCTTGTGAGGAATTAAGTGTTAATCCAAAAAATAAATTACAGGTGTAGATATATTTTTGTATGCCCCCTCTATCTATCAATAATTTATACATGGCATGAACTTAAACTGAGGAACAATTGGAATTTAGAATTAAATGTTATGACAAGTGGGGATTTATCTAAAATCTATAAGTTTTATACATTATAGATGGTACTAAGTGTGGTTAACACAAGGGGTACAATCATATCAATTGGGTTCATACCATCTAATTTAATATTCCAGTGTCTACTCCTTTTCATATTGATTCCATACATATACTTCTTAGTGGACTCCAATGTTTAGCCAGACCTGACCCAAGTTTTCATTAGGATTGAAGAGGCTATATGCTTAATCCCTTAGCAATCCTAGTATCATGTTCCCTAATTTTTATACCCCATCATGGATCACGGTTGGAATGATGCTAGGAGATGAAAGTTGAGTTCAACACACCCCTAAATAACTCATGGGGAGGATATAAACTCAATTTCATAATACAAGTGCATAAAAAGAAAGTAATTAAAATGTATAGACTTTAGAGGTCACTTTTGAATCACCTAAGTCACTTAGATCTTGGGGAGAGCATACACGGTTTCTTTCCAACACACTTTTCAAACAAGGGCAATAAACTAAATTATTTTTGGTCACCTGAGTTACCTAAAGGGGATGGGGGGAGAGTATACATGTTAAATTTTGTGTTTTGCCAAAATCAAAGAATCTACTTTAAGTAATTTTAAACTAGTCTAAAGAAAAAACAAAAATTAAAAAATCCATTAGGGGATATAATTAAACATGTTTATTCATTTTAAGTAACACCAAATTGAAATGTTTTGTGAAATTTTTAGCCTCTTGACAATGTTTACACTTGTAAAATCATGTAAAAATTCTAGAAACAAATTGTTTTAAGTGAATTTTAAAACACCTTAGAAAAATGAGAATGTATTTTTAACCTTTGTAAAAAATTGGATTAAGCAAAAATAAAAAAATTGGTTTAAAACATTCAATAATTTTATTCCTTGGCTTAATTTCCTAGAAACAAATTATTGGATTGATTTGTGTTTGAGTTAAATTTACATCCTTGTAAGTTAGACCAATGAAAAACACAAATTTCAACTCTCAAGTTTTTAAAAAATAAAAACTCTAAGAATAATTGATGATTCTTTTGATCATGATTAATTCTAGATATTGTGCATGATTTTTTTTATGATCATGCATGATTATACCAATCATGGTTGATTTCAGTTATCATGCATGATTTTATTTGTAATAATTGATGATTATGTTGATCTATATGATTCTAGTGATCATGATGGATTCTACAATCATGCCAAAAACAAACATGTTTTGACATAAAAACACTTGAAAAATATTGTTTTAAAACTCTAAAAAATTTCCTTACCCTGAAATAAAATTTTAAACAGATAGAAAACACTTTGTTGAGTACTAAGAAAATAGAGAAAAACAATAAAAACTTAAACTTTTTATAGGTTTTTGGTTTTTTGACTGTGTTTTTAACATAGAATCATTATACATTATTATGATTGTGGTTGATTATGTCAATTTATTATGATTATTTATAGTCATCATCAATCCTTGTGACTTGACTAAGAGTTATAAATTATTCACTTTTTTGGCAATTAATTCAAAAAATTAGCATAACTACGGTTAGTAAAACATTATAAGAAGTAGCTATAAGAACTTTATGGGGTACATATCCCACCAAAAATGCAATTATGTGATCAATATGAATCCAATAAGGGAATTTATTATTGTATTAGTATGATCAAAATCAATAAAAAAACACACTAATTAAACTTGCACCTCTAGCATAGACACTCAAGGATCTATAGAACTATATAAGTAAATATCAAATGAAGATTAAAAAAATAGTATTTACCTTATTTAAGAGAAAGAGTTGTATGTTGTCCATGAATTGATGTGCTCAATTATGTGATCAAAGATTATTTGGTAATGTAACCTCTTTTACCACCTCTCCTTGTCACCTTGGTAATGTTAGGCTTGAATAACAAATGGGCATGATAACACTATACCAAAGCAACTTCTTGAAAGTATTTTAGAATAATAACTTTACATGAAATAGTCTTATTAAACAATAGGTGAGGCTTTATATTTATAGCCTTCCAAACTACCTTTAACCCAAGTGTAGCTAGGTTAGATTTAACTATGATTAATTTTAGACTAACCCTAGTTGAGTTAAGGAGGGGATAATCAATTAATATTTAGGATAGAGATCCCATTTCTTAAGAATGGCTCTCCATTTATGAATTTAAGGCTTTATGGAATATATTTTCAATTCCTTGACTTTGAGGATGATGACATCATCATGACCCCATTTTTATTAAAATTTCTTTTTTAAAAAATTTAATTTCACTAATTGCACATGGAAATTTCACTTAAGCATTTAGTTTTATTTCCTTAGTTAATTCATTATACTTAGCATTTTTTAACTTTAAGACTTGTTCAAGTACCCCACTTAATGGGTCAAAGGCCATACTATCAATTGATAGGTTGCAAGTTGACTGAAGATGAATTCATGAGAGGTTACTATTGTGTACAAGATAATACCCCAAATAGGGATGCTTCAACATGATTTTGATCACTAAAGTGTGATGTATGAATGAAATTAGGACATTCAGTGATTTCTAAGATTAATTTGCATTATTTGGTAGAAATTAATCTGAAGTCTAGCTAGAAACCGATTGTGGCCAAAATGGGGTGTCTACAATTACTACTCAAATGTTTTTAAAGATGCTTATGTCTATGTTATAAGTTTCCATACCTTCCAAGTTGTCATACATATAAAATTTACTCCTACCATGCCATTGAAGTTAGTCATTAACGTTTAGCCTTTCATAAAATGGGGATTGGAATTTTTTGGAAAAATCAATGTTAATTCCTCTATAGGACATAAGTTCATTCTTATGAAAAGTGACTATCATACCCATTGGATAAAAGCTTAAGTATTCAATAATTACATAAATGACATGATAATTAACTTCCTTGAGGAACATATAATCACTAGGATTGGGATGCCATTTTCTCTAGTATGTGATAATGGTCTTGATTTCTCCTCACTATAATTTACCTAATGGACCTATGACAATTAGATAATCCTTAAGTTCTTGTCTAATTATTACCCACAAGATAATGTGGTTGTTGAATCAATAAATAAGAACTTTTTGATGTAATTAATAAAGTCTTATAAAATAACCATAGAAATTTCATTAATGTTCTAAAATTTTCGTTATGGTATAGAAGGATTAGAGTTAAATTAGCCTTAGGCACATCATCATAACATCTTGTTTATATCCAAGACCCAATCTTTCTAGTGAACCTAAGAATACCTACATTTTATTTCATGAAATACTACCTATAAACTGACAATAAGATTGAAGTTCATCTTCTAAACTTGATACAATTAGAATAAAAACATGATGTAACCTTGTTACACTTATCAAACACCAAGGAGTCTTACAGAATTGGTTTGATGAATGATCCAAAGTGAAATCATTTTAAATATCTAATGTAGTCCTTCTCTAGGACAAATATCATGAGAAAAAGGGACAACATACAAATTTGTATGCCCTATGGTTGGGTCCCTAACAAATTTCCAAAATCCAAAGTGAAAATGTATTCTACCTAAGGTGTTTAATTAGTGAGGAGGTCTCATTGCCTGTCAATGGGTAGTTCCTCAGACACTAATATGCTTGAATTATCCTTTTAAGTACTACATGTACATTATCTTCCTTGTTCCTAATTTATTTCTTATTTTATTTCCTACTTTATTGTTAGTTTAGTTTTATTTTCCTAGTTTTCCCACTTTTCGTTATTGGTCTAGCCTTGTCTCTTGTCCTTTTTTTATTTGGCCTATCTATTTTTCCCTATAGGTTCCCTTATTGGTTAACTAATGAATAATGGAATATTTGTCGGTAGTTGACATAAATGAGGTACTAGTGTATAAGTACTTTGAGTAATTTATATCATTAGATTATCTTTCTGAATCAGTTTTAAAGGTTTAATCTAATATGTGTTTTCTAGATTTATTCATGTTTGGATAAGTTTGGGAAAATATTTGGTCAATTAAGGAATTCTCTGAAAACCAACCACAAAATCACATCTAAATGGTTTTTTAGTTTTATTAGTAAACCTATTGTAGTGAAAATCTAAGGTGTAAAATCTATAATTATACCTTTCGCTTGCCATGGTAGTTCCCAACCTAGAATTTAGATGTTAAATATAAATAAAGAAAGATAAAAAGTAACAACAAAATAAAAATCACTCTCAAAAAACCTCAATTTTGGGTGATTCAGGCAACTTCTAATAGGGGTATGGATGCTTTACCAGTAGTAAATCAAGGCATAGAATGGGATTAGATGTAATTCCATCATGGCTAAGAATGCCTAGCCAATAATAGATAAATGTCCAAATAAGTGTTCTCAAGTTAATATTCACCAACTCAATGATTTAATCCATAGTGCTTGTTATTTCACATTACAATGAGTAGTAATAACTCATTTTCACACATTGGGTCAATTAGAATGTCATATTTGATTCCTTGGTTATTCTCATATTCTCTTCTTTAAAATCTATTCATGTTCCATATATAATCTAGACCAGATATGTTGGGTTCATAGACATGTTTCTATCATTCCAAAATACTCAGGATTATTTTCCAATAGAGTGTCTATTTGCCTTTGCTTACTCAACATGCCCTAATTCTTACCTGAATCAAGGAACCTCTTTTTTCTTTTTTCTTTGCTCATGCTTACAATCATATCACATTGGTCTCAACACCTTTTAATTTTCTTTGGTATCCCATCTTGTTTTTCATGTTGAATCATACTCTACAACCCACTCCATTCATTAGACCATATCCATGCAAAAAAAATCATTAAGACACAATGTGAAAGAAGAGTTGTGACCTCATAGTTTGCATGTGAATTTTGGATTGCTTAGGCCTCTTAGCCTACTCCAATAGTTCATTTCAATTTTCATACTATTTAACCCTATGAAACTTGTTCCATTGTGATGACCAAGTTTGAACAATAATTTTTCATATAAAACACTTGGTCTAAAAATAGAGTCTTGATATCGTAGTTATCCTTGGAAAATCTTTTTTTGATCGTTCTCAAGTGTTATCTTGGTGTGCATTTCAAACTAGGTCTTAATACCCCTTCCATTATGAATACCACCTTATGTGATAAATTTTCATAAAAATAACTTGGCATAAAAATGGGGTTTGCCTAAATTCACCCATAAATGTTTTTGATTGGCCTTCCTAAAACCTCAAGCACTATTCAACATGCCTCAAACCCCAAGGCCTACTTGGTAGCCATCAAAACTCAAGGATTGGTCGATAGGCCTTAGATCCCAATACTTGATTTTCATCCCTTAGAGCCTATAAAATGCTTGATAGTCCTCAAAGCCTGAGAGTGGTAGGGAAACCTTGTTTTATATGGGCTTTCTTCTATTGATTTTTCCATTTCAGGGTTGAAGTATTGGTGGTCAGGCAAGGCCCAACCAAATATTTTAGGGGAAACCTAAGGATCCCCCAACATGTGGCATATGTAGCCAATGGGATGAGGGGACATTCATCCCCCCTCCCCCACACTCTTTTTTAATTTATTTTTTAATCAAATTTTGTTGAATTTAATTTATTTTAATTAAAGTTTTTAATTTAAATTTAGATTTTAGTCAATTTAATTTTAATTAATTATATTTTTTAACTAAAAAGGGGTAAAAATTTATTGAAAAAGAAACAAGAAACAAGGAGAATTACATAGCTTTATCCTGGTCAACAAGTTGAGCCAGCTTCTGAGAAAGATTTGGGGGAAGCATCATATGATCAAAAATGTTCCAAGGCGGTCCATGCTTAGAGGCCCATTTGGCCAAACAATTAGCCACCCCATTCCACTCACGGGGAATATGCATAAAAGACATAGAATCCAAGGAGGTACATAGCTGGAGGATCTATTAAACAACTAAAGCCAAGTGCCAATCCACAGTCACAAAATTCCACTTATTCAATAAATTGACAACCACCTACGAGTTTGTCTTGCAAATAATTCTATGCCAGCCATGTTGGCAACACTGCTGCACTTCAACCAAGATAGCCAAAGCTTCCATGAGATTATTAGTATGGCAGCCTTTGTAAATAGAGAATAAAAATTGAATATCACCTAAACTGTCATGCCTAATGCCCCTGATTCCAGTTGCCCTAGGATTTCCTTGAGAAGAGCCATTAGTGTTAACTTTAAGGACTCTAGTCGCAAGGGGTGCCTAATGCCCTGCATGATTGATAGGCTATGGGTGTTGTTTAGTGCCCTTTATCGAGCACATGTGGGAAGTAAAGGGAGTGTCACTAGAAGGGGTGAAGGAAAAGTGTGAATAGATACCAACATCTACAAGGTATAGACCAATAACAATGTCACATTTAGCTAGAATGGTCTCATGAAGAGAATTAATAATTTTCCCTCATAGGAGCCTGAGCTCAAGGGTCGCATCATGAAAGATCCTCCTATTCCTCTCTAGCCATATATGCCACAAGCTGAGGGAGGGGCCAATGGACCAAGAAACTGAAGAAAAGAGGCCTTAGAAGGAGGGTGGCCCAATCGATCCTAGAATTTGGATAGAGAGGAAACATGCCAGCATGAGAAACCCCACACACTCTACCAGAGGTGCCAGATCTATTTTGCAAAAGGGCACTAGAAGAAAAGGTGAGAAATAGTCTCTTCATTACTACAACATAAAACACATATGGAAGGCCCCTGGAAGCCTCATTTACAGAGGTTATCCCAAGTAAGACACATGTTGTAAACCAGAACCCAAAGGAAAAAATTACACTTAGGCCATGAAAAATAGTTCCAAGCTTTCTTCCACCAAGAGATCTCCACTTCTCCAAAAAGTTGCTTTGTCAATGCAAGGTACCCAGAAGAAATAGAATACTTCCCAAAAGAGGCACCTCCCCAAGCCAAAACATCATGTTCTTGTAAAGAGCTACATCCTCTAGAGGCCAAAATTTGAGATAACTCTAATCGATCCCCCAAAGAGCCACCTGGCAACCAATCAAAATAATTCTTCCATTGATAGCCCACTGTCATGCCCAAGTTAAAGGCCTCCTTTTAATGAGCCACCGTATTCCACCTAGCAGAAAGGAAAGAATCACAAAGGGACTACAAATGTGGATGAGAGGATAATAGAGGGGGAGATCCATCCTAGGAGTCACTCTAAAAGAGGGCCACTATGCCACTATTGCAAATCCAAAAGAGATTGCATTTCACAAGGTGAGCTCCAAGCTTGAGGGTATTCTACACCATAGAGCCTCTTCCCTCAAGAGGCAACCTAAAAATACTAGAAGGATCAATACCAAGGTAATACTAGTAAGACATGATCCGAGCCCAAAGGTGAGATTGACTGGAGCACCAATGCTAATAGAGTTTGGCAGCGAGAGCTTGACTACACAAGATAGTAGAACACAAGCCTAGGCCTCCTTCCTTTTTTGGCTAGCAAATAGTATCCCAATTAATAAGGCTCCATTTGTTACTTTATAGGTTACCACTCCAAAGGAATTGGCAAGAAAGAGCATCAAATTCCTTAAGAAAATACACTGGGGTAGCCTGAACCATACTCTGATATATGGTGAGGGCTTGAATCACAAATTGTAGAAGAATCACCCTGCCAGCAGTAGAGAGCCACCTATGACACTGGTGATTCACTTTTTGTCTTAGTTTGTCAAGCACGTTCTACCAAAAAAGCTTAGGCTATCTTCCCACAACAATAGGAACCCCCAAGTAAGTCAGGGGGAGAGAATGAATCTAAAAGCTTAGGATAGTAGCAATCCTCCTCTGGATAGACTCAAGAGTATTGAAGAAAAAAATAGAGGACTTGTGATCATTAATTTTCTACCCAAAAGTAGCCTAATAAGTATCAAGGGTGAGCTAAAAAGCTTTAGCTTCATGAGTCTGAGCTCTCCCTGCCAGGGTTGTATCATCAACAAACTGGAGGTGGGATAGAGTGGGTAATCCATTCCCCCATCCCCATCCATGAAGCATGTTCTAAGAAACACGATATTTGATAAGTCAACCAAGTCCCTCAGCTAAAATGATAAACAAATAAGGAGAGAGAAAATCTCCTTGGTGAAGACCTCTAGATGTGCTAAACAGCTCTAAGGGTTCACCATTAATAAGGACTGAGAAGGAGGGAGTGGTAACATAGCCCAAAACCCATCGAACCCAGCCCTAATTGAAGCCAAAAGCCAGAAAAACTTTATGCAAAAAACCCCAATTGACTCTGTCATAGGCCTTCACCATATCAAGCTTAATGAACATGGCACATTCCTAGGAAGTACTCATAGAGTGAATAGCTTCGAAAGCAATAACCACCCCATCCAAAATTTGCTTGCCTACTACAAAACCCCCTTGTTCCTCAAAGATCACCTTGGGAAGACAAAATTTAAGCCTCTCTGCAAGGAGCTTAGTAATGATTTTATAGACCACATTACAAAGAGTAATGGGCCTAAAGAAGTCCAATTGATTAGCTTGTTCCTTCTTCAGAATGAGGACAAGAAAAGTGGCATTCAAAGCCCAGAGCATCTCTTTGTTGGAATAAGATTCTTGAACCACATCCAAAAGATCATGATTAATAATATCCTAGAAGTCCTAAAAGAATTCAACAGGGAAACCATTGGGCCCCAGGGCTTTGCCTTTTTCCAAGCTGAAGACCACCCCTCCAATTCTGACATACCAATTGTTCGCATAAGAGAGTCATTCATTTCTAGTGTCACAACAAAGGGAATGCAAGATAAAACTATATTTTCTACCAACTCAGCTGGGGGTAGATCATTAAAAAAGAGAGCAAAGTAAAATTGAATATCTTCCCTGAAAATAGCTTGAGAGGAAGTCATGCATGTCCCATCTGAGGTAATGAGAGAAGAGATGAAATTCCTATTACGTCAAGCCTACACAAAATTGTGGAATAAACCGGTATTCATTTCCCCCTCCTAGAGCCAGTCTATTAATGCCTTTTGTTTCCAATAAATTTCTTCATGGAGATCCCACTTAGCTAAATTTGTAAAAGCTTGAGATTCAGCAACACAAAGAGCTTATGTCAACCCTACATCCCAAATCTGCCTGGTAATAACATCCAAATGATCTTGAGTGCTCTTCCTCATAGAGTGAAGATTGCTAAAACAATTATTGTTCTAGTATTTTAGTTTCCTTTTAACATACTATAGTTTTTTGGAGAAGGAATACATAGCAGTACCATAGGTGGGGCCTCCTTGTCTACACCAGTGGGCCATCAAGTCATGGAGAGAGGAGTCGCGAAGCCACATTAACTGGAACTTAAATGGAGGCTTCTTGGGAACAATAATATAACTAGTAGAGAGCTTGATAGGCTAGTGGTTAGAACCTCTCTAGTCAAGAATTTCAAAAGAGAGAGAGAGAGATAGAGCTAGAGAGCCAAAAACAAGAAACTAAGAACCTGTCCAGGCATTCCGAGATGGCAGCATTACCACTTCTTCTATTATTCCAAGTAAAGAGGCCGTTAAGAGGTTTAATATTAGAGAGATGTAAAAGATCAATATTTTGTCAAAGAATCTCAGAAGAAGGACCCAAACGAGTCAATCCACCCCTCTTCTCCTCCAAACTAAGAACAGAGTTGAAATCCCCAGTGACAATCCAAGGTAGGAAGGGGTGACAGCTTTTGACAAACTAAATATGTTCCCAAAGCTTGAGCTAGCTAGGGAAATTAGTAGGGGCATATACCATAGTAACAAGAATCAACTCACTAGTTTCAAGAGAGGAAGCCACCATTGAGAGAGCTAAGAGACATGACACCCAGTGAAGTGGCATAACTTTCCTTGGGTCCCAACACATGGCAAGACCACCAGAGCTCCCCAAGGCACCAACACATTGACATTGGCCTAGGAACCAAATATTAGGAGCACAAGTAAGTAAGGAGTCCATAGAAAGCTTAGTTTCTTGAATACAAAGAATATCTAGAGAATGTTTAATCACCAATTTGTGCATATCTTTTTGTCTGGGGATGTTATTTAACCCCCTTACATTACATGACAGAATAATCATTGAGTAGAGTGAGGGAAATGTTCATCCAAGGTCTTAACAACCCCTGACTCTACCAATAAATCACTTGTAAGTTTAATTTTGTCCTGGTCCTTCTTACGCCCAACTCTAGAGGGGGTAGTAAAGGATACTTTCTTAAATAGTCTTTACATTAGGCCCAGAGCAGGAGAAGATCCCTTTTCTTTACTAGAGGCACCCACATCTTTAACCAAATCTGCCCAAAGGACATCCTTGTCATGTGAAGCTAAAGAAACCACCAGGGCACCAGACTCAAGGCCAAGATAGGTCTCTGAGATCTACTGAACAACCATATCTTGGGAACCATTAAGAATAGGACCCCTCTCCTCTAAATCAGGAACCCCACACTAGTCTACTATAGGAACTCCTTTAATGGCCATACTATTAAGAGCCTCAAAATGATTAAACCCGAATTCCACTTTCCAATCTAGATGTGGGTGCTTCTAACCACATCCCTTAGCATGACATCGAACTAGGATAAAACCCTCCATATCAAGACTAGTAGAGCCAGATGGGCCTTGCCCCAAACTTGAAGTATTTAAGTGAGCTTTCCCTTTTGTAGCACTATCAGACTGAATATTCCTAGTTCCATTATGAGCAGGTTGGCCATTCCCCTTACCATCAGAGGCCATCCTTAGACTAGATGGCCCATCAAGTGTACCAATACCTCTAGAAGCATGAGGGCATTGGCACTGCAAATGCCCATACACATGATAGATTTGATAGCAAAAGGGAATAGATTCATAGTCAAGTTATTAGATCCAAGAAGAAGAGCCCAGACAAATTTCCATAGAATCTGGCAAAGGATTATTTAAATCAATATCAACATAGATACGAGCATAATAAATAACCTTTTTGTCTAGTGATTGTTGTGTTATTGTAGTTGGTGTCCCAAGCATGGTAGCAATCTGACACAGGATATCCTCACGCTAGAATTCCAAAGGGAGTCTTGGTAGGTGAACCCAAACAGGAACTCGAGATGGAAAATCCTTAGCAAAATTAAACCCTACATGCCAGGGTTTGATAAAAAGACCAATACGATCATAAAAAAAAGGACCTCCCTCAAATATATGATTCTGATCAGCCACAGAAGAGAAATTCACCATAAAATAGCTATTACCAGCTAGCATAATATCAAAATTGCCTTCCACCTACCATGAGCAGTGAATCTAGGCTTCTAAAGCTGATAGGGAAATTTGGATTCCAAGAAACTTGTAAATCAATGCATGTGAGGTCAGATATTCCACATCTTCTTTTACTACCTCTGGAAGGATAACCAGCACAGGCTAATCCTGACTACATGGAAGGCAACCATTAATCTTGTTTAGCTTTGAGCGTTCACTAACATAAAAGGTCTCTTTGTCTTGAGAGTTCACCCTGGGAAGGGATCGATCACCACTGGAGGCTCTCATAGGACTGATACTCCTGGAACCCCCACTCACAGCCCTCTCCTTGACACCTATCATCTCTCTCTAGCTTCGGTTTTTTAATTAATTATATTATTTATGATCTAGTTTTTAATTAATTTAATTAAAAATATATTTAAAAAATTAGTTAATCTACCTATTTTATTTTTTTAATAAAAATTTAAATTTATTTCAAATGTGGAAATTTTCCCATTGAGGCTAATTTGGATTCTGAGATGGTATTTTTTATAGATCTTGAGTTACAAGTGTCAATTTTTGAAACTATTTACATACACAAAAAAGTAGTTCCATCCCAGATACAATGAAACCTCAATTTTTTCCTAAACATGGTTGAAAATTTATTTGTTATTTATTGTTAGGTTTTGCTAATGATCCTCTAATTTCTAAATTTTTATTCATTTATGGTCTTTTTGTATCTTGTGAATAATGAAAAGTTATGTATCAAGGGATAATGGATGGAAATGAAGTATTTGATAGAATTAATGGTGGTGGTTGGCATTTTTGGAGGGAAAATACTACCCATGGAAAATGTAATATATATATATATATATATATATATATATATATATTAGATTATTTCTATTGTAGATGGGTTGGATTTTCTTCTCCCAAAAGAGACTATAGAGATAAGTACCCTTTTTATTTCTTGAAATTTATTATTTTATTATCTTAATATCTCCATCAAATTTTTATTATCACAACCACATTATTTTTAATATAATATACAAAAAAATAATAGAACAAAGCTGCACCTAGATTTTAGCATGGAAATATGTAATGAGATCCATAACTATGTTACATCCAACATAGAAACTAGACCAAGCACATAACCCATAAACAAACTTATTAGGAAGAATTTTAACCATTGAGTATTTATATATAATTGGGTTACTGGTATTACCCAATCACCTCTATCTATGTACTATGTTGTGGCCTTCCCAGTAGAGTCATCACTAACTTAAGCCCTTACCTAAGTACCTATATAAGCTATAGAACAACTTGTACCTCATGGGGTAATTTAGAAAAGATTAACAAATAGTAGTAAATTAATAATTGATTCAATAGAAGAATCATCATACTAAGCTTGATTAAGTAATATTTACCAAATCAAAAGTATCAAACAAAGATCAAGGTAAAAATATTATTTCCAAAGTAATGCAAAGCATTTGAACATATTTTTATTTGGTAAGAAAATTAAGGCATAAATTTTTACATGAACTGATTTAAGAAGTGTGCAAGCTTCATGGTATGATTCAACAACCATGTTTAAGTCCTATTTAGGAATAAATTACAATTCTACAAGTAGGGTACAAGTTCATGACAAATCATGCCTATGTATTTTATAATGACTTAGGTTAGACTTACATTTCTCATTATTACTGATATGAGTGTTATATGAGTTCAAAAGACTTGATATGTATCTAATCTCATTGAATAAATGTACTTATATTAAGTATTTATCTAATCTTGTTATTAAAGATTTAACCTTTATATTAAATTAATAATCTTAGCCTAAGCATATTTTTAATTACTTAACTTAATATAACTTGATCTTAGATTCCTAAGTATATTCTTATAATAACTTAAAAATATAATTTCATGGAATACTTTTACCATTTAAGGATATGAACAAACTTGTTAAAAAGTATTCAAATGGCTAATTTCAAACATGGAGCATTTGATCCTCAATAAAAATATGTTTAAATTAGGAATAGACACACTCTTTTAAAAATCCTCCACTAAGTATGTTATTACCAAATTACCTTCCACATATGAGTAAGATTCAAATAATCTTATTGTAATTTAATTTAAAATAATTATTTAGGATTTTCCCATAATACTCCATTGTACTTATCAGTGTTTAATGATTTCAAAGTGAAAGTATTGTCTTCTATAAAACTTTATTTAGAAGATGAATGCATTTGTATTTACTTAATTAATTCTCCCATCTTAATCATTCTCATACATTATATCAATTTATTACAGCTCATGCATAAGTATTATGTTGAATATAATCCATTCAATCGACTAATTATAATACAATTATTTTCATTATTATAAACCATATAGTTATATTCTAATATATTTTAATGAATTAGTTAAATCATCTCTCAAATAAGTTGGTATAATATAAAGTGATTTGAAAAATACTTTAAAACATAACTTTCAACTACACCAAAATAATGTATAACAATGCTTATCACACGTGAACTTGTTCAAACAACAACATCAATTATCTTTTATAATCTTAAGGTTAATTATAAAGTAATCATTCAGAGTAACTTATCATACTAACATTATGTTTTAATTTCTGCATTCTCAATGTAGTAAAATATTCATGTCATAATCATAATTAGCTTTCACAACTGATATCTAAGGTAATTATTTGCATCTTTAAATATCCATTTAATTCAATACAAAAATTACAATAGTGTACAAGTATAACCCAAGACATGAATGCATTTTTAGATTATAAGTCAATAAAGAACCAATTTCATACAAGAACTCAAAATGATACACTTTTCTAATCAGTGCTATCAAACTACTTATTCTAAAACAAGTGACTAACTATCAATATGTGATAAAAATCACATATCTATGTTCATATCTAGAATGTATTGTACCAATGTGATTTCATATTTAGATAATAATAAAAGATTACAAATATAATAAAATGATCAATTACTATCATATATGAACTAAACTTACATGATAACATACAACTCTTTGTATTAAGTACATCTATGATGAATAAAATTAATTACAACTATAATGAATTATATAACATTTTAATTCATCAACAACCAATCATCACAACTTGAAGTAGGAATAAATGAATCAAAATCATTGTACGTAAACTAATGAAGGTAAACCCACCTTTCCAGTCCCAATGATCCCAACCATAAGTGGCCCGAGACCACCCCAACCATCAGTTGGATACTGATTTGGGTAGTAAATAAATGGTGGAGAAAGTATAATAAAATTAAATGATCTTGACAACATTCAAACAAATTACCAATAGATATAAAATTAACCATGTAAACCAACCTCCCAAGATCCATGAACTTGGTACAAGATTATGAATGCAACCCACTTTATTATCTTCTTGATTTATGGGACATATTATATTCAATAATATAATATGGCTCATAAATCCTTATGTCATAATTTATTTGGTAGTCATCTTCACATACTAGCTTAATATATGTTTAAGAGTTTAAAAAAACTTATAAAAAGAAGACAACAATTCCATCCAATTAAAAATTAATAAATTAAAAACTTGCATAAAGATATGGCCACATTTTGACCAAAATAAAATTTACTAAAAATATTAAAAGCTTAAGTATCAACTGAATGTTTAAATGTAATCATAAATACAAATAATAAAATGATAAACGTTTTCAACCATAAATCAACTTAAGAAAAACTAAAATAATTTCAAAACATCATTACCAAAATTATGCCACTAATTCCAACATGATTTCCATAACTTGAGTCAACCCAATAATATAACAAAAGTTAAACATATCATGCAAATAAATAAAATTAATAAAATATTATTTTTCCACAAAACCTTATAAATATTTTCAAACTCCCATAGAGACTCATTCTATCATTACCTCTAATGTATGGCTATGGTTCAAAATAACCAATAGGATAATAATAATTTATTATTTTATAAACCTAACTACATATAGGTTAGGGTTTGTTAAAATATAAAACCAAATTGAATACCCAACTTAGTTGAAACAACCCAGTTGTAGCCATACACACAATGACATCATAAAATAACAAACCTAGCTAGGTTTTCAAATCATAAAACCAATTTTAATAAACACACAATAAAATGAACAAATCTATAGCCACCTCTTTTAAAAATTACTTAATAGTGGTATAAATCCCAACCACCAACAAGACAAAACATATACATGGTGTGTGTGTGTGTGTGTGTGTGTGTGTGTGTGTGTGTGTGTGTGTGTGTGTGTGTGTGTGTGTGTGTGTGTGTGTGTGTGTGTGTAGACCCACACATAACCATATACAAAAATTAAAATAACTTAAATATCAAACACAATGCACTATATATATCCAAAAAATTCATTGTTGAGACATCTATGGCCACTATGCATCAAACAAAAAACAAAAGACTCAACCATAGTTAGGGTTTTATCTAAAAATACCATAACGTAGGAAAAAATAATGCCAGTGTTTATAGATAAAACCATAATTCATTTTTCCATTTAAAACCCTCTTTAAAATTAAATACAAAATTTTAAAAAACTACTCAGTTGGATTTTATAAGTTGAACATAAAATAAATTTTGTCCTCTTCTAATAACCCAAAGTTTTATGCAAAACCAACACCAAAAATACACATGCCTCAAACAAAACTAGTTGAACAATATATGTCAAAACAAACCCTAGTTAACTCTACTCATCTCATGCATGGCTGACAAAATCAATGGTTCAAACTACAATTCAAGCTCTCAATACATCTCATGTATGAATTGCATTACATTCCCTTTGGCCACCATGCAAAAAAATTTAGTAGAGTCTCACCAAGACATAGAGCTCTTCAAAATGATCGAGTCCAAATGAACCAAATAAAACTCAAGATAATTCCATGACTCTTAAGTCATATGGCATAAAAATACAATACCAACTCATTACCAATGCACCCAAGGTGGATCAAACATCCAAACAATCTAAACATATGCCCAAGACAAACTTGGATATTGAAATCATGCTAAATGAACAAAAAAAACAAGGGTCCATTCAATGTTTAATCCTTAATACAAAAGCCTAAAACATAGAATAGATAAGACATGTCCATAATTTCCTACAACCATAACATGTTTTTTTTAAACATTAAGTCATACAACATTAAGATAACCAAGGAAGACAATAAAAAGTTAACAATCAAAATGATTGAGAATACATAAGAGAAATGCATGACCAAAAACTTTATTAAAGTTGACAGTCATGGAATCAATGTAAAGCATAAGAAATCATGATGATATCAACAAGAGAACAAAAGTCACCAAAATAATTACAACACAACAAAGTGATAATTCTTACAAATAGTAACATCAAGTAAAATTATGTTTGGACACACATAAAAACTAACTAAAATAAACTACTAATGAAATCAAATATAAAATGATAACAGCCAACAATTAAATTATATAAAAATAATGACTAAATCAATAATACCATCAATCTCAAACTTTACAATCAAATTCACTATTTCATTTATCCATGTTATTTATCCATGTTTCCATGTTACTTAGGTCTAAACAAATCTAGCTCAAGTACCTATCCCTACATTTAACAAATAGAATATCAACAGTATATAGACATCTAAGTGTAGTAAATGTAATAACAACATTTAAATAATACATCTAACTAAATAATAAATCAATATACATTAAGCATAAATATTTAATGTCATAATGAAAATATAATCCATAATTATCTCAATAATTATAATAAAATATATCAATGTAGATCACAAAACTATAACACCACAATAAATCAAAAAAAAAGTCTCTAATAGTTCACATTAATCTATATCAGCAAAAAAGAATTAAATCCAAGTTAGTTAGGGTAATAACATCCTCACCCACTTCAAAAAAAGTCATCTCAATGATCAAAATAGATGAGGATAATGCTATCTAAAAAAACTCTCATCTTCTTAGGTAACACTTCTTTTTTATAAAGGATCCCATTGAACTAACACATAGAAAATCTTACCATTTCTAAATTTAATGTTTGAATGGTCTAGGATATTCATTGGATCCAATTTCATGTTTTCCTCTTTTAAAACTTGAAGATGAGTCCTATCAAAACATGAGACAAATTAGGAATATACTTTCACAATAAAACAATATGAAACACATTGTGAATCCAAGACAAGGAAGTTGGAAGGGCTATCCAGTAGTTAACAAAAGAATTTTCTCCAAAAATTCAAAGGGTCCTATAAACTGAAGGGCTAGTTTGGAAGACTTTCCAAATTTAATTAAACTTTTCTGTGGTCTAACATGCAAAAAAAACTTATCTCCCACTTGGAATTCATGTGGTTTCCTTTTTAAATTAACATAACTCTTTTTCCTATCAAAGGAAGCATTTAAATTCTACCTTATATTTTCCATTTGTCTATCATAATCTTATAAAACATTAAGACCAATAATAGTATTATTTTCTAAATTTTCCAATCCAAGTGGAGTTATACACTTGCATCCATACAAATCTTTAAAATGATAAATTTTAATCATTAAATGGTAGGTTATTTAATAATAAAATTCAAAAAAGTGTAAATAATCTTCTCATTTACCTTATTGATCTATAGCATAAATTGTTAACATGTATTCCACAAGTTGATTTAATCTTTCTATCTAACCATCTATTTTTGGGTGATAAGACAAACTAAAATTCAACCTTGTACCGAAAACAACAGTTTTAGTTTTTGAAAACCTCAAAGTAAGAAGTTTATCTTGATAGGAAATAATAAATTTATGCATGCCATGCAGTCATACTATTTATTTCACAAACCATGAAGCAAACATAGATGCATCATCAATCAAGTTTTTAGTAGTTAAATGACCAATTTTAGTAAAATTATCTATTACAACTAGAATAGTATCATGTTTACTTTTAGATTTTTTCAAACAAACTCTGAAATCCAAAGAAATCATAGCCCTCTTACCTCATGGTACATCATGAGGGTACATGAATACTCATATATAGTAATGTATAGCTTTCACACACTAGCATTCCAAACATCTTAACACAAAGTAAACAACTTTATGTTTCATTCCAAGCCAATAATACAACATTTTCAATTCATGGGTCGTCTTCATGATCCTAAATGAGCAAATTGAGGTGTTACATGTACTTATTTCAATAAAATATTCCTTAATTTACTAGACTCAGGTACATAAATTATGTTTTTATGTCTGATTAAACCATAAAAATCAATCAAAAAGTTATAAAATTTATTTTCAAAAGGCTCATCAACCAAATTTGCACTTACATCTTGGCAAAACTTATTAGCATTCTACAATTCCAATAATTTAGTTATAAAATTATTAATAAGAATGGATATGGTATACAGATTCATGCATTGGCTGAGTGTATCAACAACTTGATTCTCCTTACCTTTCATTTATGAAATATTCATATCAAAATTACTTAAAATTTATATCCATTTACACTGGTGTGCATTTAGATCATCCTGACAAAATAAATATGTTAGGCTTCTATGATCGAATTTTACCTCAAAATACTTACCTAATAAAAAGTGTTTCCATTGCTTAAAAGCACAAACAATGGTAATAATCTCAAGGTCATGAGTGGTGTAATTATTCTCATGGTCTTTCAATTTTCATGACTTGTAAGCCATAACTAAATTGTCCTAATTTAACATACCACCCAAGCCTTCCTTAGATGCATTAGTCCATATTTCAAAATTTCCATTTGGATCTGGTATAACAAGTATAGGTGAAAAAGTCAATAAATTTTTAATCTTTATGAAACCTTGTTCACATTCCCAAGTACACCTAATTTTTTTACCATTGCACTATAAGGAGGTTATTAGGTTAGCAAGTTTAGAAAAAAATCATTAATTCTTTTATAATAACCAACTAGTCACGTACATTTTTAGGATCAAGCCACTCTTGAATAAATTTAATGTTTTTTAGATCAAGATCAATACCAATCTTAAATATAATATGACACAAATAGTGGATCTCATACCAAAATAAATCACATTTAAATAGTTTACCAAATAGTCTATGCTCTTCTAGCCTTTACAACACTAAGCACAAATATTATTTATGTTCAACTGTGTTCTTAGAATAAATCAATGTATCATGAAGGAATACTAAACAAACTTATATATAAAATACTTGAATACACTATTGTTAGGAATAAATAAGAAATTAATGCATAATAATTTCATAAAATCACAATAATAATAGATATGAACACATATGCATAAAGAATAAAAATAAAAATGCACAAGAAGAAGACTAGATTTAACATGGTTCACCCAATGTGGGATACATCCACCAAGAAAAACTTAATTATATTTTATTACAAGCCAAAAGAGTATAATCCACTGTCATATTAGTCTTATCACAATTACAATGCATAAATATTATTTGGAGATGTGCTCTACAAACTCTCCTAAATTCATACCTAAATTCACACACTCTATTCTTCCTTCTCAAAACCTAGTTCTACATCTAATGTATTACCTACTAAATCTATAATACATCAATAGATAACCACATAGTGGTTTTAAAAAATAATGGGTACCAAAAACATGGGTCAAGTCAACCCAAAATAGTTCCCCATTAAGGGGGTCCAATTTTTTTCATAGGATACCACCTTCAAACCCCGGTGAGAATACATATAGAGTGTACAATACATTTTAAATGTACATTATTTGAAATACATTGTAATTTATAAAGTCTCCACAACATAATAATATCCCACTTAGAGACTGATTTCCTCTGAGTAGGTTTATCAACCCTTCACTATCATTTGTGAAGGCCAATATAAATTGAACAAAGCTTTAGTTTCTCCCTTGTGACCACCTTGGTCATCATGTCTATAGGATTTTTAATGGTATGAATCTTCTCTAGCTTAAACTTTTATTCTTCCAATGTTGTCCTGATGAAATGGTACCTCAACTATATATGTTTCATCTTAGAGTGGAAAGCAGAGTCATTTTCTAGATGTATAACACTCTAACTATCACTATATAGTTTCCCTTCCTCTTTCTTATGCCCCAACTCTTCAAGCAACTACTATAAAAAAATCATCTCTTTGTTTTCCTCTATGGTAGCAACATACTCAGCTTCTACGTTTAACAAAGCCATAAGTTTCTATAGTCATGAAATATAGCTCATTATTGTGTCACCTACAGTGAATACATATCTTATATTTCTCCTCCTACTGTCTAAATACCCAACCATGTCTGAATCTATATAACCACACAAAGTGGTGTCTAATCCACCATAGCTTAAAATTGTTTCCATAGTCCCTCTTAAGTACTGAAGGACCCATTTCATTGCCTACCAATGATCTCTACTTGGATCACTCATGTACCTACTTACTCCCATGATATGGGCAATATCTAGCCTAATGCACATCATGACATACATCAAGCTTCCAACTACTGATGAGTAAGGTACATATGACATTTGGATTCTCTCCTCCCCTATTTTGGGACACTACTCCTTTGATAACTTGAAATGGCTTGCCAAAGGAGTCCTAATCAGTTTATCATCATGCATACTAAACCTCTCTAAGACCTTTTTAATGTACTCTTCCTGGGATAAATTCATCTTTCATTTCTTCCTATCCTAAGTTATTCTCATACTAAGGATTTGTTTTGCTAGTCCCAAATCCTTCATAACAAAATAATTACTAATTTTTTTCTTGAGCACCTTTATTTTCTACATGTTATTATAAGCAACCAACATGTCATCCACATATAGATAAAATATAATGTAATCACCATCATCAAACTTCTTGATATATATGCAATGGTCTGAATGTCACATGGATTATTCTTGCTTCATCATAAAATTGTCAAATTTATTGTACCATTGTCATGGAGCTTGTTTTAGGCCATGCAAGCTCTTTTTTAGTTTACACATCATGTTCTTCTTCCCTATGACCTCATATCCCTATGGCTGGTCCATATATATGTCTTCCTTAAAATCACCATGAAGGAACATAGTCTTCACATCTAGCTACTCTAAGTGCAAGTCTTTTACTACCACTATCCCAAGAATAGTCCTAATAGAATCCATCTTTACCACTAGGGAAAATATCTCATCAAAATCAATTCCTTTCTTCTATATAAAATCCTTTACCACTAATTAAGACTTGTACCTTTTCTTCCTCTATCATTTTCTTTAATTTTATACACCCAGTTGTTCTACAATATACTCTTACCTTCAAGTGGTTTTACCAAATCCCAAGTCTAATTTTTCATGAGAGATTGATGCTCCTCATCCATTGATTACTCCCACTTCTTCCTGACATCTACCTACATTACTTATTCAAAGCAATCTAGATCTCTATTGTCAGTGAGTAATAAATAATTTAGAGATGGATAAAAACACTCAAGTTCCCTTCTTGCCCTAGAAGACCTTCTCACCATAAGATTTTGGGGTTATTGTGGAGTGGGTACCTAAAATAATTGCTTGGACACTTTATCATCTACAATGTTCCCCAACACTATGTAATATTTTCTAGAATCCTCTTTCTAATCCTACAACTACTATTTATACATGAATTATTTGTTAAAGACAACATCCCTAGACTAAAATATTTTCTTTTCCTTAATAATCCAAATCTATAAACCAAAGTCATCCTCATCATAACCAATAAAAGTGCATTTTTTAGACTTATCCTCTAACTTGGTCCTATCATCCTTATCAATATGAATAAAAACTTCACAGTCAAATACTAAAAGAAATGAATAATCAACCTTCTTACCAGACCAAGCTTCCTTAAGTATGCCTTCATCCAAAGAAGATGAAGGACCTCTATTGATTATATATACACCCATGTTTATGGCTTCTACCTAAAATTGAAGGGGTAATATTGAATGCAACCTCATGCTCCTAGAATTCTCCATGATAGTCTTAGTTATCCTTTCTAACACTCTATTCTAGTATGTAGTTCTTAGAACTATTTGTTGTCTATGAATTCCATTCTTAGAATAGTAATAAAAAAATTAATTGTTGTAATATTCACCACCATTATCTGACCTAAGACATTTTAATTTAAGGATATTTCATTCTCAACCAAGGCTTTCCATATTTTAAATGTAGCAAACACATCATATTTTATCCTAATTCCATACACCCAAACTTTCCTAGTTACATCATCAATAGAAGTGACATAATAAGATGAACCACCAATAAAAGATACCTAATTTGATCCTCATACATCTAAATGAACCAGCTCTAACTTATTATCCTTCCTTGTAGATCTAATCTTGAGAAACTTTACCATTTTCTATTTTACCTACACATAATCTTCACATATATCTAAATTATACCCTTTTAATCTAGGCAACCTATCCTTCACAATTTGCATGCCCTTTTGGCTCATGTGACGGAACCTATTATGACACAAAGTTGCATTTGCATCTACAGTAACTAAATTACAATAGTCAGCACTACTTGATAAATACAAGGTACCAACCTTGTTACCTCTTTATAACACAAGATCACCCTTGGTTACCTTCCAAGAATATACTATAAATGTCACCATATAGCCTTCACTACCTAGCTATTCTGTGGATACCAAATTCTATCTCAACTTGGGCACATGCCTAACATCTTCCAGTAGCCAAGTGTTTTCATTTTGCATCTTTATCTGAACACTTCCTTTTCCTATTATGTTGTAAGGATCATCACCACCAAGATAAACATGTCCAAAATACCCTTGAATATAATCAATAAAATAATGCTTATATGGTGTAGCATGAAAAGAAGCCCCTAAATCTAAAGCCTAAGACTCAAAAATATTATCTATGGATAAAATTAATGCATCTTGATAAACATTACCTATTATCACATTCACCTCCTTGGTGTCTTCCTAATTTTTGTTCTTGTCCTAAAGAGACCAAAAATCCTTCTTAACATGCCCAGTCTTTCCACAGTGCCAACATACCATCCTACTCTTTTATTTTAACCTTTCTAGACCATTTGACTTTTCATACTTTCCTTTTCTTATATACTTTTTTCTTCCTCTACTCTCCACCACCAAAGCATCACATAAAGTATAAGTCTCCCTAGATCTTTTCCATCACATTTCCTCTCTAAGGATTACTCCTATGACATCCTCAAACTTCAACTTGGCATTGTTAGAGACTAATTTACTCAAAATCATTTTTAGGCTATTCCAACTCTTTGGTAAGGAACACAAAATAAGTAGAGCCCTAACTTCATCATCAAATTCAATTTTTATAGAGTTCAACATACTCAAAACTATATTAAATTCATTCAACTGTTCAACAATTGAACCATTTTCATACATCTTCATATTAAATAACTTTTTCATTAAAAATATTTTATTAAAAAAAAATATAACCTCCCTAATGCATTCATTAGACCTTCCATGGTCTTATCCTATGATATATTAAATGTGATTGAAGATGCAAGGCATAACTAGATGGCCCTAAGTGTTTTCCTGTCAAGCAGGTCCCAAGCCTCATCTATCACTCACTAGTTGTTTTACTTTTCCTCTCAGTAGACACTGGAGTTCCTTCTAATAGAGGTAATCCTCCATCTACATCTTCCATAGACCAAAGTTATATCCATTGAAATTTTTAACCTTTGATCTATTATCACCAATCACAGCTCCCACTTAGACTAATAACCCTTTATACAATTCAACATTGTAGTAAATACAAATTGAAGCTCTAATACTAGTTGTTAGGAATAAATTAAAAATTAATGAAAAATAATTTCACATAATTAAAATAATAATAGATATAAATAAATATTCATAAATAATAGAAATAAAAATGCACAACAAGAATACTAGGTTTAACATGGTTCACTCAATGTGGGCTACATCCACTAAAAAACACTTGTTCAAATTTTATTACAATTCACAAGAGTACAATCCACTCTCAGACCATTCTTATCATAATTATAATGCAAAAATATTTTTTGGAGATATGCTCTATAAACTCTCTTAAATTTGAACCTAAATTCACACACTTTATTCTTCCTTCTCAAAATCTAGTTCTACATTTGATGTATTACCTACTACTTCTATGATACATCAATAGGTAACCACATAGCAGTTTTTTAAAAAAATGGGTACCAAAACCATGGGTCAATTCAACCCAAAATTGTTCCCCATTAAGGGGATATAGAACCCCTATTATAATACATAAAGAGTGTACAATACCTTTTAAATGTACAATATTTGAAATACATTATAATTTGGAAATAAGCTCCAAAACATAAAAACTACTCATCAAGTTCATAAACATAGTAGATGCATTAACCAAACTAAAATACATTATCATAAACTCATAATATCCATACCTTATTTTAAAATTAGTCTTATGGATACCTTCTTCCTTAAACCCTAGTTTGTGATAGCCTAACCTCAAGTATATCTTTGAAAAGATAGTCGTATCCTTCATTTGATCAAATAGATTACCTATCTTTGGCAAAGGACAATGATTCTTAATTATAACCTTGTTAAACATGTGATAGTCAGCACAAAATCACAAGATTCCATCCTTATTTTTCATGAAGACCATTGGTTCACCCCAAGACAACACATTTCGCCTAATACTACCATTTTATAGTAGTTCTTATAGTTGAACTTATATCTTGTGCAAATATACCACAATCATATGATAAGGTGACTTATATGTAGGGGACACCCCTAGATCTAGATAGATATATAAATAAAATTCATGTTTAAGAGATAAATTAAGTAATTTATCTAGAAAAACATTATAAAATTATTTTAAAATTGAATATTCCTTAAATTTTTATTCTATTACAGGTGAATTTTCTTGCATCTTAACAACATATAACCAACATCCTTTACATACTAATTTATTCATCTATAAATCTAATATTAACTTATGTACATTTGATTTTAACAAACCTTGAATTTATATAAGTTTCCTCAAATTTTTACAATAATATATCATTTTGCTATAATAATCCAAATTGGATTTATGTTGTTGCAACCAATCCATGCCTAAGATAATATCAAAGTATTTGAAAAGAGATAAAAATAAATTAACTTGGGTCTAAAAAAACACTTAATTCTAAGCTTACTCCCTCAAGATACTTACTAATCGGTACTATTTTTCCTAAGCAAAACTCAACATCCCAACCATCCTTCAAAGTCACTGGATTCAAATTATAACATATTACTAAGTTAGGATTCATAAAATTATCATTTTATCCTAAATCAAACAAAATTAAAAAAAAAAATTATTTAATTTATCTCTGCTTTCAATAGGTGTTGTTTAGAAATATGTGTTTCTATTATCCACAACTTCATACATTTTTTGAATAATTGATCAACTAAATTTTAGATTAGGACTATATTTATGATAGTGGTTATCTCTATAGTCCCAACATACTATATTTTTTTGTGGCATCACTAGATTTCTCCAATAGAAGGCACATTTTGACTACCTTAGGTTGAATTTATTTTAAAATTAGTAATCTTATAAGAATTTAGATTCTTGAAATTCTTATTCTTCCTTGAAATTTATTTAAAATACTTGTACTCCTAGTAAATCTATAGTTAGAGTTAGATTTCCTAAAATTCTTAGAAGGGGATAGATTTTTATTCTTAGATTTTTGTCTATTATGTTTAAAATCTTGTCTTACCTTTTAATGAGCCTTATATTTTTCTTTTTCTCTATGGGTAGATTTTATGGGAGTAATTAGAGTCTTAGGATTGGTCATATTTACATCATACATTAATATCTCTTTCAACCCCAACTTAAACTTAGTGACTCTATTCTCTTCATCATGCACGTAGTTAACATGATGTATTAGATTTAAAAATTTATTTCCATACTCACTCATAGTCATATTCTATTGTTTCAATAACTAAAAATTAGTGATTTTCTATTCTTTGAAATTTGAACTAAGATACCTTTTCCTGAACTACCTTTCAAAATTAGGTTAGGTAAGAGTCATTAGATGATAACCCTCTAAAGCACATAAATGGTTATACCAAAGAGATACAAATACTACTAACTATTAATTAGCTACTCTTGCCTTCACATTAAATGACATGTTATATAGATTAAAATACTTTTGTAGGTGTACTAACCATGCATCACCTAATTTCTCACTTGAAAAGGTTATGTTGATGTGGTTTTTAACTAAAGCAATCTCATAATGAGGTATCCTATAAAATTTTAGTATCTAAATTGAGGTGAACTCCACTCTAGGGTATGAGTTATAGGTATGAGGTCTTAACAACCAGTTGATGGAATAACATGTAGGGCATGTAGGTTATTAACAAAGTTTTATGGATAGAGGGGTGGTCTCTAAAAAGGAAGTAAAAATATATATGAGTTGTTGGGTGGATGGTTGCTAATCTAAAGTGGGAAAATAATAAAATAAACTCAAAATGAGGGAAGGGTAGAGCAAAGAAGAAAGGTTTTGTGGCTTTAGGAGTCACATCTCTAGTTAGTTTTTAAGTGGACAAGTACTTTTAAAATATATGCCTATTGCTAGAAGTTATTGCACACACATAGTCAGACATGGTTAAGTAGTCTAGTATAATATTGATATATTAAAATCATAGGCCTTAGTCAAAGGATGCTCCTTTTAGAGTAACTATTTCACACCCTTAATCAGGAGATTATGGCTTGGGCTTAGTGAAGTATCTAAGATAGTTATTGCACATATATAGAAAACTATATCAAATGAAAGAACTTTTATACATTTAATAATATAAATCAATCAACTTAATTATCAATAATTAATGTAATTTACTAATCCTTCAATAGCTATTACACATCTAAGACTATCATATCAATCAAGACAATAAAGCACTCTTTCACAGCATCATTTTTTTGAAAACTATTATAAATAAATTAGACTTTATCAAGAATTGATTAGAGTTTTCAATAATTATATGGACTTATTACAAATAAATCACATATATCTAATGTATTTATAATAATTTCAAATTATTTAAAATAATCATAAATAATTAGTAATCAATTTTTTGAAAATTATCAAACATAACTTGGATTGTATCAAGATTTAGATGGACATATTACAAATAAATCAAATCGATCAAATGTATTTAAGTCACATATATCTAAATTATATATTTTATAATAAGTCCAAATTATTTTAAATTATCAAAAACAATAATTTAAATTTCTAATATACCCCTCTTTCACCTCAGCTAAAATACATTGAGCTTTATCAATAATTAAATGAACTTATCAAAAATTAGTTGAACTTATTAAAAATAAATCACATCTATCTAAATGTCCAAAATAGTTAGAAGGCCCATGGTCTTTCTAATATCTTCAATAAAATTGATGTGGTCATTCAAACTGGTTCATAGACCATGCATTTATAAATAATAAGACTAAGCAATTTATTTCTTAAGGAAAAATAATCCATACATCAAATAAGCACTCAGGTGATATGTGATTTAAATCACCTAAGATGACTGGGACACCACATGTTATTAGTTGATTGTATCATGAACTATTTTTTTAATCTTTAGGTGATGTCCCCATGATCATCAAAATTTATCTCATATTTATGCACATGCCACATGTTAATTACTCAAAAATTAGTTATCCCATGTTGAATTTTGTGTTCACAAGATATTCCTTAAGATTGTGATAAGTGGCATGATCATGGGTGTTTGGGTCACTAGGAACCTCCTTGATGTTTATATTATTAATATAATCTCCCACATAGTTGAGTTACCAAGATTGTGACATGTGTTACAATCTCAGGTGCTTGTGTTTTTTGGGGCTTTTATTTGGATTGGTCATCATTTCACACAACTAAATCACCAAGATTCTACCATGTGGCATAATATTGGGTGCTTGGCTGATGTGTAATTTGAAAAACTAAAAATCCAAAAATCATTTGTTGATATTCAAATTCCAAAGAACAAATCTTGATGTGAAAATTTTGAAGTGGGATAGTTTGAGGCATAAACCCAAAAGACCTTTTTGGAAATAAATTAATGTTGAAGTGTATTTTATAATGCACAAAATCCCAAGTGTAAATTCTGATATGCAAATTGTAAAGACCATTTTGAAGGATGTAAAACGTGAAGTTTAATTTGAAAAGCCAAAAATACAAAGAGGTTTCTAGGATATACAAAATGTGATCTTTTTATTTAGAATACACAAAAATTAAAGACCATTTTGAAAAACAAAAATGTGAAGTGGATGTTTCAATAGTCAAATGCCATTAAATAGATGAATAGTTACCAAAATATTGAATTTTTGTATTATAAAATATGAAACACAAATGCCAAATTGTATTTTCTAAGACCTAAAATGTGAAGTTCCACTAGAAATAAATATAAATAAATAAAACAATAAAACATTATACATTCCCAAAAAATGGACTAAATTTTGGAAAAAAACATTCATATTTCTCACTCCAAAATTAAGGAAACACCATTTCAAATTTGACAATGTCACAAAAGAAAACAACAGTTTCCAATCCTTTATCACTATTTTTGAAAGTGCCTAATGGGATAATGGATTCAAAGAGTCTATTAAAATGCCCTTCAAATATTCAGTGAGAACAAGTGTATGACCTCTTCAATTTTTATTTGGTTTCTAGGCATAGATGATACTATCTATGAGTATGGATGCTAAAGATGTGTCATTTGGGTTAGGCTTCCATTTCTTATCCAAATAGACTAAACAAATTTATACTTCTTATGCATCTTTTTTCTCTACATGAACTAGGATGAACCAAGCTATTTTGACCCTTCATTCTATATCTTCATTTATTTATAGTATCTCAATATTTATTTAATCTCTAGTAATGCATATTATGTATTTCACTCCTATAGAATCATCAGGTTTGAAAAATAGCATATCTCCATTTTGCACATCTTGAGATGGATCAAATGAAATTTTTATTCTTTTGCTTCTTGGACCAACATATGTATTTGTAGATGCCACTCCAAAATCAAGGGTCCTATCATGAACCATTTTACAATGATCTCTATATAGGAGTATGTCATAGAAAGTTCTAGGCCAAAAATATCTTGTAAATTCAAATTAATAATGGAACATGTCTTCTTGTATTGTGTCATAGATGTTTTGGAAGTAATATGATAGATACTTCCACTTACTATTTCCATTCAAACCAGATTCATTAAATTGTTGTACATAGTTAATAAAGTTATATTTAATATATTTTTAACTCATTTTTTTACTTCTATTTGAGACTTTTTCAACAATATAATCTTGAGACTTTTCTCTATTTTTCAAGTCTTTGAAAAATATTTTTGTTAGATTACCTTCTGAAACATTTGGCTCACCATTTTCTTTTGTTCACCAAAATGTAATTTTGAGGGACCAATTTCTATCTCTTATAGAGTTTTTGTAGTGCATAATGGGCTAACCTTGCTCCATGTGTATAATAAAATATTTAACTTTTGTCAAGCCTACTATTTCATTTCTTCCCTTCAGCTGGTAACTATTAACATAGTCTTTGAAATCTACTACTTCTTCAATCAAATATGGCATGATGTTTCTTGTATTTTCACATGTCCTATAACTATCTATCATCTCTGCCACACCCCATAAATCTATCCTCTTTATACATTCAAATAGTTTTCCAAATGTGTTATTGATATCCTCATGGGTATGTCCTATAGGGAGAAATATAACCTCGACATCACGAAAAACACCTTTGTAGACAAAGAGAGATAAATATTACAACACAAACTTGTATGAAAAACATGATTTATGAATTAGTAAATGTAATATTAGTTCCAAATAAGGTTTAACATTTTTTAATTATAATTATGGATATAAGGAAGTAACTATTCTTATTGTCCCAATAAGAGTTATCTAGTTTAAGGTATATCTTGGAAGGAAGTTTCTTAAAGGAACTAATTAATAGTGCTTCTTCTATGTATTTCTTGCATTCATGGTAGTAGTTATTATTCAAAAATGCATCATACAATAGATATTTTAAATATCTAGGTTTATATAGTAAATATCCATAAGTATCTGGCATTGTTGTTTCCATATCCTTGAAGCACTTGTTTAATGAGGTTATAGTAAAGTTAGACCCTCCAAGAACATATGGTAAAAAAATGCCCATATCCACCTACACCATGACCATGTGTTATAATCCCTTCCATTGACAACTCTACTATTATATTAGTAACTACTTTGTTTTTTGTCACTATCCTTGGCACAAATGTTTTTTATGTTCCACCTTATCATGAATGAAATTGAAGCATTCTTTAAGGTATTTCTATAGCATTCATTTATGTGTGTAATATATTTGTCTTATATAAAGTATCTAATTTGAGTGCATCATGAATTCTTGATTGATATGATATTTCTTATATCTAAAGAGGGACCTATATCATTTTTTTTGAGTCAATAAGAAGCATGTTTTGTACCTAGTGAATTCATTAGACTTGGCAATGGTCACATCATGAAAATTGGTTATCCACATGTTATTGAATTTTGGTTGGGATATTGGCTTAGATTCCATATATTCTAGTTGTGCATTGATGTGGCACCTCATAAATTCTTGATTGAAAGATGATGGAAGATGTCAAACATTTTCTCCTGAGCCATCTATTCTGCTTGGTGTGTTATTTATGGAGAAACATTTGCAAAATCATCCACCAATTAGTCCAATAATTCTTTAGTTGCCATTATCTTCTTTTATGGATTTTGTTGAAACCTCCCTACATGGAATACATTTTGGTGACAATTTTGAATGTAAAAAAACTAGTTTTCTTCAATCCATATATTTTAATCCAAGCTTCTAAATAGATATTTGTACCCTAATAATCAATGGTAGTTTTTTTTTCTTAAACAAAGTAGTAGAAAGGGCATCCAAGACATATTACCTTATATCTATTTTGGTGGAATCAAGAAAATTTATCCTTATATATTTTATCATCTTAAATGACAAACCTGACTAAAAACATTTTTTGGTACAAAATTTATCTTCATACACTATTTTAATCTCACTATCTATTCTTTCATTAAACTCCACTTAGTTGAGTGAAGTATTTGGTTGATTTATTTTTGAGACTGAGTATTTTTAGGCATGATTTAGTTTTTTTGGATGCCTTTACACTAGGAATGTCACACAAGGAATGAATTTAGTATCCACTACTTCCCAAATCTTTCCAAATTATTTCTCCTCTGGTGTCATGTATGGTAAATTGATTTCACTACATTCAATGTCCACTATCTTGTTAGAAGGCCATATAATGATATATGTTTTAATTACCTCTATAATTCAAGTCTCACATTGTTATATAATGTACTTTATGTAAATTCCCAATTCATTTTCTAACATTGGAATAGGAATGCAACCAAAAATATCCCCTAGTTGTGCAAATTCAACTTAACTAAAAGTAATTTTTTCATCATTTTCAAGAGTTCTATATTTGTGAAAAAAATGTACCCTTTCCCCAATAAAATTATTTATTAGTCTATGAAATTTTTTAGGATCATCGATATACTGAACCAATGAATCAAATCCAAGGTTTTATTGTTGCAATGATTGTATATACATGACTAAACTAAAATTATTTTATCTTTCTTCCATGTCATTATCTATAAAAAAACTTATCTATGACATGTTGCAGATTTTTTGTGCTCCATATGGTAAAAATATCAACTAAATCCCCCAAATTATCCACAAAAGTTACAGGAAATGGAAGTGGTAGAGTCAGATCAAAATCTTTAGTCACATTAACACTTACACATTCAATAGGTATTTCCTCATTGTGGCATGTGGAAGTGAGATTTATAGATTCTATAGAGTCAACATTTGGACCTAGAAATTTGTGTATTCTTCCTTCACCAATTACCTTACCATTATTTATGAGAGAAACATAGTCTCTACATCGAAAAGCCATTGATATATGGTGTTTCACCCTAGACATTTGAAAAAGACATGAGAAGAGTTGTTAATCAAGCTATTTATAAAATCAGTCCAATTTATACCTATATGTAGGAGATAAATCTCTATTTATACTATAACATAAGCATGGAGATATGTTAAAACTAAAAAATGTTAAATAGGTAATGTATAACTCTTTTTTAATGAGATAGATTATGTCAATCCAAAAAATAGTAGCTTTTAATATCATATACTACATACTTCAATCTTTGTTCCATCCTAAATTGAAGGTATCTCTTAGGAGATACCTTTCAAACATGCATAATAGTGGAATAGCCACATAAATAAAAATAGATAATTACGTCAACATTCAACCATGTATTTTATTAGTAGACAAAATGATATTGAGCAATGGTGGTTTTGAGCAAAATTATGGAAAATGATCATCTACTTATATTTTGGGATCCTATATGTGATTTGAACCTCTGTGGTGAACCCAAGTGTTTAAAGGTATCTCCTAGGAGATACCTTTCAAACATGCATAAGGGTACCCTTGAAGGTATTACAAGGCCCTTAAAGGTTTGTTTTAAGTTAGTATTGGGTGATATGTTGAAGGGACTTATAATACCTTCAAGGGTACCCATGAGATTAACCTCTAGACTTCATTTTAGAATAGTAAAAGACATGTGGCATGTACCCACAACCCATGACATTTCAACACTCAAAAAATATTTCAAGTTCATTAGGTAAGTAACACTCCAATATTATGCCAAATGTTTCCATCCCATTTAATTAGATACTAACATATTGAACTTAATGTATGAAATCCTTGGGTAAGTAAGCAAGTGAGATCATTGTAAACTTCATCTTCTTGATCACCTAGAGACTAACTCACCAAAAGTCATTGTATGAAATATCTCGATCAAGTGACTCAATGTGATCCTACAAAGTGGCACCATCCTATGAGTCTGACATGACTAAAGTGTCACCATCCCATGAGTCTAATGTGGTCAAAATATCACCATCCTATGAGTCAGGTGAAATTCAAATATTAAAAATAAAATCAAGGATACAAAGCTATTAACACCATTAATTCACATGAATTGAATAGCTTTACATTCAGTTAGGTGAATCTAGTGAATCCAAAGGCAATATATGCAATTTTTAGATCCAATTACACTCATATTTCCATCAAACTAACAAAATGTAAGCTTGATTTTGAACCCTCATGAACTAAAATTTTCACAACCTCATAACCATGGCCTCCTCATCTCAAATTTCACCTCCTCCATGTGCATATTTAATTATAGGACTAGAAAAATATATTGACATAGTATTTGATGAAGATGCCCTCAAACATTAATTCAAGCACTTCTCTTTTATTTGGGAATAATTTGACATGACCAAACCTTATAGTTTGAAGGACCAACTGACTAAATTATCATGGAGGTACCTAAATGACCTATTGGTGATCAAGATAGTGGGTCTACATAATTTCATAGTTAAACCTAAGGTAATGCCTTATATTGACTTATTGTTTGAATTATTTACAAATGGTAATATTTTTATCAAAATCTTGCACTTTTACCAAAATAGCACACTAGTGACCCACCTTAGTGAGAGATCATTTGAAAGGTACTATAAGTGACCTTACCCTAAGATATCATATGATCAAACCCTAGTGAATACTTGGATACATGTAAATAATATAACCACCAATCTATAATAATGGGCCCATGACCCTAGTACTTTTACTATCAGATGCCTTATTAAATAGAATCTAATCTAAAGTTTCCCCAAATGACTTATGAAATTAATGTGTAGATTCCCCTACTCAAACTTATTCTCACCTCCAAAAGTATAATTTCCATAAGGGAAATATTTAATTCCAATATCATTAGCATAATAACCAATCTAAATAGTTCCCCAGATTGAAACTTTTATATGACATCCTATATAGTGGATGATATAGCCAAAACCATTTATACATATTTTGATGAGCCTTGGGAGATTTTTGAATAGTACACTAAGATCAAGATATTTGAAAGGTTAAACATCCTCCACATTCACAATTTTAGGAGAAATATGACCAAGATTATTGAGACCTTTTACCTGATGGTATAACAGGCCATCTATGACAAAGATATGCTCAGGCTCTTAGATAAAATCAAGAAGAGCATAAGAAAGATGTGGGATTATTGGATCTATTTAGACTATACCATATTTAGGATATAATGCACCAGACCCTACCCTATGTATCTATCTAGGTTGGTCTCATATAAATTTGTAGAACAATAAATTGTTAGCCAATTAGCTAACTCCGTGGATGTTTAGATAAGAAAAAAAGGAAAGTATATGTGCACCCAACTCCCCTTAGTATTTGTAAGATTAAATATACCAAATAATAACACTTTCATCTTTGCGGAAAACCCCAAACCATTATGATTTGAAGTGGGTACCCTATATAGAATGGGACCCCAGGGAAAACATGAGGAAACAAGTAAAAAAATTAGAGGAAGTGTAAAGATCAACTATGGGCATGACCAAACTTGGCATGATGAGGTGTTTATGATTCCCTAAATGAATTAGAGGTCCACACTAGGATGAATAAGGTTACCATGTCAATGGTGGTGGCTAGGCACATATAGTATAATACTGAAACCACCAAAGAGCAGGCCAATAATATTGAAAAATATCACTAGGTTTTAGATCCTCCCAAGGGACCATTTAAAAAATGGAACACAAGAATAAGAAGCCCCTTATGAATATCCTCATTCCTCTCCATCCTTAATTTCCATTGTATCAACTACTATAGTGGCAATGATCTTTTCTCCACCCTCTATGCACCTTAAATTTCATGGGTAGTGGTGGAGTTTTCCCTATGTTATTTTTTCCTCCACTCATCATAGTTCAATAAGTTTGTCTTCCTTCCTTCCTCTCCTTAGTCAATTATCCTCTCCCATTTTCACCTCTAATTCATGTAGTATCTACCACTATGGAGACTAGTGGAGCCTTCTCTACATTATTATTTCCTCCACTCACCATAGCATAGGAATTTCCTCTTCCCTCATTCCTCACCTTAGCTACTAGTTTATGTCCATCCACTCTCCACTCATATCCACCCAATATCACACTAATTTCATTAGTTTTTGTTCCATTTACATCCATATAAACTTCCACCCCCACCATGGAACCTATTGTATACAAAAGGAAACCCAGGACTCCTCTGACCTCACCATAGGGTGAACCAATCCAAGAGGCACCTAATGAGGGATCAAGGGGATACTTGTAGGGAAGGAAGGGTTAAATAATATCAAAACCCCTAGAGGTATTGGATAGTGATGAGGAATTGAATAAATTACCCTCAAATGAAGGATAATAGGAAGATGAATTTGAAACATCACTCTTAGTATCTATCAATGAGACTAATAAGAGTGATCCTAAAGATGAATGGATTGAATAAGAAGAGGCCAAATCAAGGGATATAAATATTTTTAGGACTAGTTAAGTTTTCACTGAGATACTTCTAGAAGAGGGAGACACCAAGGATGAACTAGATTTAAGACCTCTTGATTCCACAAGTGGACAATCAGTGAGAGTGTCTCTAGGTACTTAATCCCCAAAGAAAATAATGAAAAATAATAAAATATCTCCCCTAGTTACTTTTGTGAAGCATGTAAGTACCTCAAACCACTATTCTTTAATTTCAACTTCTATAATTTCTATTACAATGGCAACTAGTGATATAGCTTTCTCTCATTCTTTAAATTATTTGAATGAGATTCATGTTAGTCCACTCCCTATATCACCTACTAAAATTACCATTGGGATCACATTTTCCTTAGATAGTGAGTAATTATAAAATCTCCTTGGTACTCCCTTCACATTCTTCTACTTCAGTATAACTAACCCTCCCCAACTACAAAAATGAGTCCCATTTGAGAGCCTAGTCTTTGCCTCTATGTTCACTTCACCTGTTGCGCTATCTCAACCATCCACATAAATGGGGATGGCATAACGTAACATACTCAGACCTATAATGTTTTGTTGACCACCTAAAAGAGATGGAAAAGGGAAATTCAGTTTTGGATATAACACCCCCTAAAAAGGTCACTAGTTGGAGGTGAAAAATCCCACCTTTCCCACAAACATGACCCTCTTCCCCTAAGCCCATGGTCCCTTAGTGAAAGCCTCAATCCTCCAATTGATTATATCCTATAAATCCCATTGAATAGTTGATAACCTTGAGAATATTAGAATGGATATAAAAGTTATAACATGCAAAAGAGGGTAGGGGAAACCTGGCAATCATTGAGCAACTAGTGGTCAAGTTCTATTTTGACAAGGAGATGAAGACCATGAGAAGGGTCAAAAGTAAGACCCTCATGTTAGAATGGTAGGAGGTGTAATTGGAAAAAATTTAATATATCATATCACTATCCAAAATGATAAAAGTATATCCTTTTGATGTGATCTCTCTACCCTAGGAGGACCCCTATACCTTTATGGATTCTATAGGGGTGATCAAGGAAATATTCAAAGGATATGATCAATCCAATAATAATTACAATGAATAACCACCATAAAACCCTCAATGTATATCATTGATAATGTATAATAGGTATCTAAGAAGTTATATAGTATCATCCAATTAATCAAAGCTACAAAAGGGGAGTCACAACCCTAATGGGGAGATGTATATCTAGAGGTAGAGAAGATGAATAAAATGGAGGATAAACTAAAAATTTTGACTGAAATATCTAGGAACAAAGCTTATCCCCATTTGAACCTAATATCATCCCCTAGTGTTGCCTAGGTGTCTAACTACATATCTAATAGGAGAGACACCTTACTTGAATGACACAAATACATGAAGTCTTTAATCCTAAAGTTGATCAGTCAAGAGAGGCAAGTTATGGAAATTTTTGGAGAAATAAGGACCAATAATGTAGTCATTCCATAGAGATATTTTATACATGGATCCATTTTTAAAGACCTTATCCATATAACTACAAATATTTTTAGAGTAGAGGTTGAGGGAACTATCTATAAAATAGTTAATGAAGTGCAACAACTAGTGATTTTTTATACAAGTAGGGTTTTTACTATAGAAACCCTTTACGTAGAGCTTGGGGTACCACTAAAGATACATATAAATTTGATGGATAATATTCTTCAACTTTTCAAAAGGCCCTTGTTGGACTTTGAGATAGTGTAAATTCACTTCTAGCTAGCCATACTCTCTACCTCCAAATATAGGTGAGCAAGTAGGACATGACATCCATGGTCACCCCACTAGTAATTATAGTTACAATCATTTCTCTAACCATAGTTCATATTATAGTTGTAATGGTCCCTTTAATGACTATCCACACTATGAAAAAAAAAATAGCTATAGTGAAAATGATTTCATTTTTAACTACAATAGCTAAAACATTCTCTAGTATATAAATGCAACCATTTACAAATGCCACCTCATAGGCAACACCTCTAATAACTACAATCCTTAGTTGGGAATCTTTCCTGTTGTAAATTTTTTTTGTCTCTAACAAGATTTTGATTGTTACTTCAGATTTGCTTGAGATATGAGGATGGCCCCATCCCAAGCCTATACAAAGTGTATCACCCTCTTTAATTAGAGAGGACAAATTTTGACATCAAATACAGATAAAAAATACTTCATGTTATTCTACAAGTTTATGTTGTATGGTGGTCTCTTCTATTTCTTATCATTGACCTATTATCTTATCTATTTGATATATGCAATAGTAGTTTTAAACATTCTATTATGAGTTACTTAAATTTTGTTAATGAATAATGTGTTATAGCAATTTTAGTTCATAAATATCAGTGACTATTTATGAAATAAGTTATTTTTAAGAAAATTTAAAATTTGGGAGATACCTTGGAGTGTATTATAGTACCTTTAAGGGTACCCTTATGCATTATTGAAATGTATCACCAAGGAGAGACCTTTAAGTTACCCTTGAAGGTACTACAATTCACTTCAAGGGTTCTCTTAGTAGATACATTGAACATGCATATGATTAGAATTTTATTTCAAGGTATCTCTTAGAGATACCTTGAGGGCCTTATAGTACCTTCATTTGTCTCCTAGTATATATTATTATAGGAGATAACTTGAAGGTTTTTGTAGTACCTTCAAGTGTACTTAATCTGGTATCTTATTTGATTGATATTTACAATAGTAGTTTTAAATGTTTTGTTGTGAGTTACTTAAGTTTTGTTAATGCAAAATGTGTCATCAAAATTTTAGTTGATAAATCTCAGTGACTATTTATGGAATAAGATCTTGTTAAGATAATTTAGAATTTGGGAGATACCTTGAAGTGAACTTTAATACCTTCAAGTGTACCCTTATGCATTTTTGAAAGGTATCACCTAGGAGATACCCTTAAGGTACCTTTGAAGGTACTACAATGCATTTCAAGGGTTATCTTAGTATATACATTAAATATGCATATGATTGGAATTTTATTTCAATTTATCTCCTAGGAGATGCCTTGAAGAGCCTTATATTACCTTCATTTGTCTCCTAGTAGATACCTTGAACATGTACATGATTGGAATTTTCTTTCAAAGTATCTCCTAGGAGATACCTTGAAGGAGATTTTAATACCTTCAAGGATAGCTTTATTCATGTTTTAAATATATCTCCTAGGAGATACTTTCAAGGTACCCTTGAAGGTAAGACAATGCCCTTCAAGGTATCTTCTAGGATATACCTTGAAGGGTCTTGTAGTTCCTTAAAGGGATCTCCTAGTAGATACCTTGAACACACACATTATTGGAATTTTCTTTCAAGGTGTCTCTTAGGGGATACCATGAAGGGCCTTGTAATACCCTCAATGTTGATTGAAAAGGTTATTTTAATGGATTTGATATAACCATGGCATGTGGTGGATAGTTGAGTTATGGCTATATGAGTGAATGGGTAGAGATATTAAAAAATAATAAACAAAACACCTACATTAAAAATATAATTTATATATATATATATATATATATATATATATATATATATATATATATATATATATATTAATGGTAAATTGATTATTTTAAGACTTGCTCAAACACAAATTCTCCATTTTGTTTAAGGTTTGAGCTCATCTCTATAGATATTAGAAAATTCTCAAGCATGAACTCTCTTAGGTTGAACTAGCTATTTTGCATATCATAGAATAACCTAAGTTCTTTCCATTATAGGAGCTCCAAGCAATTTTACAAAATAGAAAGCTAGATATATAGGTGTAACCTGAGTAGTCACCTCACCAAAATTTGACACCACTTATATAGTAGATAAATGCACAGTTCAAGTTTTGTAGTTTAAGAAAAAAATCTACTTTGTAACATAGTCATAATCATTAGTAACAAGGTCAAGTTTGTTGAAAATCCCTAACCAGAATGACCACCTAGTTAATATAGTTTATGGAAAACTAGAAAGGGTAGTATGCAAGTATGTTACTTAGTTGAAAACCCAAAAGGTCAATTAAAAAGTGTACAAAGGGTTAAAACCAATAAATGACACATGGAGTGATTACTACCAATTTTATGAAAGGATAATCTTTTCCAGCATTAGCCAAGATCAAAGTTTAGAGTGTCTTAGGATGAAACCATATTTTAAATTCAAGAAAGTGTTGGATGTGAAGGAGGGCCTTATAAAATTTTAATAGTATAATTGATGGACACATGTGTGTAGGGTATCATTTTTTCATCTATATGATCTTTTGGATGTCTTCAGCGTTGTTATCCAATTGATAGATATAAGAATGCCAAGAATATTTCTTTTTGTATGCTATAAGGTTGGAATGTGAAGAGACAAATCCATGTACAAAACTATATATAGTATTATTATGTAATGAAATATGGTTTTGATGTGTGATATAGATGAATAAACTAGTCTTGTTATGGTTTTCCTAAGATTATTTTATGTATGCCTAGTGCACAGTGTTTACTCTATTTTGTTTTAGTTTGTGTTATCTTGTATCCTGATGTTTATGTTCAATAATTATTAACTCCATGTTAGTTTATCTTTTTATTTTCTATTATGTATAAAATTAAATATTATATAAATTTCCTCATGCTATTATGATTCTTTTCTATTTATTTTTGCATAATTTATCCTTGTAATCAACATGTTTTATAGAAATTATAGGAAACTATTCTAACATTCCTTGAACATGCACATGATTAGAATTTTCCTTAAAGGTATCTCCGAGGAGATATCTTAAAGGTATTTATAGTACCTTTGAGTATACCCTAATGCATGTTTGAAATGTATAATGTATCTCTTAGGAGATACCTTTTCAAACATGCATTAGGGTACCCTTGAAGGTACTATAAGACCCTTCAAGGCATCTACTAGGAGATACCTTGAAATATTTTTTAGACCCTTTAATAGATCTCCTAAGAGATACCTTTAACATGCACATGATTGAAATTTTATTTAAAGGTATCTCCTAGGAGATACCTTGAAGGGCCTTGTAATACCTTCAAGGGTACCCTTATGCATGTTTGAAATTTATCTCTTAGGATATTCCTTTAAGTTACCATTGAAGGTACTAAAATTGACCTTCAAGGTATCTTCTAGGAGATACCTTGAAGGGTCTTATATTACCTTCAAGGGTTATCCTAGTAGATACCTTGAACATGCACATGATTGGAATTTTCCTTCAAGATATCTCTTAGGGGATACCTTGAAGGGCCTTGTAGTAACTTCAAGGGGTCTCGTATTAAATACCTTGAACATGCACATGATTGGAATTTTATTTCAAGTTATATCCTAGGATATACCTTGAAGGGCCTTATAATACCTTATATGTTAATTACAAAGGTCATTGTAAAGGATTTGATATAACCATGGCATGCAAGGGAAATTTAAATTATGGCTATATGAGTGAATGTACAGAGATGTTCAAAAAGAATAAACAAAAAACCTTTAGTGGAAATGTAATTTATATTCATTAATGTGAATTAATTATTTTAAGATTTTTTAGAACACCTATTCTCCATTTTATTCAAGGTTTGAGGTATTTTTTAATATTTCACTAATGTTTCATTCACCATGATTTCTATTAATCTAGATTATTTAGAGGTGATATTACAAGGGGTTATGTTCAAAAATATAAGGTACAATCCTTAGAACTCAACCAAGGTTTCTTAATTAAGGTTTTTTGAATCATAGTCTAGCTTTAATTATGATAAAACTTGCACTTGGTACTTGGTATACCTTAACATTAAGTTATAGATTAAATTAAAAGTCTTATTTTATGATCAAGATTTACAAATTTAGGCTTGTTGCTTTTCTTTATATCTCATGCATTTTTAACTTTTACACATTTTTATTTTGTAGGATCCTCGATGTCAACTTAGATTCAAGTGACATGTGATGGTGTCACATACACTGGTGAATTAGTTTCATAATTTTTTCAATTTATTCCATAAATTTTTGCCTTTGAAAAACTAAGCAACCATGTGATCCAATGGTATTTTTCCACTTGTCACCCAATTGTAGCATTCTATCTTACAAAGAAGTTGTAAATTTTGTGACATCTTGACTCAATTGGAACATGCAACATGGCATCTAATCATTACATTTAGAGGATTCTATTATTTTATAAGTCTCATGAAAATATGATCCTATCATATTATGCCACTTAGCACTTGGTCATGCCCCATAGTTAATATTCACTATTTTAATTTCATAATATATAGATTAAATTATAAAATTACACTTGGCAATAAGTCACTTAATCTTAGGTAGTTAGATGTGAAGTGGTAGACACATGATAGTTGGGAGTAATGGGATGGAGATTTATGGACCCATATCTCATGGCAATAATATGATCAAAGGAAGATAGGAAACCCAATGATTGCACAATCAAATTAAAATATGACACTTAGTGAAGTATCATGGCATTTGGGTCCATTAAAAATTTCATATAACAAATCCACATGATAATGTGATCTAATAAGAACTTGAAACTTGGTAAACTAGAAAAATTTCTGAGGCCAAGTTAGTCAAAGGATGAAATGGTTTGATTCATGTGATAATTGAAGATCAGAAATCCATTTAGAAGAAAACACTTGGCAAAGTGTCACATGATCTACCTAAATGGTTCAATATTTAGAATAAAAGATAAAATACCTGAGAGGGTTCCATGTGATGAGTACATGTCAAAAGTAATACCTAGGTGGCATACAAATATTCACAAAGTTTCGATAGTAGGCATGAATTAAATTTTTATGGGACTTCTTTTAGGGGATATAAATCCAAGTCACTTCACTAAAAATTTGAGCCTATGATGATAAGGCACATGGATAAAGCAAGGGGTGATGACTAGGTAATTTCTTAAATTAAAGTTTTGAGTCCATTAAAGTAAAACTAAAGAGTCACCCCAACATTAAATCAAGGAAAATTAAAACACTTGACATTAATGACTTGTATTGTTCAGATTAAATTCCAAATTTGGAGTTTAATGCTTATTTCCTCAAAATAATAGGTTCACCTAAATTAGTTGTTATTTGTTATTATTCAAAGCATTTTGTGAGTTTTCTAAAGGCTTATATATATACCTCCTCTATTAAATCAAGTTATTTTCTATCTATCATATAATTTTAAACCATGGACAAAGTTGAAGCATCTAAAGTCAATAATCAAGAATAAATCCTCTTCATCTACTCTTACAAGATAAATGTCATCTTTTAGGATACCAGGTTCAACTCTATTGCATTGGATACTAAGGATAATCATTATAATGACTTATTTTACCATGTAGAGAACACTATAGACCTAAATAGTGATAGTGAAGAAGACACAAATGAGGTAGAGGATAGACTAGATATTCTAGCACTCAATTCTATGGGTTTACACAAAGTAATGTCTAACCCAGAGGTACTCCCTTGTGTAGACTTAGTCTACCATATGTTATTTAAATCTAAATGCATTGATAATATGATTAAATCTTTAAATTTAGGCCAAGATATTTCTTTCATAACTAGGTTAGTATTTTAGTCTTACTACGATTTGCCTAAACAAAAGATTAAGTAAAATCAAGAGACTATGATTCAATGGATTTAAACCCATAATATTAGGGATTTTTTAAGGGACTGGGATGAGAATAAAGGTAATTTTGTGTGAAAAAATAAAATTATCCAAATTCCCATCACACAATTTAGAAGGGGAGTAAGATTGCGAATGGCCATGATAAACCAGTTTTATGGGGCCAAAGATACAGGTCATGTGGATGAAAAATGGATCCCAATTCTATCCATGATAGTCAATGATGCAAAGACTCCCCATTTTGGAAAAAATATATCTTTTAATCTATAATTCCAAATTAGAAAATTTATGGCCAACCAAGGAGATCATTACATGATGTCCTACTTAATATATGTCATTTGCACCACTCAAAATTTCCTCATTTCACTAATTGGGACCCAAACTAAAATGGACTATTCCTCATACCTTATCAAAGTTTAGAGTGTATAATTATAATTAAGAGTTTAGGGCCATATCTAAACACTTTTAGCCCATAGTATATAGGGAAATTTATGAAAATCCTAGGCCTAGATTATCAAAAGTAATCAAAATAACCCTGAGTACCATAGGAGCCTATTGGTATTACCCAAATTGTATAGTTGTGAGGGTGGTTGGCATCAAGATATCCCACCTTAGGCTTCCCATTATGGTTCCATATAAGCTGACTAACCAAAAAAATCCTTATTAGTTATACACAAGGGTGTATGGGTTATGTAAGAACAAAAGAAGATGATTAATTCATCTTTAATTGTCTAATATTGACCAGTTTTGCATAGAGAATTAGAATTATATCATTGATGTTTCCAAATAAATACCTTCTTTTAGATTAAAAAGGATGACAATAGGTAGTGGGACTTGGAGCACATAACTTTTAACCATTACATCAAACATAGGTTAGTTTTAAGACTTTCCTAACACCATAAGTCTTAGGATAAGGATAGAATATATATCAATGTTTCAAATGATCAAGAGGTGAAACAAAAGTTGAAATATGTTAATGTTCCACTTATTAGGGGTAGACTAAAATATGTTGGCTATTATGAAGTTTTCAAGTCTAAAAGTGCTCAAGCAAGTGCATCCACATTTACAATATAGATTACTAATGTTGAAGAAGAGAGACTAACTAAACCTTAGTTAAGTTAAATAATCATTCAAGAATTGTCTCCCACTTTGGGGAAGGGAGAATCTAAGCTTGAAAAACACACTAAGTAGGTCTCTATTTTACAAGAAATAACCAACACCCTATCTCAGGTTTAGAATGTGGGCTCAATGCCTATAAAACATTCAATGGTGCTTCATTCATCTTCGATTGAGGATATAACACTACCCACTATGATACTAATAGCTTATACACCAAAGCTACCTCACCTACTTCCTATCAAAGAGGAACCAGGTATGACTAGTCAAGATTGTGTTTATTTTGCTCTCTTTTTTTGCATAGTTACCCTTGGGGTATATCCTATGGTCCACCAACACTAGATGACATGAACTTAATTCCCTATAGGCCCTTCATTATTCATATAGTTAGTCATATGAATATACCTATTATAGCATATAATTTCACCCTTATGGGAGAGTTATTCAGGATATCTCACTCCCAAATACAATATTAGAGAAACTCAGGCAGTGGGTATCCTATAGTGAGGTTGAACCTATAGAAAAGGCCAACTTCCTCTTGGTAGATTACCTAAACTAATACTTCTACTTGGAAAATGGATAGAGAGGGTATAGTATGAATAAAAACACTAAAAGGGTGATACACCAAATTTATTGACACTCACATAATCTTCAAGAAAACACTAACTTAGCATAAGATAATTCTTGCTCACACAACCTCACAAACTAGATAATTTACATAAGTATTTCATAAACTAGGCTCACCAAAAAATACATGAAGCAAAGATAAATTCTAAAATTCACACCAATTTTCCATTAATGGTAGAAAGAGCTCAAGTTTAGACCTATAACTAACTTGAAAACACCTAAAATAGGTAAGAAATAAGGACAATGGACATGGAAGAGCACTTCTTTATAAGGCCATCATACACAAGCTTGCTAAATGTAATTTAGCGGCAAGACATAGGTGAAAAATAATCTTTATTTTTTAAAAATGTCTTTCTTACAAATTTTGATAGAGTTTCTCCCTATCAAATGAGAATATCTTACATAAATTGGGGAGAAATGGGGGATATAGGAGAAAAGGGGAAGAGAGGGACAAGAGGCAAGAAAATAGAATTCAATAAATGAGACAACCAATTTTATGGAGTCTCAACCACCTTTGAATCAATTATAACTAAGACTTCCTCAAAAAATTAACTTTCATTTGCCTAAATAGTCTTCAAACCCTTTCATTGGCTTAGAAACACACTATAAGATAGAAAGTTTTAAGGATGATGATGTCATGATCCACTAAAAGGAAAGAGTTTCTAAAGACTTTGAAAACTCAATGAATGCTCCACTTGCATTTATAAACCTTAAAACTCTCATCTTGGACTTATACACCCCCTTTCAACTTGATCTTCTATAAGGTGCTTGGGAAAAGGTTAGTTGACTTAGTTTAAAATGCTTAACTGACCATGGAGGTGAAGTCTTAGACTTGATTTTAGATGTTTTAATCTATTTTAAACTTAAATATGCTCCTAAAAACTACAATAAACTACATGAAACTTGAAACTCTCATATACCTCATTGATGGAGGTCACAAGCTTGAGCCACCCTCATCCAACGACCCTAAAAATTGCTTTCAAGGCCATTTGGTAACCTGAAGACCAATTATAGACATGTAGAAGACTTCTAGACATATCTAGAATGCATATGATGAATAAAGTGAATATTTGGACAACCTTAAATACCTAAAATAATAGTGGAAATTTTATTCAATCAAAAATTCATCATGTCTATAAATCAATCATTTCTCAAAGAAGATAGATCATACCATACACTTTTGATTGGGGATACATTTGTTAATCGGGAACATGACCAATATGGGTATCTTCTAGACCTAATTAGGGGATATATTATCATAATATATGGTGTTATGAATGGTTCTAAATCCTCTATTCTAACATAATCATGTAATAACCTTAAGGGGGTCCTAAGTTTTAATATTTCACCTAAACTAATAATAAGTAAATAATATCTAATATAGTGCTCACCAAAGTTTGTGGTACAACATGAGAGGTTGGTAAATAATCAAAACATGTATAGTATAATCTCAATTAAGGTAAATATGAATAAAACCCTAATACATGGAATATGAAGAGTAATATTATTTAAATCCAATACTTATGCTACTTCTATCTACTAAAGAGAGGAGCAAAGTTAGAGAATACTTACCTGAATGATGAACCCATCAAAACTCAATCTCTCCTTTGGCCAAATGGGATTCACAAGAGGTTTTTATGGTTTTTAAAGATCACTAATAAAGGCCAAATCATCCAAGACTTATCCACAAGACTAGATTCTCCAAGTATAAACCCTAATCTAAGACTCCTCAAGTAGAATGGTGGAAGAGAAAATTGTAAACAAGTGTGAGCGAATAATAAATCTTGATTGCATATTGAAATAATGATGAAATTATCTTGTATATATATGAATATTTGACCCTAAACCCTTCTAAAAATCTTAGTTGATAGGGTCGACCCAGTCGACCTAGAATAATTTTGGACAATTATTCACTAGGTCATGAGCTAGGTCGGCCAAAGCCAAAACTAGTTCCTAAGTAGAAATCACCCAAAACTATATAAGGTTTACCCAGATGACCTAGTACATTTGACTATCAAAATGTACTTAAGGTGAATAAAAGAGGGATGGACAGTGGAAAATACTAGAGTGTGCAAAGGAGGAGTAATATCTTAGAGAATGGTTTTTAGGAGATGGTTGGATTGGTAATAAGTGGTAATAAGGGAAAATAATCCTAAAAAGCACCAATGGTCTACCCACCCCTTTCTTGATGTAGTTTTTAAGGCATATACTCAGAGAGATTGAGTCTCGATGGGTTCTTGCAATATGTAAAGAGTCAGTATTTGATAAAATTTTAAAATATTGTGTATATATATGCCCTAATTAAATCTCATCATGTGTCACTAAGGTGTAATAAGGGATGGTTATTTGAGAAAGAACATAAGAACACATAATGCTGATGCTAAAAAAAGTTGTAGTATTTTATATCATAAAACAACTAAAATTAAATGATAAAAAGGTAAATATTTTAAAATTAAATGTGTTGTATACCTTGACTTACCTTTATCACTAGATGTTTGTTTTTTTGTTGTTAGTTTTGATTGTGTAGGGTGTAGATATTGCTTTTGACAAACCTAATAATATAAAACTAAAGAGAAAAAACAAATAAACATAGGAAAGATAAGATAACTAGTGCTATGTGGATGGGATGTACTTGAAAATTTTGAAAGTTAGGGTGAAAAGTGTTATGTTAGACCAAATGACTAAGTTAAAAACAAGAGTAAATCGGGTAACCAAAAATCCAAGGTTACTAAAGACCTAATAAATCAAACAAGTAAATCTTAAGTAAGAAAGGCAAACTCACCAAGTCAAACCAAGGATACATGTAAAAAAGGATGGTAATAAAAAATCAATGTAAAAATCAAAAACAAAATGGTAAAATAACATTAATGAGTCAGTAGTAACAATCCTTATCTCACCCAAAAATGGAAAAAGGAAGTGCATAAAAGGTAAAAACAACATTGTCAAGTGAGAAGTAACAAGTCAACTATACGCAACAATGGAAAAAGGTACAAACTTAGGTACCCATAATAGAAGGGTAGTACAACAATTACAAATCATAAAAGGAATCAAAATAAGTCTAGGAATGTAGTTATATGGTATAAATAAATTAATCCATAGTTACTAAATCATGTTGTTTCACTCTAACAATAGATAAAATTGAAACAAAGTAGTATTAGTAAGTTTTTAAGAGGTGAAGAAGAAGGGAATTTAGAAGAAGAGGGGAAAATAGATTTGGAATCACAATTTGTCTATCAAGGGGGGAAATGGAATGGTGGAGGGGAGAATGAAGGAAACACCAAGGTAGAGGAAATCTTTATCTAAGTCAAGACACTCAAATTAGGTTTGTCAAAACAAGAGGACTTTTAGCCTTAAGGAATTTAAAGAACTTCTCTTAGCCACATAAGTCTTAGGTAAACAAATGTAGTATATATATCATCCCATGAAGGTTATATGCATGAAAATTAAAATGGACCTACCTTCCCACAATGTGTTCCCCATTCTTCAAGACCCCTTATAGAGTTTTTAGTCTACTATGATGATTAGGTACTTGCATGACAAAGTAGGTAGCACCATATAGTTTGTTGAATTCTTATATTCCAATATACTAGCCTACCACACCCTAATGGACCTTGGCTTTATGTGAGTCCAAATGTAGAGTTTGAGATTTGATTAAAGATAGGATATGTTCTTATAATCATGTCTTTTAGTGTGATTTTGACTTTTAAGATTTGTATGTTGCCTTTTGTAAATCATTGCCTTTTGTTTCAAATGATATGGCTTTTAACTTTATTGATGGATTTTTATTTTCCCCTTGATAGGGATTTTGAAAACCAAACATGGATGCTAAAGATGACTTTCATTTGAATACTTGGGACTTAGTTTCTAAGAGGGATAAATTTAGAGTGCTTAGGTTCTAAGAGTCTCATAAATCTAGGTGAAATAAAAGTTTTATATTTACTTCAACCTTGTTTTATCCAATGTGGAGTGAAAGGAAAGAAAATCAAGAGGAATTACACATGAAACAATTTGAATCACTTTAAATCACAAAAATAATGTGACAAAGAGTGAAAAGGGTATATAATGATAGTAAAGTGTGATTCCTTATCATAAGAATGAGTGAAATGGAGGAAAACATGCTAACATAGATTGTTATGAAAATTACATCTATTAAAAGAAGCAAAAGTTAAAGTTGAGAACAAGGATCAATAATATTTCTAAAAAAAGGAATAACACAATGGTAACTCTATGAGGAAGGTCAGGTCCTATGCATGATCTTACACTGTAACTCATAAAATAGAAACCCACGAGGGTGCCAAAAATCATGTGAAAAATAAATGGGATAATTAATATGGTATTTTGTGAGGAAGGCTAGGTCATATCCATGGTCTTACAATGCAACTCACAAAAGATAAATCCAAGGGATGCCAAAAAGTGTGTAAAAAGTGTATTAAAATAAAGGAGACTATGATACATCATGAGGAATAGTGGGTCTTATCCATGGTTTTACAATGAAACTAATGAGAGAAAGGGGAAACCAAAAGACCAAAAAGGAATGATTAAAGGTTTGTAATAAGAGAGAACTACTGTAGAAGTAAATACCCATGTAAGTAACCTAGAAAAAGTTTTAGATAGAAAGCATGAAAAGAAGGAAATGTTTAGGCAAAGTACTTCTTAAGGAATTGTGCATTGGTGGGCTCTTTGAAAACATGGTCTTCATTAGTTTGAAGGTAATAAGTGATTGGAACAAGAATATATTTGATTAAATAGGGACCCCACCATTTTTTGGGTGTATTTAACTTATTTATCATGAATGTAGTCTAATTTAAGGACAAGATCACTAGCATTAAATGTGTGAATTTTGAAATGTTTTTTATGTTGTTTGAAATTTTTAGTTGTATTTACCTTATTTATCATGGATGTAGTCTAATTTAAGGACAAGATCACCAGTATTAAATACGTGAAATGTTTTTTATGTTGTTTGGAAATACAAGCCTTGTATTAGTGATTATGTTTCAAGGCAAAAAGATGATGTTAATCAAGTAGATCAAGAGCATAAAATCAATCATTACATAATTCTTCATTGAGAATGACACCATGAAGAGATATACAAAGAGAGAGAAGCTCAACTTCTAATAGAAGAACTAATTCAAAACCATAGATTAGAGATACTAGTGTTTCCATAATGGTGGTATGTATGCTTGTTTGATAGGCCCAATGAGTAGGATAAAGATAAATGTGCCAATCCATGTAAGTTTCATGAATTATCTTTCGGATAATTTTGTTAAGAATTTTATTAGTGGCCTCATCTTGACCATTTCATTATGGATGATAAGGTATGGAAAATTTGAGACTGATCTTGAATTTAGCATAGAGTTCTTTAACATCCTTATTTTTGAAATTACCACCATTATCTAAAATGATAGTATGGGGAATATCAAAGAGGAAAATGATTTGATTAAGAATTAATTTGGTAATGGTGTTACTAGTGACATTAATAAGGGGCATGGCTTCAACACATTTCATAAAATATTTAATAATATTGATGATAAAAACATGCTCATATTGAGAGTGAGGTAATTTGCCGATGAGATCTAATCCCCACATGGAAAATGGCCAAGGATATTCAATAGTTTGAAGTTAGACTGGAGGTGAATTAATTAGATCATCATGAAGTTGTTAGGAGTAAAGTTTTTAGCAAATGTGATTCTATCGTTTTCAAGAGTAGGCCAAAAGTATCCCATATATAGGCATTTGTGGCCTATAGCATGTCCGCTACAGTGACCACCATAAATGCCTCCATGTGCTTGTTGAAGAAGAGGAGGGACCTCATCTTGCATAACACAAAGAAGTAAGGTCCCTTCAGTATTATGATAATAAAGGATGTTATGTCAAAATACATACTTAAAAGTGTATTTATAAATTCATGTTTTTAGATAAGAGTCTAAGTTAGGAGGATAAGTTTGATGTTTCAAGAATTGAATGATGTATTTATACCATGGGCTTTGTTGAATGGTAACATCTTCAATGTGGTAGATAAGTGAATTTGGTGGTTGGGTAGAAGATGGAGATATTATTATGTGTATAAGAAAAGTAGGATCAGAAATAACTTGGTGGGGATGAAAGAGAGAAGTTGAAGAAGATAGGGAATCAATAATGGAATTTTGATCTCTAGGGATAGGCTCAATGGTGAAAGAGATGAAATCCTTAGCAAGATCAACTGAAATTTTATGATAGGTATTGATATTTTTGCTTTTGCATTGGTAATAACCATTGAATTGACAATAAATAAGTTGGGAATCACCTAAGGCATGAAAATATTGAATGTCTAGATCAAGAATAGTTCTCATGCCTAAGATGATGGCTTCATATTTGACCTTATTATTGGTGACATCAAATGTTAAATAAAAATCTAAAGGTATGATTTTGCCAAGAGGACTTGTAAGAGTACAACCTTCCCCAAATCCTTGAAGGAATTTATCACCATCAAAGTGAAGGGTCCAAGTATCCTCATATAAGTCAACATTAATTTTATGAAGCTCTTCGATAACTACTTTGGGTTTAGTATTATCAAGGGAAATAGTGGATTCATAAAGGTTATTAGCTTTAAGATCAATGGTAAAGTTATGAAAGTAATCTTTAAGTGAGATATCTTGATTGAGACCTTCAATATAGATAATATGATCATCTAAAAGACTATATTGAAGGTGATTGGTAGCTAGCACAGGAACTATGATAAGTTAATCAACTATGACTTTCCCTTTAACAACTTTTTGAGTTATAATGTGAAGATCAAATTACATAATGAGGACCATCCATTTTCCAATTTTATCTCCAAGAAGAAAGGCTTTAGAGAATAAGTGACAAAGGGGGTTAGAATGAATAATGACATAAGTAGTATGGTAAAAGATATAGTGGTGAAGCTTTTCAGCTATAAAACAAATGGCAAGGAAATCACGTTTGATTTTGGTATAATGTGTTTTATAATCTATGAGGCCTCGATTAATGTAGTATATGGCATACTCTCTTCTAATATAATATTGTTGGGTAAGAATTAACCCAAATTATATAGGTGTGGAAAAAGTATATAGAATCAAGGGTCAATCATTAGAAGGAGGATGAAGTGTAGGCAAGTGAAGTAATGACTCTTTTATGTTATCAAAGTATTTTTGACATGGGTCCATCCATTCTAAGGCATTACCTTTCTTAAGAAGAGAATTGATGGAGTGGATATGATAAGCCATTTTAGGGATGAATCATCTAATTTCCCCAAGTTTGCCTAAGTATAAATGTTAGGAATAGATTGAGGAATGGGCATGTTGATGATATCACTAATCTTATTGGGGTAAACATCAATACCATAAAGAAAGAATATTAATCCTAAAAATTTTATAGATGTGACACCAAAGACACATTTATAAGGATTTAATCTAACCCAATATTTGAGAAGATGGTCAAAAATGATAACAAGATCTAAGAGATGAGTTTTATGACTTTTGGATTTAACAATGAGATCATCAACATAGGTTTCAAAAATTTTGTGGATAAGATCATGAAAGATGTGAGTCATTGCTAGTTGGTAAGTGGTTCCATCATTTTTGAGGCCAAAGGGCATTTTGACATAGTAATAGGTGCCCCATTACATGGTGAAAGTGGTCTTATGTTAGTCCTTAGGGGAAATGTGAATCTAATTATAGCCTAATAAGCCATCCATAAGAGATAACATTTCATAACCAGTTGTGAAATCAATGATGGCATCTATTAAAGGTAAAGGGAAGTTATCCTTGAGACAAGTGAGGTTATGATTGTAGAAATCAATACAAATGTGAATGATCATAGTGACCTTCTTTTGAATGGGAACAATGTTAGAAACCCAATTGAAATAGTCTAATGGTGTGATAAATTTGGCATCAATTAATTTGATGATTTCTTGGTGACATAAGGTGGAAATTTCTTTTGCTTTTGACGCATAAGTTTAGCATTAGGATAATTAATAATGTTATGCACCATAATGTTAGGGTCAATACCATGCATTTCCTCATAGGACCAGGTGAAAACCTCATGATACTTTTCAAATAATAAGCTAAATTTATCATGTTTGATAGGTGAGAGTTTATGAGATACTATGATTAGTCGAGGATAGGATGGAATACCATACTCAATGTGAGTGCTTTCTTTGATAAGCATAGCTTTTCCATCTTGGAAATGGTATGGTGCATTAGGTAAAAAAGAGATTGGATTAGTTTTAGGATCAATTATAACAATGAATTTATTGAAATAAGTAGTTTTAGTTTTAAAATTCCCAAGTTTATAATGTTGCTAAGGAAGTTGAGGTTCTCAGGCATGAAGTATTTCAAGAATAGCTTTGTCACTAGGCAAGGTGGGAAGAGGGCCATAATACTCAACATTTACTTTGAGATATATAATTTTATTACCATGGATATCATACTCAGAATGTATCTGATGAACATTAATTTCCTTGGCATTAAGTTTAATCTTGAGAGTAGGAGAGGTAGATGAATCAGAAAATATTGGAGTGTTTGTGGGTTTGATGATGGGAGAAAGATTAGAGGTAATGATTGGATCCAAAGGTGGTAAAGGAGATGTAGGAATTTCTAGAGATTTGTAAGGTATAACTTTATCTACCACCCAAGGGGTATCAAGAAGTGGAGATTTGGTAGGAGGCACATAACCTTCAAGATATAAGTCCTAAGCCATAGAAATGATATGGACATCCTGAATAAGAGCATGAATTTGAGATAAAGTTTTTTGATAATGCTAGAAATCTAAGTCTTGATATTGATCTTGGGCCATTATGTAATTATCATCATATGTTGGATAAATTGTACATGTTTGAGAGCCAGGGGAGTTTTACAAGGTGACATACCCATATTATTAAATGTATGAGGAGACATGATGAGAGGATCTTGAAATAATTTATCCACTTCAAAATAATTATAATTGAAGGCATCCTTAGGTAAAGAAGGCTCCTAATAATTACATGGAGGGGGAAAGCTAGTAATATCATTAATAAGAAGAATAATACGATCTCTAAGTAATAAATAAAGAGGAAGCAACTATGAAATGTATGGAGGTAGATTGGTATTATTAAAAGTATGTTGCAAATCATTAGGTTTATCATCATCAAAATCCATAAGAGTAACTTGTAAATTAGGATTGATATTGATAAACTTAGGTAAAGGAGCACTATTGATATTAAGAATGGTAGGAATATGATACTAAGACTTGGGATGAGGAAGTTGAATACTCCATGGGTTAGGATCAACTTCATGCTTGTATTATTTCCTATTATGTAATAATTTAATGCATTGACTACTGGAAGAAGCAATAACCCTCATTATATGAGTCCAAGGGTGACCAAAGAGAATATTATAAGATAAAGGTAAATCAAGTACCATAAGATTAGTTTGAATGGTCTTAGGTCTAATGGTTAATGGAAGTCAAATGCAATCAAGTGGATTGCTATTTGTTTTATCAAAACCACAATAGGTAAGATGGGTTTGCTTGAGATGATCCTTATTATAACTAAGTTGGTAGATAAGCCACAAGGATGTCACATTAATACCAGAGCCTTCATCAACTAGAAACTTATGGATAAGGTTAGTATTAATGGATATTTTAATAAAAAGTGGTGTATCATCAACATGAAAAATAATTTCATCATTGATCATGTCATCTTCAATAAATTTAATAAAAGGCTTGGAAGAAGGACACATAGTTTCAATGGTATTGACATTGGTAGGTTGAGGTTCAAAGAAGGTGGCTCTTCATCTATAGAGGATGGATATTCAATTTATTGTAATTACTGCATAATGAACTTGCAATGATATGGTGAGGTACAAGCCAACTCCATAAGTGGAATCTGACAAGGCATAGAATTAAGTTCTTCAAGAAAGTTTCAATGATATTTAGAGAAACAAGCTTGAGGTTTAGGAGGTAAAGTATCTTTTTAAGTAATTGATGTGGTTGGATGTTCAAAAGAAGGTAGAGGTTACCCATGTATTTATGAAGTTATATTAGTAGTTATAGTGTGTTTGAGAAGTTTATCTTCTATAAATGGCTTTTTAGGTTTGGTAACAGGATCTTTGTGAGCTGGCTTATGATAATAATTGACCTTAAGAGTGTTAACATATTAAGAATTGTTATAATATTAGTCATAATGAACATTAATGGCATAAACATCTTTGGTATTTTTTTATTATTAGCATTATAAAAAAAGTTTGGGTTATTGGAGGTAGAAGCTTTAGAAACCTATCTTTTTTTAGAAGTAGCGGTGTACTCTTGATGATGAAGTTTGATCATGGATTTGAGATTAAATGAATCACCAAACATATATGAGACAATAAATTTAGTGATCCCTCTACAATATTCATGAGAATGACCAATGTAAGCATGGAACCAATAAAATTGATTAGAGTTATACCATTTAGGAGGATTGTTAGGATAGGTGAAAAGTCTAAAAAGTGATAAGGGTTGTTTCATTCATTTCACAAAAATTGGCATGTGAAAAGATGAAGGGATGTCAGCTTTGAAAATCCTAGTTTGGTTTACAGTATTACTAGTGATAGAATTTTAGATGTTTGAAAATATATTTATAAAATTTTAGGATTAGGTTTGAATTGATTCATGAGAAAGTCTTGATGTTTAGTTTGGTCAAGAGCTTCATTAAGTGTTTGGGGAGAAAAGGTTAAAACCTTATATTGAAGAGGATTTAAAGTGGTTATAAAGAGTTTGAACAAGTTATCATTAGTCATATTATTATTAGCTTTAAGGGCCAATGATTTCCATCTTTTGATAAAGTCATGAGTTGATTCAGTGGGAGATTGCTTAGCATTGATGAAGTGGCTAAGACAATTTTTGGGAAGATCATTGTGTTAAAAATATTTAAATAAAAGATTAAACAAATCTTTAAGTTTCCAAATAGAATGCTTGGGTAATTGGTTGTACCATTCTAATACATCACTAGTGAAATTTTTGACTAAGATTTTACTAGTGGTAAAGGTAATAGTTTGGATAAACTTTTTGTAAAGGTTGATAAAGGTTTTAAGAAATGAGGAATGGTCTTTAGTCCCATCATAATTGATATTTGGAGTTATGTTACCAATATTAATGGACATAATGAAGGGAACTAAAGGCTTATTTTGAATAGTTTGAAGCATCTTGTTATTCATTATGGGTTGAGGAATAACATTGTCTGAGGCATCTCTAAGAGGTGGAGGAATGTAATTGGGATTAACTTAAGGATAGATGGCTAGAGGTTTATTATCCATATTAATCAAATTATGTTAAATCTTCATCATTTGATTTGTGTTAGAGTTTTGCATTATGTTCATTTGATGGCCAACTTGGGCAAGAAGTTGAGATCTATCAAGAAGTGGGTTGGTGTTTTAAGGAGCACTCCCATAATTAGTGTTAGGGAGAAGGTTATTATAAGATGGATTATTAGTGGGATTATTGATTAAACTTATTTAAATTTAGCCCACATTAGTTAGAATTTTTTGAATATGAGAATCATCTTGGTAAGTATAGAAAGGATCAAACCCATCAACTTCATCTTGAGGTGTGATTTGCACCATGTTAAAAGTGATGGATGAAGGAGGCAAAGAGGTGTCCCAAGAGTGATGGTGCTCTTTAGAGGAAAAGATGGGAAAAAATGAACATTCAATATAGTATATAAATGGATTCAATCTATCCAAGAAGATTATGATAGGAGACTTTACAATGACTATAGATAAATGAATAGAATGCTAAGAAAGTGAAATAGAGAACAAGATTGGTAGATAGGGAAGAAAAAAATAGTACAAAGTTGACTAAGTTAACCTAATATAGAAAATAGGGCCTAAAAACTATACAGAGTTGACTGAGTTGACCTAACACATGAAACAATGGCCAAAAAAGTGTAAAGGGTTTACTAGGTAGACCTAACATAGTAAAAATGGAATATTAGATAATTTGTAAAAGATTATTTTGATAGAAATGACTGTGTACTGCGACAATATTATTTTTGAAAGTATTTATGAAAGCAAGAAATGAAAGGAAACACACAATCAATTATATCAATGAGGTTGATCCAATTAAGGCACATAACACAAAAACCTTGCACCAATATTGGTTAATGCAAGTTTTTATAATACAACATACAATTGAGTAAAGAGAAAATAATCAAATTGGAAACTAAAATCTAAGTGGTCAACCTGAATGTTGTTAGATTATTAGAGTATAATTTTAGATGTGATAGGAAGTTGGATATGAGAAAGGAACTAAAAATCAATCTAAGGATGGTTTCAGGACATTTGGGCTAAAAGGGATCTATATTGGCAATGGTATTGGCTTGGTATTAGGGCCTACCCCCTCATTTCACACACCATGGTGATAAAGGTGTCGGGTGATTAGCCAAAATATACCATTAACCACATGTTTATTCTTAGCTAAAAAACCAAATTGGCTTCCCCTTTGGCGATGAAATCCAAGTAGGTAAGCCTTGGGTAGACAATTGTTAAAATACATTTTAAGATTTTATGATTTGGTAGTGTGTACATAAAATAGAAAATATTGAAACTAAATGGTATATTTAAAACCACCTAATTAGAATATGTGATCTATTATAAGCATGCAATCAACAAGAAATGAAAGTGTGAGCTAATTACTATCATATAAGGGTTAATTCCAACTTTAAAACATAGTATAGTGTTGATTTAGTTGATACTATATGCAAAGAATAAAAAATAGGATTAATAGAGTCACCTCTATACTATGGAAGCAAAAATTTTAAAATTGAACTACTTCGATAGAGTCTACCTAGATTTTCAAACTACACACATAATACATAACTACATTGATAAGGTTGACCTAGTTGATTATACAGGGGCAATTTTAAAGATTGCAAACTATGAAAAATAAAACTATAATAAATGATAGAAATGAAAAACAAGGATAGAAAAGAACCTTGGTAGGTTGGAGGATGTAGATAAAAATAATATTGTTGTTGAAGAATCTTGATTTTTACTTGCAAATTCTGCTAACTATGTCGACAAGGTCAACCAAGCTTTGTAAAAACTATTATTAATAGCCTAAAAATGTATAGGGTCAACTGAGTCAACCTAGTATGCTAAATCTAATGCCTAAAAATATATAAAGTTGACTATGTCAACTTAGTAGGCTGAACTGGAATTTTATAAAACTTTCACAAACATAAGAGTCATTTTGATGTGACTATTTGTTAATCCTATGCACAGAAGTTAGTACTATGTCGATACAGTTGACCTAGTATTGTAAATATATGAAAAATAAAATGATGAAATAAGTGAAGAAAAACCTACAATGGTTAGATTCACATCAGGTTCACCAAAATGTATTCAATTAGAAATATATCATGTCTATAAATGAATCCTATCTTGGAGAAGATAAATCATACCGTACACTTTCAATTGGGGATACATTTGTTAAGTGAGAACATGACTAATATGGGGATTTATAAACCTAATTAGGGGATCTATTATCATTATACATGATGTTAGGGAGGGTTCCAAAGCCTCCAATCTAACATAATCATGCAATAACCCTAAGGGTTACCTAATTTTTAATATTTCACCTAAAGTAATAAGTAAAGTAAATCTAATCTAGTGCTCACCAAAGTTTGTGGCACAACATGAGAGGTTAGTAAAAAATAAAAACTTTTATAATAAAATATCAATTAATAAAAGTATGAGTAAGACCATAAAACATGTAATATGAATATTAATATTATTTGAAGCCAATACTTATGCTACTTCTATCTACTAAATAAAGGAGCAAAGTTAGAGAATACTTATCTGAATGACGAACCCATAGAGGCTCAATCTATCCCTTAGATAAAAAGGCTTCACAAGAGGTTGTCATGGTTTTTAAGGATCACTAAAAAGGTCCAAATCATCAAAGACTTATCCACAAGACTAGATTATCTAAGTAGAAACCCTAAGCTAACACTCTTCAAGTAGAATAGTGGAAGAGCAGATTGTAAAGAAACATGAGTGAATAATAACTCTTGATTGCATATTTAAATAATGATGATATTATCATGTATATATAGGTGGATTTGAACCTAAAACATTCCAAAAAGATTTACCAACAGGGTCGACCCAGTCGACATTACATAATTTCAAACAATTATTCACTAGGTCATGAGCTAAGTCAGCCAAAGGCCAAACTAGTTCCTAAGTGAAAATCACCCAAAACTATATAGGATCGACCCAATAAACCTATTATATCTAACTATAAAAATGGACTTAAGGTGAGGTAAATGGGTATGGAGAGTGTAAAATACTATAGGATGGTGCAACAAAGAATTAACAGCTTTAGGAATGGTTTTTAAGAGTTGGTTGATTGGGTAATAAGTGGCAATAAGGGACAACAATCTTATGAAGCACTAATGGTCTACCCACCCCTTCCCTAGTGAAACCTTTATGGCATTAACTTAGATATATTGAGTCTTGATGGGTTCCTTCAAGATTTAAAGTGTCAGTATTTGATAAAAGTTTAAAATATTATGTGTATACAAAAATCACCATTAAACCTCTAACAATGCACAAAATGTCAAAAACTTGGTTTTGAACCTTTAGCTCAGTAAGGTACCATATAAACATTTTTTAAGATCTCTAGGTGCCATATAATTATGTTTTATGCCCCATTATGCCTCTTCAATGGCTTTAAACTAGTTCTCTCTTTAAATACCTATAAAAGTAAGCATTTTTGAGCCATTTTGAGCCTCTTAGGCACCCAAATGTGCTATATTATTTTTAAAAATATGTTTTCAAGATATTTATGGATTTATATACACATTAAAATTGGTTTAAAAGTTATTCTAGGTGATTTGATATACTTACAAGTTTAAAAACCCAAAACTGGTCAAAAAGCTCTTTTATAAGCTCAAGCAAGCTCACCTTCAAGATGATTATTCATGAAATTAAAACACCCATTCCACCACAAATTTTAATTAATCTCAATTTAACATACCCTTTTAATACCCCTAAAAATATTGGGCTGCCATGTAGAAGGTATGAAAAGATACTCACGTAAAGATGATTGTGTGTAGGGTTTTAAAGCATTTTAGACATGCTTACACTCTTATTGGTTATTCATAAAACTAATGCCATTAAACAACCTCAATCCATAATTAATTTTAATTAAATATGGGTACTCAAAACATACTATAATAACTTATCCCAACTCTTCATGGTATAAAAGAAATGAGCATTTGAAGAAGGGCTAAAACTAGGTGTCTTAAGCTTGAAAAGCTTGAATTATTCCAAAGGACCAATTGGAATCTCCCAATGATATTATTTTCTTACAAAAATCTCAATTACACCTTAAAAATATCATAACACCTCTCCAAATGATCAAAAACCAACTTTACTCTTTATGCCTTTGAGACTACCTGTGGGGGTTTGAGTTTGCCTATGGAATTTACATGAATTTTGGAGATTAAAACTCTTGAATTTTTTTTAATAGTATTAAAAACATCCAATTATTATTTTAAATTACTTACCTAAACTTTTAACTCTCAAACACACCTTGAAACTCCAAAAAGTATGCCTATATGAATAGTGACCATTATGAGACATGAAGGGCACTACGTATAAACAACGAGCACATCAACTTATAATATGAATTTACCAAGATTATGGATACATATATTATGTAATTATTACCAATATTACCAATTTTAAAGTCTTTTGGATGTGTAATTCATCTTGTAGACCTTTTTTACCAAAATTTACCTTGAGTTGTCTACCTGCTTCCTTCATGCCAAAACTTGTTTTTATTTAAACTTTTGCTTGATACCCATGAATGTGATAAATTATATAATATAATATAGGTTTAAAAAATCATATTATGTGTTTTTTATACCTATCCAAGTTCTAAACTCCTTCTTAGCGTCTAGAATTGACAAAACTTCAACTGGCTTCTAATGGTTGCTTTCTTGACTGCAAGGGAACTATGTCAAAATAGTATGTGTACTCATTATAAGACATTTAATATTGAATTTTATTATTTTTATGTAATTTATACCATTATTACCAAAATTTTTTCTTTTAATAAACCTTTATATGCCCCAAACTAACCAATTCCTACAAGGCATGCTCCAATGTTGACTATGATTTGACATAGGGTTGACTGTACTAAAATAGTGAATATTTACCTTTTTTTAAAAAACCTAAAAATTATTTTTAACAGGTATAATATTTTATAATTATCCTCCTCACCAAATTTTGTGATTGTATCCTACATATTTTGGCCTGCAGACCCATTTTGGCAAAAGCTAGTGATGTCTGCCTACATGGTCAAAATTCACGACTGAGTTTTCTTCCATTTTTCCTTGGTTTATGAATTATCATGATAAATTTTATTTTAAATTCCCATGTAACCTCTCCTTTCATGATTTAAATATTCATTGGTTTTCATTTACCTTCATGCAACTCATGTTACCTTGTGTCACTTCAAGCTCCTCAAGGGAAATCCATGGATGCCCATGTGTTCAGTGATGTAGGTGATGGATATGAGGTAAATGATAGTATATTTCTAATTTTAACATATCCATCCAACCAAATTCACATATTCTTGGCCTGGGAGAGGATGGATGCTGAGGGACCAGCCCCATATAGAGAAGAAAGGGATAGGGGGTCACCGTATCTTATCTATATATAGGGGAGCATAACTGTGCTTGCTGAATCTCTGGTTGGAACCTACACTACATTATTTTAATACCCATATCATAAATATATACTCCATTTCATCTCCACATGTTCATGTGAAATATTTATACCATGAGACTCCACCATGGAACACCTTGCTTAAACAACTGTTTGCCCTTTTGAAGATAAGTTTGCTCTCATTGACCATTTCCAAACTTGACATAATCCTCCTATAGGTGAAAACAAATTCCCTTTATTTTTTTTCAATATAGTCATTTAATCCCCCTTGGTTACTTAGTCTCAATGACTTCTTACTCTTTTTAAACCCTCTTTCCTCATGCAAGACTCAACCTCATTTGGTGTCATTGTCTGAGCATTCTAAGAGGATGGTTCTAGGTTACTTTGTGGTTAATTAGCCATTAAAAACCTTGGTCTAACTTCCTATTTATCTATAAATTAATTTTTTAATCTCCTTGCTTATCTTGATCCAAATATTAACGATGACCTCAAAGGAGTTATCGAAACCTGCCAAGTTAAAACTTGAAAGGTATTAGCATGAAAGTAGGCATGTAGGTGTCTTTTGAGCCTATAGGTTCTTGACCTAACTTGTCATTTGAATGAAACATTCATTATATTTCCTTTTTTTAACATAATTTTTTATTATTCCTACGTTATCATTAGACCTCACCATACATAATTTGTTCATCCTCAAGTCAACCTTCTAGAAATAGGCCTGAACCCAAAAGAGGTCATGGGATTCTTATTGTACAAAAAATAGCCTTGATTTAGGCTTGACTGAGTTTTAAAACTAGTGAGAATAAGTGTGAAGGTCATTTACATTTAAATTCAACTTATATATCCACCATAACATCCTCTTAAGGTTTAACAATGAATGCCTTTCTAACTCCCTTGTACACCTAGCTATATGTAGGTGCTTTTGAGGCTAGTTATAGATCACCATTGGATTGGAAAACCAAATCATTTTAGTTTTACAAGATTATCTCACTCTATTATATGGCTAGTCCATCAACATGATCTTTTTCTAAGGAATATTTTAATTCACCTTCTTCTTTCATTATTCCAGGCATCTACTTGTCTTTATCTTTTCACTAGCTTCCACTAAGTAATTTTTCTAGGCTTCAAGTGTCATATCTTGACATAAGCATTAAGGACCCAGTCTTCATTTTTATCCCTAAACTCTATCAAAGGATTTGATAATTTAAATTTAACCTTCACTCAACCATGTATTCACTCTCTCTCCCTTTTTGGTTGTAGGTAACCTTAGTTGGTTGTAGGTGCATCCTTTTATTATAGGTGACCATACTAGAATGGTACCAACTCTTAGGCTAAACACCTACTCCTAGCTCCATGTTAGTTTTTTTGGATCCTTGGAGTGTCTCTCAAATTTTCAAGGCCACTTATCATGGTGATTGGTTCTTAAATTATAATCTTAGGGTGACAAAGCTATTTATAAACTCAAAATCCTATAGACATCACTGAAAGGTTGTAGTAAACAAAAGTCAAAAATGGAGGCCTTCAAACACCATGTTCCTCTAGTCACCCACCCATTCCTTTTTGAAATTGTATTCCCCATTATAGGGTTTTAAGATAGATTAATTTATTTTAATAAAAAACATATACAACATTTTTATTTGGCATCAACAAAAGGGCTTGGCACCTCTGTTTTGGTGTTTTAGGGAACTTGTTCTTAAACACAGTCTCTTCAATATTGAGCATGGTTTCTTGAACCTAGTATATTATTCAATGGGATATGATCTTTTAACCTTAATTCACATCTATTACAGCCCCCTAGATGTTCCCAAACACACTTCACCCCTCCATTCCACACACAAGGCCCACAATGGTCTCTTAAGGTTTGTAGCCTTTTTTTATTTTTGCATTGTCCAAAAAAATTACAAGTTATCAAGAGAAAATAAGGATATATTAAAATACCCTATATTTAATTACACCTTCCTATTAATTTTCAATGTTAGAATCTACTTTTAGACCACACTTCCTTCATTAGCCTCCCCTTAATTAGGACTAATTAGCCCTTAAGCACACCCTAGGTCTAGAAACCATAGTTTACAACATTAAATCAAACCAAAAAAAAATTATTCACCTTATTAATATAAAAATAGGTAGGATTAAAAATTCTCAAAACTTTCTAAGGGTTTAAACTCTTGGAATTTGTAAAACCCTAGTTTAGGGATTTTCTTCCTACACAGGCTGAGAGCATGCTTAAATCCATATCTTGAGTTTTAAAAATGTTAAAAATACCAAATTAACTTATATATGTATGTTTAAATGTTACATAAATTACTAAAACACTCAAAAAACATTTTATCTATGTTGTTTCACTTTTTTATAAGGCTCTTGGTCTCTTTACATGCACAGGCAGTCTACAGTGTCTGTAGGTTTCGCTTGAGGGTTGGGTTTATGGTTTCCTTTGCATATTTACAGATTTGAAACACCTTATGACTCCACAAAAAAATTCTCAAACTCATTATAATTTTCATATAACACTAGATATGGAATTGACCCCCTACTTGGGCTTTAGGCCTAAACCAGGCCTAATAGGCTTGTCTACATCCTTGAAGGTCTAGACCATTTTATCATGTTTCAATCATATTTGTATGGTTTTAAATGTTGTTATATATTTTTCACAACTATCCACACCTATTTTAAATTTCTCACCACCCCCCTATATCATGTTATTATCCTCTTCCTTTAAAGTCTACAGGTTTACACTATAGGGGAGTACCCTCTATCTGAGACAAAACATAGGGTACTTACCCTATTTCCTTAGGAAAATAATTTATTTTTTGAGATTATATAATTCACATATATTCTATTTCCAAATTCCTAAGGTTATTTGGTATACCTAGCACCTCCAAATGCATCAAAAACCAAAATAAACATGTGGGAACTATTGACTGTGTCCATGTTTTGATGTGTGACTATAGGTTGCCTTTGTTGGAGCCTTTCTAAACTCTATTTTAATTATGTGAGAGATTATTTAGATTATTATTACCAATATAAAAAAAATTACAATTTATTTTACCACTCTAACCTTCCACATACCTCTTCATACACCTTGATTGGTCAAGACTGAGTATAAATGTTGACTATGTTTTCTATTTGAGGGAGACCCTTGTAGGTGCTAGTGCATGATTGATCATTTAAAATTATTCCTATATATCCTATATAGTTTAAAAATTCATTTTATGGTTTTATAGATCTATGTACCTTAAGGTAAATTTGTATTAACATCAAAACACCACCTCCCAACTCACTGTTACCTACAGTCAAATAAAATTCACTATGTTAGAACAAGTAGGGTCCTATAAATGAGAATCCATTTTTAATACTATGTCACATCACCTTTGTATACATTTAATCATTTTGAGTCATATTCTATCAATAAATTTTGGAATTTACATGCCTAGACTCACTTCTAGGTGACATAGGAGTTTGCAGTCAATTATAGATGAGTTATCTCAAGAAAAGGATACCTGTAGGTGTTGATGAAGGATTTAACCTTGAAATTAAACCATTTTTAGATTAAATTTATATTAAAAATGTGTTCCTTAACTCAAAAATCCCACCCACTCATGAATATATGCCTCATTTGTAACTTTGGGATGTTAAGGTCATTTAAGGTTCAAAACCTATAGTCAACACTAACAATTTTTAGTGAATAAATATACATCTTGGGGATCTTCAAATTCCTCTTTATTCTAGTCACACACCCTCCTTATTTTTTAGGTTTATACCTCTATGTGATGGATAATATATGAGTACATTTAGATAGACCAAAACCCTATATGACATCATCATTTGGCATCAACAAAAAAGGTGAGTGCTCTATTTTTGTGTTTTAGGAAAATTGTCCCTGAGTTCATAGTCATCAACTCTTGAAGTGACTCCTCACTTTTAAATTATATTATATTGATTCAAACATGCTATCATGAACCTTTATAACATTCAAAAACCTCAAGGAGGTTCCAAAAATGTCAATACCCTCCTTGTAACTCCTTCATGACTCTATACAATCCACTTGTAGGTGGTTATTTATAGGTATGCATGTAGTGGGTGTGAGTTTAGGTAACATGCATGATATGTGATCCCATACTTGGTTATCAAGATATAACCATATTCCCATTACCTAATGAAGACTTCAAAACATGATAGAACATTTCTACACCACCACCTCAAGTCTTTGTGTATGGTTTGTAGATGCACTTACAGTAGCATATAAGGTAGTGAATGTGAAATGATAAATGTGGTCATGGTGTTTGAACTTATAATTAGGTTTTTATCACTTTAACACCTTAAAATGAAACTCTTAAATCATAAGGAGTGTAAAAAAAAAAAAAAATCTCTATCTCAACATGATGGACTCCTTCTGAAGCACCTGTATATGCTCATTTCATGCGCTGACTGTGTATGTGTGTTGCATATGGCTATCATAGCTCTTTTGTGCCATTTGAGAATTTATCTTGATGGATAATTTTTAAATAAGGTTTCCCATTCTTAAAAATATTCAACACATCTCCATAAATATGCTAAGAGCTCAAAACACCATGATTATAAGTGGGAGTAAGTAGAGAGCTAAGAAACATGTTTGTAATGAGATAAAAGTGGCCTCATCCTAAAATATAATATTTTTAATTTTATTAGGATATCTTATTTAATTTAACTCAACCTTCAAATGTATTATATACTTCTTTGAAGCATTCTTTATCTCCCCTCAGTCTATTAGGTTTGTAGGTTACCTTATAACATCAAATGCAATCATGACTGAGTTTAGACCTTAAGAAGGTCATAAATTATGAACTATCTCATTTTCCTATATGTGAAAACCAATTCCTTTATTATTTTTATATATGGTTTCACATAGTAAGAAGATACAATTGATCCAAAACCCCCAAATGGAGTAATTCCTTTCATTTCTCCTCAAACCATGGCTGTGGATGGAGATTGCTCAGGGTATACTAGTCTTCATTTAAACCATCAAGGATTTGTTAAAATAATAAGTATTGAGGAGAAAAATCAATTTAGTAAGTTGACGTCGAATAAATATGAGGTACATTAGCTCTCTAACCCAATTTTTGTTTTGAAACTAATCAAATGGTCATTTGATAAGGATAATAAAGAAAATAGGTTTTATTCCACAAGTAACTTCTTGGGAGGAGTTATATGATGAAAAAAAAATTAATAGGTCTTATTTTACCCTTAAATTACTCCTATAAAACCATTCTTTATTATTGAATTTTGAAGTGAAGAAACAAGGGAAAACCTAGACCCTATTGGGATGAGTAGGCCATCTAGACACCCCTGAACTATTAGTGATTGTTCATAAATATGGGGAGATGAAAAAAAACATCAATTACACAAATCATAAGTAAATTATGGTAATAATCACTTACCAAAATATTCTATCCTAATCTCTCTCCTCTAACCATACCAAGTTAAAACTTGAGGCTCTCTTAGAGTTATTCCAAACTACCCAAAATGGTTTTTATTTAGCATGAAGAACCAAAAGTATGATTATGAAATCCAACACTTGTGTAATAATTTTTATTATATAAATGAAATTTCCTTATTTTTTGAAACCTTATAAAATTCTTATACCTCCATTAATGGCAAAAAACATGTTTCATGCCTAGTTTGCAGCTAATAGGTTTTCCTTACCTCTACTAGTTATTATGCTATAAATTGATTTTAAGATCTTATAATAGGACATTAGGGACATAAATAATGCCTAAATATGATATATGAGACCTTGAATCAATCAAAATCTCCAAAAACCTATTCTATCAAAGCTCTAAAAGGCTCCAAAATGTATCCTTTTGCTCCAAAACTCCTCTCCTCCACTCCAATTGACTTTAAATGACATTGAACATTAATAAAAGAGTAAAAAACTCCATAAATACATGGTAATAAGTCAACACCAATTTTACTTCCTCAAAAAGTTACTTTTCACTTAAATTTTCTATTTTGATGATCCTTAAGTCATTTAATGCACTTTTGGGGGTCTTTTAAGCATAAAAGCTTCTCTAGGACTCATTTTTATCTCACTAAAATGTTTGAGACTTTTTGAAAACCTCCTTAATGTCCCTGAATGCTCAAACACCATGGAAACTTGTTGAATCCTTCACTTACAATTATAGACCTATTTTTGGGCCTTTTCCTTAAAATCACCAAATTCACCTTAAAGCTTGCTTAAAGTGTTTCAAACACTTGAAAGTAACATGTGTTAGGTAATGAGTTTTGACTCTTCCTTCCACCATTGGATCACTCACTCAACCATAACTCTACTCAGCTTCTCACACCACACCAGGACTTTTTAGAATATTGCACTTCATCATCAATTCAGGACTATAAAGGGACTAGTCATGGGGTTAAAAGGTTACTAAAAGGTCTAAGAGATGGGACTAATACATCTAGGCATAATTTTCATATGTATGCCAATTTTGGCCAAAATTTCATGTTTTTAGTCATCATATACCCTCTCTCTATCCCTTTTATAAATAGAAGTATTAGTTTACATGATGTACCAAGAGGAAGTCAGCCTTTTCTATAGGTTATAACTCATTACAAGATACCCATAGCCTGAGTTTTCTCCAAAATTGTAGCTAAGAGTGAGATATCTTGAATAACTCTCTCACAAGGGTGAAATTTTATGATATAATATTTTATGTCATACCTGATGAGTCTACTTTCAAATAATATTGGTCAAGTTTGATGCTATTTTGATCAATTTATAGTGGTTATAGATTTTATTTTTTAGTATCTGGTGACTTTGAAGAATACACAACATTCTGGTGGTAGAGAAGTAGCTATATTTCATGCCAAAGGTGACTAAAAGATCAAATTCTAGAGGTATTCCTTTTAAATTTATTGAATTACCTTTAAACTCATCAAAAAGGTTAATATTTTCTAACACTCATCCCTAAAAAGGAAACTTTCCTCCTAAACCAGTTTCTAAGTTTACCTCTATAATAAGATCTTTATTGGGTCCTTTCACTACCATCGATGCCCTTAGATCTTTGCATTTTTTGGTATTCAATGGATACAATCCTTTGGACCTCAATCAATATGACCTTATCCTAGTGGCATCTCTTAAAAGTGTTCTTTACTTCATGGGAGACCAGTCTACAACCCCTTCTAATCACCTTAGAGCTATAACCAACTTTTACAATATTCATGATATCGCTGAAGAAAATGTGGCTATCAAGTTATTAGCCATCTCATTCAAGGTAAAATTCCTAGAATAGTATATAAACCTTAATTATAACTCCATCACATCATGGGATTAGTTAGGTGGTGCCTTGTATAAAAGGTTTGAAGACAAGAGTGACCACTTGTCACTTACTGAATAGTTAACTACAATTATGAGGGCTCCTCATGAGGTTATGTAGGATTTCAATACCAAGTTTTAAAAGACATGGGATACAATTCTAATCTCTATTAGGCCTACTCATAACTATGCTTTCCTTTACTATCTAAAATCTCTTAATAGTGATATTGCAGTAATGATTCAGTCTATGGGAGGAAATACACTATGATATGTTTATGGCAATCAAAGCAAATAATAGTTTAGTACAAGCTAGAAAACTTACACCTAAGCCACCAATGCATTTGTTTCCTAAGATTCAACCTCCTCCCATTTTTATTCCTCCCCTTGCTACCATTCCTCCTATGCTAACACTTATTACCATACCTACACTAAAGCAAGGAAAGGATTCAACTAGTGAATCTAGTGACTCCTAAGAACATAAGAACTTCCAAGGTCTGAAGAGCATGTTTCAATCCTTTTGAAATGAATTGGTTAATGTGAATATTTATTAATCTCATTTAAATAGACATTATCACACTCCATATCAGCCTCAATAGTCTTATCAAGCTAATAGGCCACCCTATAAAGGAAATTTCTAAGGACAAGGCAAAAGACAAGGGCATCATAACTATGCTAAGCAAAATAATTATAATCCTAATGCTAAAAATACCTCTAATAACCTTGTTCCTATTTATAACAACATTAATTATGAAGGTGAGGGTACTATGCCTTGGAATTAGTCATTTGGTCAATCCATTATCTTAAACATTGAGTTTAATCAAGATTTCAATAATCAATGGCAATAGGGTGCTAGCTATAGATTCAATCAAGCCCTTATGGCTCAAAACACAAAAGTACCTATGATGAAAAAAATAGAAGAGACTCAATAATACCAAGGGCCTAATGAAGGACCAAACTAATTGGGTGTTACAATGGTTAATTATGATCAAGAAGAGTGTTATGCATCCAATTAATAGGCTAGTTCTAGCCAATCATAGATAATATGAGGTTCAAAAGAAGAAACATGGATGTTAATCGATACTAATTCAAATAGACTCTTACTATTTCTCCATTACTATCAAAGCCAAATGAACCTTCTATTAATCCAAAGGTTCTAATAACTCAAAAGAATCAAAATAAAGGGAATACCTTTATGCCCCAAAACTGATAAATTCAAAACATAGTTATGGTTCTCAAAGTACAAGAAAAATTTGGTGGTTTGCCCATCAATATTTTTGAACAAATGAAATAGTATAATGTGAGTGTTTTAATATGGGTCATGCTTTCTATGGCTATTCAAGTGGATATCCATAAAGAAGGTTTGTCAAAGATCAATGTTTTTGAGAAGTCACCAAGCAAGGAAAACATGGTTCTCACCAGTACAACCAAAAGGCATAATAAAGGATAATAAAAAACGTAGTCAAACTTATTCCCTTCTACATTTTTATAATCATTGGTGACTCCTTGGTACACAACTTCATGGTAGATAGTAGAGAAAGCACTTTAGTGATGCCAAAGTCAATAGCAGATTAGCTTTGTTTGAAGTATGAACCCCAATCTAAGGGAGTTTTTTAGCTTGATGAACCTTCTACCAAACCAACTAGTATTATAAAAGGTCTAAAGTTGACCCTACATGTTTTTCCTAGTGTTTTAGTGGCTCAAGATGTGTTTATTTTAGAGATGCCTCCTCATTTTGCTTTATGCTTATTTAGAGACTTCACAACTAAAATTGGGGGTTATATAGAAGCAGATTGGTCCTACATGGCTTTCAAGACAAGGTATGGGACCAAGGTGTCTATCAAAGCTGATTATATTTCCCAATTTCATATTAAACCTTATGGGACAAGTAATCCAAACATCAATTATACCATCCTAGATGAAGATGACTACCTAGTTGGTCAAGAACTAGACATTCATCTTTAAAGGATACCTAATATTTTCTTGGATGAGTTATGGAGTGATAATAATCTAATTTATCCTTTATAAGGTGTTTAAAAAATATACATGGGCATCTATTACTTGCATGAGGATAATGAGTTCATGTCATCCTTCACTATGCCATAGGAAGATACAAGTGGTTTGTGGAAATTGTTCTTCGATGGCTCAAGGAGTAAACATGGGGTGAGTGTAGGTGTGATATTTATATATTCATATAATGGCAATTTATTTTCCTCTTATAGGTTCCAATTTAGTTTCTCTTATAATTTAGTTAACTATGAGGGCCTTATCCATGGTCTTCAGTGGGCTAGTAAGAGGGGAATCAAGTAGTTATAAGTATATGGGGATAGTGGGATAATAGTACATTAGGTCAGAGGTCTAAACACCACAAATAACACCTTGATGATGTCCTACAAACATAGAGTTTGGTACATACTTGAGTATTTTTAAGCATTCAACACCCAAATAGTACTAAGGGAGCAAAATCATCATGTTGATAGGTTGGTAGTTGTGGGAGCTTAGTTCCACATCCTAAATGATTTAAAAAAGTCCAAAGAGAAACCACATGTCAAAGTGGTATTAAGACCAATTATGCTAGATAATAAGGTTCATTGGTATGTTTTCAAGAGTGACAAGCAGATTGCTTGTTTCTTGTAGCAAGAGGCAAAGTTTTCCTTAATGAATCAAGGTAGATCTCAACATTAGTATGAGGATCAAATTATTCAACTAAGGTCTAATAAACTTCCTAAAGGGATAGTCACCCTTTAAGGTCTTTTCTATGAGGGAGACCATATCAGGAAAGATAAGGTAGTAATGTCAACTAATGAAGAGAAATATGAGAGAGTCCTTATCTTCAAAGACAAGCTTTGCAAGTTTGGCAAGGTAATCAATGAGGTAGAAAGGCATGTTTTCATTGAACTTTGTAAGGAATATTTAGACATATTTACTTGGGAATACATTGATCTAAGAGATTTGATCCCAAGATATCCCAACACACTATAGAGTTGGAGGCCAATGCCAAGCCTATTAGGTAGAAGCAAAGGCCTATCAACCCAAAAATTAAAGATAAAATGAGGAAAGAATTGACTAAATTTATCAATTCCAATATCATTTTTACCATCAAGCACTCATCATGGGTAGCCAACCTAGTGCCTATGAGAAAGAAGAATGGTGAGATCCCATTGTGTGTTGACTTCAAAAACTTAAATAAGGTCTCTTTGAAAGATAATTACCACTTACCATCCATGTATAAACTCTTTTAAATGGTTTATATTTTAGAATGATTCTCTTTTTTGGATGGGTACTCAAAAAACAACCAAGTTCTAGTAAGAGAAGAAGACAAATAAAAGACTACCTTCACCATAAAGTGGGGCACACATACTTATCAAAAGATGTCTTTTGGCCTATCAAATGTTGGGGCCACTTTATAAATAAATATGGATATGGATTTCCAAGGTTTTATAAATCACATAGTGCTTGTATACTTGGATGACATAAAAAAATTCTCCAAGAAGGCTAGTGAGCACTTGGATCACCTGAGATTGATCTTTGAAAGATTTAGAGAATAGGAGATCTCATTGAATCCCAAGAAGTGTGTGTTTATTTTCCATGAAGGTAAAATCTTAGGATATATTATCTATAAATAGGGATTAGCTATTGATCCTAATAGAATAAGTGCTATCTTGGCATTATCCTTACCCAAGCATAAGAAGGGACTTCAAAGTTTCCTTGTGAAGATAAGCTTTGTAAGGAGGTTTATACCTAGTTTTACAAGCTTAGTCAAACTCATTACTACCATGATAAATAAGAATAAGTGTTGACTTGATAAAATGAATTTAAATTAAGATTTGAGGCTATCAAGCAATCTATTACCCAAGCACCTACACTCATGAATCTTAATTTTTCAAGGGATTACATATTATATTCCTTTATCAATATTGATAATATATCAGCTATGTTGATGCAAAATAATGGTGAAGGACTTGAGTATCCAATTTCATTTTTTAGTCAAGGGCTTGAAGAGTATGAGATAAGGTATAGTTTTGTAGTAAAGTAATTCTTTACAATGGTAATAAGCCTTGAAAATTTTAGAATAATTCTCTCCAATAGTAAAATCTATCTTATGGTGCCTCATCTTGGAGTGAGTGACTTCCTTCTTAAAAAATATTTGAATGAGAAGAGGGCTGGTTGGATTACTAAGGTCATGAAATATGATGTGGAGATCAAGGTCACTAAGTTAGTGAGAGGCAAAGGTTTGTGTGATCATATGGTTGATGACCTTAATGAAGATAAAGAGGTTATTTTGGTGATACAAGATGACTCACAAACAAATGCACCTCCACCTCACACTAGCTAGATCCAAGGTATGACATGTTTCTTGATAAGAGGTGAGTGACCACAAGGTATGGATATGGAAAAGATAAGGTATTTTATACTTTAGTCCATACCTTATGCATTGGTTAATGGGTTTTTATTCATAAAGGACCTCAATGGAGTGCTTTGAAGGTGCATACATGATGACCAAGTGATCGGGATTTTAGAACAATTCCATGATGGGCCTCTAAGAGGCCATTTTACCCCAAGGAATATAAAAATAAAAATGATGAGGGTTGGTTATTATTGGCCTAACCTATTTAAGAATATATATACATGTGTGAGAAAGTGTCAAAAGTGTGATCTCTTTTTAGGTAATCTAATATTGGCATCCCTTCCTCTCAACCCAATTCATGTATACTAGCCCTTTATGTAGTGGGGTTTGGATTTCATAGGAATGATAAATCCACCTTTCAGTGGAGGAAATAAATGGGTACTCATTGATACTAAATACTTTACCAAGAAGGTGGAAGTAATTGTTTTGAAAGAAGCTAATGAAACAATAGTGTTGAACTTCTATGATAGCATACTAATGAGGTTTGGTGTACTAACAACAATAATTTTAGATATTGCCTTAGAAATTATTAAAATGAGGAAAATTGAATGGGTACTTCATCTAGGCATCTAATTTATTACATCCTCTAATTACTACCCCCAAGGAAATGGATTGGTAGAGTCAACAAACAAAAACTTGTTAAGGATCATCAAGAGTACTATAGAAGAGAATTAGAGAGTGTGGCACATAAAGTTAAGGACAACCTTATAGGATGATAGAGTGACTCCCAAAGTTTCCATTGGAAACTCAACATTTGTCCTTGTATATGGGATATAATCCAAGTTTCCCATCTCTCTTTAGTTACCTACCTTAGAGATAGTCCATCAGCTTGAGTTGATGGAGAGTGGACCTATGAGCATAAGGATGGCAGAGCTCATGGAACTTGAAGAAAAAATAGACCTTGCAATGAATAAACTAGAGTAACATCAAGCTCGAGTCAATGAATACTTTGATAAGAGATCCATCTCAAGGGATTTCAAAGAAGGGGATCTAGCCCTCAAGTGGGATTAAAATAGGGCCAATCCAGGAAACCATACCAAATTTGATAGCTTTTAGAGTGGTCCTTATTTAATTCATAGATGAAAACAACATAATGATTTTCATCTTTCTTAACTAAATGGAGAGGTATTACACATCCCAATCAATTGGATTCATCTAAATACTTTATATTAGAAGAGTTTACAATCATTGTATAGATTGTACATTTTGTATAATTTTTTCATGTTTTCCTCTAAGTGCCTTGTGCACATATTTTTAGTTGTGTGTTTCCCTTCTCTAAGTGCCTTGAGCATTGTGTTAGTTTTTTTTTTGTCATCATTATTGTTTTAAAAAGATTTTTTTATAAATAGATAGTCTTGTATCATTTTCATATTAGTTGGGAAGAAAGACTTGTGACCTTGTATGCCTAATTGATCAAATAAGGCAACTAATTTATTGCATAGTAGGCATACATTCCTAGGAGGTCACTATAAATTTTGGAAAATATTGGCCTACATACTAAAATTTTTCCTAGATATATTAGGCCACTCTCTTTGACTTTTCAGTAACCTTTTACCCCTATGACTAATCCCTTTGTGGTCCTAAATTTATGATATAGTATAGTATTCTAGGAGGTTATAGTGTGGTGTGAGAATTTGAGTAGAGTTCTAGTTGAGTGAGTGATCTAATGGTGGAAGGAATATTCAAACCTTATGATCCTAACACATGTCACTTGTAATCTTTGGAAACACTTTAAGCAAGCTTTAAGGTAAATTTGGTGATTTTGAGGAAAATGCCCAAAAATAGGTCTAGAACTATAAGTAAAGGATCCATCAAGTTTCCATGGTGTTCAATAATTTATGGGCATAAAGGAGGTTTTTAAAAAGTCTCAAAGATCCTAATGAGATAAAAATGAGTCCCAGAGAAGATGGTATGCCCACAAGACCCCCAAAAGTGCATTAGATGACTTAAGGTCCTCAAAATAGAAATTTTAAGTGAAAATGTAACTTTTTAGGAATTCAAATTGGTATTGAATTATTTCCACCTCTTTATGACATTTTTTACCCTTTTAGGCATGTTTAAGATCATTTGAAGTCATTTAGAGTGGAGGATAAGAGTTTGGGAGTAAAAAGATGTATTTTGGAACCTTTTGTAGATTTGGTAGAATAGGTTTTTGGAGATTTTCCTTGATTAAAGGGCTCAACTATCATATTAAATAATTAATGGTGTCCCTAATTTCCTCTTATAGTCCCCTAAAATTATTTTCTAGCATAATAACTAGCATAGGTAAGGAAAACCTATGGTTGTAAACTAGGCATGAACCAGGTTTTTGACATTAATAGAGGTCCAAGAATTTAAGAAGGTTTCCAAAAAGAAGTAAAGGTAATTTATATAAAAATTATTTCCCAAGTTTTGGATTGCATAGGTAGAATTATTGTTCTTTACACTAAGGAAAAACCATTTTGGGTTATTTGGGATAGCTCTAGGAGAGCCTCAGGTTTTCACTCGGTATGGTCAGAGGAGAAAGATTTGGCCTAAAATATTTTGGGAAGTAATTGGGACCATACTGGCCTTCCAATTTATGTAATTTTTAGTCTATTTCATCTCCCCATATTTATTAACAATCACTAACATTTCAAGGGTGTCTAGATGGCCTACTCATCCAAATAGGGTCTAGGTTTTCGCTTGTTTCTTCACTTAAGAATTCAATGAGAAATAATGACTTTAGAAGAGTCATTTTAGGGCCAAATAAGACCTATTATAATTAGTTTCATTTGATAAATACTTTCATAAAGTTACTTATGGAATAAAACATATTTTCTTTGTTACCAATTTATTCCACATAGACATACTCAAGTGATATTTCTCCTCAATCCTTAGTATTTCAACAAAGTCTTGATAGGTCAAATGAGAACTAGTATAGCCTGAGTTATCTCCATCTATAGCCATGGTTTGAGGAGAAAAGAGAGGAATTACTCCCTTTGGGGGTTTTGGCTCAATTATCTCTTCTTAATAAGTGAAAGAATATATAAATCTAATAAAGGAATTAGTTTTCACATATAAGACAATGAGCTAGTTCATAATTGGTGACCTTCTTAATGTCTGAACACAGTCATGATTACATTTGATGTTATAAGGTAACCTACATACCTAATAGACTGAGGAGAGATCGAGAATGCTTCAAGTAAGTCTAGAATCAATTTTAAGGTTGAGTTAAATTCAATAGGATCTCCTAAGTAAAGTAAAAATATTAGATTTCAGGATGAGGCCACCTTTGTCTAGTTGCAAACATGTTTCTCAACTCTCTACTTACTCCCACTTATAGTCATGGTGTTTTGAGCTCTTATCATAGTTATGGAGATGTGTTGAAGATTTTTCAAGGAATGGGACATATTATTGAAGCATAAGACATTAATCCAAATTCTAAAGTGGCACAAAAGAGGTGTGACAGCCATATGCAACACACATACACAGTTAGCCCATGAAATGAGCATATACAGGTGCCTTGGAAGGAGCCCATCACATTGAGATAGATATTTGATTTTTGTTATACTCCTTATGATTTAAGATTTCCATTTAAAGGTGATAAAGTGGTATAAACCTCATTTTAAGTTCATATACCATGACCACATTGATCATTTCACATTCACTACCTTACATGCTACTACAAGTGCATCTATAGACCATACATAAAGACTTGAGGTGGTGGTGTAGAAATTTTATAACATGTCTTGAAGTCTTCATTAGGTCAAGGGAATATGGTTATACCTTGATAACCAAGTATGGGATCATATATCATGCATGTTACCAAAACTCATACCCACTTCCTGTTTACCTCTAAATGACCACCTACAAAGGGCTTGCACAGAGTCATGAAGGAGTTAGAAGGAGGGTATTGACATTTTTAGAACTTCCTTTAGGTTTTTGTAGGTTATAAAGGTTAATGAAAACATATTTGAATCAATATAATAGCAGGTAGAAGTGAAGGTTCACTTCAAGAGTTGATGACTGTGAACTCAGGGATAATTTCCCTAAAGCACAAAAATAGAACACTCACACTTTTTTTGATTCTAAATGATTATGTCATATAGGGTTTTATTCTATCCAAATTTAATCATATAGTATCTACCACATAGAGGTATAAATATGAAAAAAAAATGAGGGTGTGTGACTAGAGGAAAGATGTGTTTGAAGATCCCCAAGATACACATTTGTTCACTAAAGTTTGTCAATGTTGTCTATAGGTTTTGAACCTTAAATGACCTTAACATCCCAAAATTTAAAATAAGGCATATCTTCATGAATGGGTGGCCTTTTTGAGTTGAGGATCAATTTTTTAGTCTAAATTTCATCTAAAAATTGTTGATTTGTAAGTTTCAATCCTTCATCAACACCTACATGTTTCCTTTTATTGAGACAACTCACCTATAGCTGACTGCAAACTCCTATGTCACCTATGAGGTGAGTCTAGACATAGAAAAAAAAAATTATTGATATAAGATAAATATAATTGATTAAATGGATCCAAATGTGATGTTACATAGTCTTAAAAATGTATTCTCATTTATTTATAAGACCCTATTTATTCCAACATAGTCAACAATAGGTAACAGTGAGCTGGGAGGTGGTGTTTTGATGTTAATATAGATTTAACTTGAGGTGAATTAATCTAGAAAACTATAAAATTACTTTGGAAACTCTAAATGGATATATAGGCATAATTTTCAAGGTTTTATCATGCACTAAAACATATATGAGTCTCCTTTAAATAGAAAATATAGCCAACATTTGTACTCAGTCTTGACCAATCAATGTGTATGAAGAGGTATGTTGAAGGTTAGAGTGGAAAATGGATTTGAAAAAACTTAATCATGGTCATAATACTATAAATAATCTCTTTAATATTTAAAACAAATTTTATAAAGGCTCCAATAAAGGCAACCCATAGTCACATGTCAAAACATGTACACAGTCAATAGTTCTCACATGTTTGTTTTGGGTTTTGATGCATTTGGAGTTATTAGGGAAACCAAATGACCCTAGGAATTTATAAATATAATATATTTGACTTATATAATCTCACAAAAAAAATTATTTATTTGGGACAATAGGTTAATTACCCTCTATTTTTTCTCAGACAGAGGGTACTCCCCTATAGTGAAAACCTACAAACTTTGAAGGAAAAGGATAACAAGATGAGATAGGGGATGGTGAAACATTTATAAGAGGTGTGGAGAGATATGTAACATCTATAAAAACATTTAAAACCATCCATGGATGACTAAAACATGTTATAATTGTCTAGACTTTCAAGGATGCAGATAAGCCTATTGGGTCTGGTTTAGGCCTAAAGCCCAAGTAGGGGGTCAATTCCATCTCCAGTGTTAGATTAATATTATAATGAGTTTAATCATGTTTTTTTGGAGTCATAATGTGTTTTAAGGATGTAAATATTTAAATTAAACCACAAACCCAACCCTCAAGCCAAACCTATAGACCCTATAAACTGCCTATGCATGCAAAGAGACCAAGAGCCTTCTAAAAAAGTGGAACAATAGAGATAAAGTGTTTTTTGAGTGTTTTAGTAAGGTATGGGGAATTGAAATAGACTTATTAATGTCATTTAGGCTATTTAACCTTTCTAAAACTCAAGATATGGATTTAAGTATGCTCTCAGCTTGTGCAAGAGGAAGAAAAGCCCTAAACTAGGGTTTAACCAATTTCAAGAATTTCAACCCTTAAAAATTTTTGAAAATTTTTAATCCTACCTATTTTTATATGAGTAATTTAATAAGGATGTTTTTATTTTATTTAAGTCCATATAGTATGGCTTCCAGACCTAGGGTGTGCTTAAGGACTAATTAGGCCTAATTGAGGGTAAGCCAATGAAGGAAGTGTGGTCTAAAAGTAGAATGTAAGCCTAAAAATTAATAATAAGGTGTAAATTAATAGAGGGTATCTAAATATACCCTTATTTTCTCTTAATAACTTGTGCATTTTTCTTACAAGGCAAAAATCATTAAAAAAAGGCTACAAGCCTTAAGAGACCATTGTGGGCCTTGTGTGTGGAATGGAGGGGTAAAGTGTGTTTGGGAAAATATATGGGGTTGTAAAAGATGTGAATTGAGGTTCAAATATAATTTAACACATAATAATATGCCAAGTTCAAGAAAACATGCTCAAGATTGAAGAGACTGTGTTTAGGGTTAAGTTACCTAAAACACCAAAATAAAGGTCCCAAGCCCTTTTATTGATGCCAAATAATAATGTTGAATAGGTTTTTGATTAGTATAAATGAATCTATCTTTCATCCCTATCATATGGGAAGAACCTGGTAAAAATGAATGGGTGGGTGACTAGAGGAACATGGTGTTTGAAGGCCTCCATTTTTGAATTTTGTTCACTATGACCTTTTAGTGATGTCTATAGGATTTTGTGTTTCCAAATAGCTTTGTCACCCTAAGATTTCAACTTAAGAACCTATAACCATTAAAAGTGTCCTTGATAATTTGAGAGATACTCCAAGGATCCAAAAAATCCAACATGGAGGTAAGAGTAGGTGTTTGGCCTAAGAGTTGGCACCATTCCAGTAAGGTCACCTATAGTAAAAGAATGCACCTATAGCCAACTAAGATTACCTACAGCCAAAAATGGAGACATAGTGCATACATTATTGAATTAAGGTTAAAATTAAATGATAAAATCCTTTGATAAGGTTTATGGAGCACAATGAAGACTGAGTCCTTAATGTTTATGTCAAGATATGACATTTGAAGCCTAGAAAAGTTGCCTAGTGGAAGCTAGTGAAGAGATAAAGACAAGTAGGTGTTTGACATAATGAAAGAAGAAGTTGAATTAAAAGAGTACTTATAAATATATCGTATTTAGGGACTAGGCATATAAGAAGAGTTATATATTCTTGGAAAACCTATGAAGGAATTGGTTTTCTAGTCTAATGGTAACCTATAGCTAGATTCAAAAGCACCTATAGACAGCTAAATGTACAAGGGAGTTAGAAAGGTATTCATGGTTAAACCTTAAAAGGATGTTATGGTGGATATAGAAGTGGAATTTATATTTCAAGGACCTTTACACTTATTCTCACTATTTTTAAAACTCATTCAATCCTAAATCAAGGCTATTTTTTTGTATAGAAAGAAACCCACAGCCTCTTTTGAGCTCAAGCCTATTTCTAGAAGGTTGACTTAAGGATGAACAAATTGTGTATGGTGAGGTATAATTATAATGGAGGACTAATAAAACATGATTATAAAACAATGAAATATAATTAAGGTTTCAATTAAATGACAATTTAGTTCAAGAACCTATAGGCTCAAAAGACACCTACATGCCTACTCGTAGGCCACTACCTATCAAGATTTGGCTTGGCAGGTTTCAAGAACTCCTTTGAGGTCATGGTGACTATTTGGATCAAGATAAGAAATTAGATGAACCCCTTCATTCATAGATAAATATTAAGGTATACTAATGTCTTCAAAGTCTAATTAACCACAAATTAACCTACATCCATCCTCTTAGAGGGCTCAAATAATGGCACCAAATGAGGTTGAATCCTGCATGAGGAAAGAGGGTCTAAAAAGAGTAATAAGTAATTGAGACTATGTAACCAAGGGAGATTAAATGATTATATTTAAAAACAATGAAGGTAATTATTTTTCACCTATAGGAGGACTATGACAATTTTGGATATGGTTAATGAGAGCAAACCTATCTTTAAAAGGGCAAACGATTGTTTAAGCAAAGTGGTCCATGGTAGAGTCTCATGGTATGAAGGTTTCATAATAACATGTAGAGATTAAATGGAGTATATATTTATGATACATGGATTAAAAAAATTAAATATACTATCACGCACCTCATATCCATCACCTACATCACTGAATACAAAGGCATCCATGGATTTCCCTTAAGGAGTTTGAAGTGACACAAGGTAACATGAGTTGCATGAAGGTAAAGGAAAACCAATGAAGAGTGAAATAATTAAAGTATAGATTACATTTTAATTTAAAATAAAATTAATCATGATAAATCAAAAACCAAGGAAAAATGGAAGAAAACTCAGTTGTGAATTTTGACTAAGCAAGAACACGTCACTAGATTTTGCCAAAATGGGCCTACAAGCCAAAATATATAGGATCCAATCACAAAATTTGGTGGATAGGATAATTATGACCTATTATAAATATTAAATATATATTTTAGGTTTTTTAAAATGGGAATTATTCACTATTTTAGTACAGTCAACCCTATGTCAAATCACGGTCAACATTGGAGCATGCCTTAGAGGAATTGGTCAGTTTGGGGCATCTACAGGTTGAGTCAAAGAAAAAAAATTGGAAATAATGGTATATTTGACCTTAAAATAATCCCATACCATTCTAAAGGTCCTATAAATAGTGAAATTACCTGCTATTTTGACAGAGTCCCCTTATAATAACGAAGGCGGCCATTAGAGGCCAATTGAAGTTTTGTCAATTTTGGATGCTAAAAAGGATTTTAGACCTTAGAGGGGTATTAAAAAAATATAATATGATTTTTTAACCTATATTATCTTATATAAGTTATCACATTCATGGTTATCAAGAAATGTTTTGAAGAAAGGTAAGTTTTGGCATGAAGTAGACAGACAGCTCAAGGTAAATTTTGGTAAAAAAGGTTTACAAGACAAAGTACATATCCAAAAGAATTGAAAATTGGTAATATTTGTAATAATGACATAATATACCTATAAATAATATTTTTAATTTAATATGATAAGTTTAAGTTCCCTATGTTTATACATAGATGCATCCATGTCTCATAATGGTCACTATTCATGCAAGCATACTTTTTAGAGTTTTAAGGTGTGTTTGATAGTTAAAAGTTTAGTTAAGTATTTTAAATTAATAATGGTATGTTTTTAATCCTATTAAACACATTTTAATAGTGTTCACTCTCTAAAATTCAAGCAAACCCCATAGCAAGCTCAAAACCCCACAAGCAAGCTCAAAGGCATAAAGAGCAAAGTTGGTTTTTCATCATTTGGAGAGGTGTTATAAAAATTTTCAGGTGTAATAAATATTTTTTAAATCAAATAATATCAGTGGGATATTTAAATTTTTCTTTTGGAGGAATTCAAACTTTTTATGCTTAAGACACCTGGTTTTAACCCTTCTTCATATGCTTGTTTCTTTCATACCATGAAAATTTGGGCCAAGTGATTCTATTATGTTTTGATTAAACCTATTTAATTTAAATTAATTGTATATTTAGGTTTTTTAAGGGCCTTATTTTTATTAATAATCATTAAGAGTGTAAGCATGTCCAGAATGTTTACAAACCCTATAGGCAATCATCTTTATATGTGTATATTTTCATACCTTCCACATGGGAGCCAAATATTTTTAGGGGTGTTTAAGTGGTATATTTAATTTATATAAATTTCAATAAGTGGTGGAATGGGTGTCTTAATTTAATTAATAATCATCTTGAAGGTGAGCCTGTTTGAGCTTGTAAAAGAGCTTTTTGACTAGTTTTCGGTTTTTGAAATCATAAGTCCATAAAATGGATTAAAATCACTTGGAAACAACATTTAATGTAATTAAGGTAATTTATTATAGGTATCCATTTTTTAGGAAATACTTCTTAGATATGTGCATTTTATTCACCCTACAGTCACCACTACATTTACGACATTTTGAGTCTAGCACTAAAATTTCATGAATGCTTATTTTATTTGTACTTTCATTAGAAAAAACCAAAATAAATATGTTGGTATTTGTTATTTCACAGCAAATATTCTTTTTTTCTCAACTCTTCTTTCCCTTTTCAATTTTTTTGACATAAATCACCTTAGTTTTCTACTCACTATAAATATTCAACTGATTGTTTGAGTTTGGGAAATAGTTGGTAAAAATATAAAGCAATTTACACCATAATAATAAAAGGATATCTCAAATAGATTGTCACTATAAATTTAATGTTATCCCTACAATAGGGTATGCTTGTAGGCTAAAGGTGGTAATCATATAATCATTCCAAAAAATTTGAATTAAACCCTAAGGTCTTCCAGGACCTACACAAAGAACTGATATATATTAATGTATTGTTAGCCTTAAATCCTTGACAAAGATTCACATCAACATGTCTAACATAAATCTCTTATTCTATCACTTCATTCAAGAAGGCTAACTTGACATCCATTTGATACACCTTCCATTTGTGTTGAGTAGCAATGGCTATGATTATCCTCACCATTTCTAGCCTTGATACGAGTGCAAACATCACATTGTAATCATGTTTTTGCCTTTTATTTTATCCCTTCACCACTAGTCTTACTTTATGCCTCTCTATCTTACCTTAGGAGTGGTTTTTGTCTTATACACCCACTTGACTTATATTACCTCATTTCCTTCTGTAAGGTTAACTAACTCCCAATTATGATTTCTCTCTATGACAAGACAAATAGAATGTGCAAGCCTAGGTGAGAAGCAACCAAAAAAACTAAGTAAAATAAAATATTGATACTATAGGGATAGTTCAAATCAAATAACAGTGTTGGAAATGCACTAAATAAGCATGTAAGAAAGGATTAAATAGGGGAGAGAAAATTTATATAAATAAAATATAAATTTTTCATATATTAAATTCACCTAAAATATTATTACAACTTGTTTACAATGCATAAACTTGTACTGCTATAGTTGTCCATAAGACACAAAAAACATCAATCCATAGATTAATAGCCTAGGTAGATCATTCTAAGTAGAAATAGAATTTAGACACCAATGGGTCCTAATGAAGTTATAAGTTGGTCCTTTTGGTTGGTTTGAGTAGTCATCTATAGTTTTTTAGATCTAAAACTATTAAATATATTGGTTACTAAGATTACTTGATTACAATTATTAGAAAATGTCAGCTTTACCCTCACATTCACCATTTGGGTCCTTGTTAGTTTTACACACAATAAAATAATTAACAATCAACAAAAGTAAGTGCTAAACAATCCTAACCTTTGCCATTTCATAACAAAAATCTAGGTACACTATCTGAATCTCAGTGATTTCATAACATAAAGTGGTAAACAATGAATAAAATGGCCAAGTCAAGATAAACAAATCACACATTTTAGATAGAGAAAAAAAATATATTAAATAATATTTAAATATTAAATACCTAAAAATAATGATATACAAAAATGATAGTCTCCAATATGGTCAATGATTTGGACACTCTACAATCTGCTCTATTTCGATCTATCAGTGCTCTACATTGTATGTTAAAAAAACTAGGAATATGTATCTAGTCAGACATGTTCAACGATTTTTATTCCTCTTAAAAATGTGTTTAAATTATATGGACCCCAATTTTCAAAATAAATTTAAATTTCAAATTCATTGGGGACTCCCACCTATTTTTGATTACAAATGCACCTCGAGAGTAGTCAAGTTGAATTGAAGGCAAGTGATATATTTAATATATTATAATGATATTTATATATATATATTATATTAAAATATATAATAAATATTCAAAATATATTATATAATGTAATATAATATTACAATATTATATATAATTCATATAATATAAATTTAAGTATATTATACTTAATATATAATATATGATTGTATTGATTTGTAAATTATATTAACATATATTATATAATATTAAATAATAGTAATATTAAAATATATAATTTATATATAATATTAATTAGTTTAATATATAAAAATATTATCACACACACACACACACACACACACACACACACACACACACACACACACACACAGAGAGAGAGAGAGAGAGAGAGAGAGAGAGAGAGAGAGAGAGAGAGAGAGAGAGATGTGTGTATAAATACATATCATGACATATGTATGTATATATGTATTGGTAAGAGGGGTTATGTAAAGCAGAAGAGTGTAAATTGATAATTAAACCTAGTTATTACAAACCCATGACAATGTCAAAAATACTTTCATCTAAGATAATTGTGGGTGTAGACCAATTGGGATATAAATCACAATGCAATGATTTAGTCTATGGTGGCTTGCATTATTCAAGTAAATATATATCCTCTTAGCATGTAATCTCTATGTCAAAATTGTAACTCCCTTGATTTTTATTAGAGGCATCTGTATTCACTGGATAAGGAGCTTAATTATGGTTGATCACATTTTATCTTCGTGATTGAAATGGAAAAATTGATTTTGTTACAATGGAACTAAAAAAATTAAAATTGACCAAGAGGAATTTTGGGTTTAGAAATTGGATAAAAAAAATTGAAGTGGACATATATGTTCCAAAGACACCATCTATTCCATGTATGTCTACTATGCCTAGTGATGATACATTCTCAAGTATACCATAACCATTTATTTTTCCTAAAGAAAATATTAATGTTACATCTTAAAAAAATGTGGATGAAACTCCACTTAATATTATGCAAGAGTATATTTCTAAATCATTACCATTGGTTCCAAAGTTTCATGATGATAATTTTACTTCTATTTCCATATTTGAACTTTTGTAATGTTCATTTTATGGTCTTGTAGCAGATTATTAAATATTTTATAATTCTTATGATCTTCTAGATGTGATCCAAAATCCATGGTAGGAGACCCATCAAGTTTAATTTATTGGGACTCATATAATTCATGAAGCTTATATCTCAAGGAAAAGCATTTGTGAGTAGAATGTCTATCCCTAGTGACTATCACAATATGAATTCTCATCATATCCCCATGGAAGAAGTTTACTCATATCAACCTCTACAGGGTTAGGGAGAGATATAAGTTGACACTCATCTAGCTTCTTAATAAGGAGCACTAGAGGCTTTGTGAATCTAGAATTTTTTTTGCATGGTGCATTCTATAATATAGCTTATTGTGGCACTACCATGTTCATTGTTTTACTGGTATCACATGTTTGTTCATTTAGATTAAATTTGTAAGGTGGATTGATCTTAAATTTTATATTGGATGAGGCCAATATAGTAGCCCCATAATTTAGCTTATTTAATGTAAGGAGTTTCATTTCTCATTCATGCTCAGGGTCATCCTTCATGTTTCTCATAAGTAAGAATTTTTATTACCATAAAGTTTGGTGGAAAGTGTTGAAATGATACCTCCGATGTAAGAGAGTTATGTAAGACATATTTTGAATCAAGCACATTGGATGCCTTTTAGGTGTTCTTCTCAACGAGAGAATTATTTTCCTCCAATGCTTTAATCATTTGTAATAAGGATTGTGAAAAATCCCCACCATGGTTCAAAGTATTCATTAAAGTTGACATTAATGGGGATGAATATGTATTCTCATTCGATGTATGCTCAATGTTTGATGTGATTAATGGACCTGAAAGAGGAACGTCCTCCATATCAGTCTCTATCATATTTGATATCTGACCATGTTAGCTTTCTATTATGTTATAAGTGTTTAAATCAACTGATAGAGTCATAAGTGTAAATTCAATAAAGGTGACTTGTTATCATAGGTATTTGAATTGGTGAATTTTATCTCAAAGGTATTCTAGTGGGACTAAAAATTAAGGGTCAAATCCCTATTAGATTTAATTACATAAATTAAAAAATATAAATAGACTTATTTAATAATAATAATTATAATAAATAATGAAAATTTGTAATTATTTTTATATTTAAAAACTATGTTTATTATTTATTTTTAAATCTTTAAATATTTTTACTAAATAATTTATGTTTAAATTTTTTTTAGATTTATTAGTTTTTTGTTCCTCATAAAATGAAAGATTTTTTAATGGAATGTTATTTTACTAAATTCCTTATTCATATTCAAGTTTTGATAAATAGAAGAAGTAAATTCATACTAAAAAAATTTAAACATAGTCACAATTCCATTACAAATATTTTGACTATTTTTTACAAGTCTAAATCTCTCTAAATTTAAATAAGGTTCTATCCTCCAACCATAGGAATAAAAAGAATCCCTACGGAATTTACCAAAATGAACCATGCCAATTTTTGTATATAATTCCACCTCTAAATCAATTTTAATGACTTGGCATGCATGTTCAGAGTTGTTTATATATTCCTCTTGAACTACAATCAAATGTTCAAAAACACATTTCATACTTAGTATAATTTTTACAACTTCATGTGCCCCTAATATTGAATTAAATAGCCATAAACCATTATGGTAGTTATCCAGGTTTCATCCAAGAATTCTTGAAAGTGTAGATCTCTAACTATGGATTATAAATATGAGTTGTTTTTTTTTACTAAGACTCAAAACAAAAACAACTATCAGATGGTTGTGTAGCATTGACTAATTGATTTTTTAGTAAACCTCATCCATATGCATATAATACAATGAACTAATACATCATATAATATAATTATCATAGTGTCATTTTATGGTGCATCCACCCAATTTCCATGCTTCTCCATAATGTGAATATAATAAATTAACACACCTTTGTGTATATGAAGTAAAAAATCACTACTTATTTAAAATTATGATAGAAAGACATTATTTGGGCATTGAAAATCTTATTGTAGCTGCTCAATACTACCAAAATAAGATATGGTGGACATATATCCATAAAAATTATCCATAATAAACTAAAGGCCAACCATATTTTATATGATTAGTGACATAAAGAGAGAAATATTGAAGGATGTGATCAGATTATTTTGATGACATATGCCTTATGATTAAATAATTTGAGGATACAATTATATCTATGTGTAGATTTTCAATAAAATAATGAAATTTAAATAATAATAACATGTAAAAAATAGTTACAAGGTCAAATATATGTATTTATGTATGTAATTCTTAAATGAATATAAAATGTGAATATAATATAATGTGAGGCCAATGCCAATAGTTATATAATGCCAAAAAGATGTACATTTCCATATAGGTATACAATAAAATGTCATAAAACATATCCTAATCATCAAAAAGCCTCCCTCTCATTTCCTTAATCTTAGAAGGCTCACCTTTAGACACTTTGTTGATAGATAGAGCTCACTTAGACACTTAAGATTCATTCAAGGTCTGAATATGGGTCTTTTTATGTTCATAACTCACCTGTAGCTAAACCTATTCATATACATATATTATTAGAAACATTACATACTAGATATATTCATAGTCATGTAACTAAGTTCAAAAGTTACTTTTAAAATGATACAAAAACTTTTTAAAGATGAATTTACCATAATCTAGTGTGGTCATCCTTAATTTTCCTCTGATACTCGATAGGGTCAATGGCAAGTTGTATCTCATAAGAGGGAGTTTGAAAGTAAAATAAATTCTAGAATTTGGTTCCCTACTCATGATAATAGAAGGTGTTAGACACTACACATGTATATATACAAAATAAAACTTCAAAATTAACTCAAAGTGATTTAAAATTAAAATTTTAAGTTCATATAAACATATAAACCAAGTGACTATATAATATAAATAAAATAGATAAATTAAAATTTGAAATTATCTTTTACCATGTGTCACCTTTGTTTATCATTTAAATAGGAAAATTAAATGTCATTAAAAAATCCTACGTATACAATATATTCACATTAGTTATTTGTACAAGTACTAAAGAAAATTATTAAAATAAATCCATATTTACACTTAAACATTACAATTTCCCACAACTTAATAAGTTGTTGCACAAATGAAATCACATTAACAATGCCTATGTCTACTCTTAGCCATATATATGGAGTCTCAAATGAGGTCAACATTTAAATAGATAAAATATCATCATTAGTCAAGAATATATATATATATATATATATATATATATATATATAATTACATGAATCTACATAAATTACAACTTATAACATTCAAAATTACCTCTGTATATATAAACATCAACCAAGTAGTACTAATATATGAGTTACAAGATGATTCACAATCTAGCTAGGAAAAAGATTGTATTATCTCCTATTACAACCTAAAAAATTACATTTATAAATTATTATAATTACTATTTAAAATAATTATTATCTTTTAAACACTATTTATAATTTAACAAGTCCAAAAAAAATTACATGTCAAATTTAAAAGATACTTGCAAAGTTGAAGGTAAGATTTCCAAAGCAAATGTATATTTCAAAAAAACATCAGTCAAAACCATATCATATATCCAATTAAAAATGTCACCATAATTGGTATACATCAAATCCTTCTCCTCATATAAAGGTCTAGTGTATATAGCACCACAAGATCTGTATTAATGTGGTTGAGTAGTACTGTTAGTTGGACCATTTCCATGTCCACTCTCATAAGAATCAGTATGGGAAAATTGGCTTGTATATTACATGAGGGTGTTAGTAAGTACCTTAAGTGAATGCAAACTATAAATATCTACAACATCCTTCACTGTAGAGGGGATTTTCTCAAGCTAAAGTGGTTATTTGATATAAAATCTCATAGGTTGATTAGTCACATGATATGCACCCAACCTATCCTATTGAAAGCCTTTTTATTGGCCCTAAAACCCTTAATAATAAAATTAATAAATAATATCATTCAGTATAAACTTTTAATAAATTTTCCTCAAAAAATATGAAGGAACCTTATTGTTATTAGAAGGTGGGACATCAAAAACCATCCACCATTAGTCCCAAAAATTATTTCTTGTCAAATTATGGTGGTAGTAATGGATTGAAATTTTTTTGAATTACACTAAAATTGGCACAATGGTTTTTAGATTCATAAATAATAAACAATTTTTTTCTTTTTTCTTTTTTCATTTTTATTTTTATCTCTCAAACCAACCACTAACATTTTTTTATCATAGTAAGAATTACATCTCTCTCTATAAGATTCCCATATGTCAATTTGATATGTTACCAAATGAAATTCACCTACTAATGACTCTAATGTATTTTTCAAAGAAGTATGGTAGGGGTTGGTTGAATGAGGAACCCTCATTGGCATAATTAATTTCTCAATCTCTATTTTTTATATGTGTGACCAAATCCTTCTAATTACATGGGGGTTCTTATGGAATTATAGGAGGATTAAAATGTTTTATGATTTTATATCTTCATCTTCACTTCCCACATTTATTTTGCATTTTAGTCAATGTTACATAACCATCTGGTAGTTGTTTATATTTTGAGTCTTAGTCAAATGAAATAACTCATATTTACAAGCCATAGTTAGAGATCTACACTTTTGGGAATTATTGAATGAAACTAAATTACTCAAGAAAATAAAATAATAGATTATTTTTTCTCAAAGATGAGAGAATAATAAACAAAGAAAATAGATTTCCCTTATTGAAATTTATTGTTCATCCCATAATAAAACAATAAATTAAGAATATGAAATAAAGAGTTTTTAACATATATAAAAAGAAAAAAATTGTAGTTGACTGCAAGCACGTGAATACATGCATATTATTATGCATTAAAAATCATAAAAATAGTTTATAAAAATAAATAAAATCTCATGTAATCTAATTGCATGGTCGTCTAAAAATATAGATAAAACTCATGCATTAAAATGATTGATTGATAATGCACTCCTTCAAAACATTTAATTGGATTTTGGGTCTTATATAAAATTAAAACCTAAATTTAAAAATATGATAAATCAAAAATTCATATTGATAATGTTTTTTTATACATATAATTTAGAATAATGTGAACAAAGTCTATTATACATCCATCACTACAAAACACCAAAAAACTACCAATAAGGCCATGGTCTATAGTCAAAAAGAACCAGTCTTAGAATGTTATTATAATATAAAATGTCTAGTCTTAGTTCATAAATTGAATAATCATTCTCCATCTCACTTTGTGGTACTTTATCTACAAAAAGATCTATCAAGAAACAAATTTCACAGTGACTTCAAAATTGAAGTTAGTAAACAATCTAGTCTTAAAATAGAAAACTTCCAAATTCCTTTGTTTTTAAATGAACTAAAGGATTTAAATGGAGAAATAAACTCACCATTAAAAATTTATAATAAATATTCATTGGTTCTAAAATAATTTTATCTTAATTTTAATTAGTTGAATAGAAAAATTATGCAAGACTAGCTCAAATTATAGCTCCAAATATGTCATAGTCAATAGAAATTTTATTTTCATTTTTTCATCATATAATTTTTATAAGTTGTAAATAGTTTTTAGAGTATTTATAATATGTATAAAAACATGTAAATATACTCTCACTCATCATCATCACATGTCTAGTCATGAACCCCTTTATTAAACACCAAATCAGACCAAATATTTTTTGACACTAAAACCTTTAATAGCATGTCAAGATTAAATACTTGAATATCAAAAAATTAATCACTTGAATATATTTAAAACCATAGAAATAAATCAAATTAATAATGATAACCTAGTTTCACTAATGAATTTTAGTAAAAAAAAATTAGCTAATCAAATATGTTCATGATTGATAGGTGGCATGTTGTAGGCCACTTAGTCTAAATACATAAAATGAGTATATTTTTTAAATATTAGAGACCTTTTGATAATGGCCATCAACCAAAATCTACCAAATCCATGTTAGGATATACACATGAGTAAAAAAAAATAACACTAAAACCCTATACACATGATGTCACAGAGCATTTTAACTATGTTTGTGCACATGGATTTAAATTGGAAACTTGAGATACTCTGATAATGACATGATTAAATCATTTTTAAACCAATAAAAAAATGTGTCAAATTTTCATTGGTTGGCTAGTTCTAACTATCACACGTTTCATATATATGTCAGCAATCTACATTGTAGTACAAAGCACCATAAAGAGCCTAGGCAATAACGTTTGCTGCTATGATGCCCAATATAGGTACGCCTGGGGCACCCTCAATAATGCTCAATCCCCTATTTATTTCCCACTATCCCATCCCAATTATCATTTGTAATTTCAAATTTTATGCTTCTTGATACATGATTTCATCTTCTACATTATACATATAAAGTAAGTAGGAAATGAATTCCTTTTAGGTCATCAAAGCACTTCTAATTAAAATAAATAAACACATTGTCAAGACAAAAAATTATACAACCCTACAGGGTATGCATGGAGCACAACTTTATAATTATAATATCTTATATGGCTATAATTTAATGAAATGTCAGTTAGGTTAAATATTTTATACTTGTAAATTTCATCGACCAATCCTATCAGGTTAAAATTTTATCAATTTTAAGGGGAAAGTTGCAAAGAGGTGAATAATTAAATATACTAAGAAGTGAACTATCATGCATTAATGCCTACCAAACATTAATATTTGATATTTTTGGTCATTGAAGCAATCTACCTCAATCCCTAAACTGACATGTTCTCTAGATTATTATTGGTTATAATATTGTCGATATATTTGGGATAGTATTTCAATATAGTAACTTAATATATAATATAAAATAATCTATAATACTAATTATATTGAGATAGTATAGTATTATAGTACTATACTTTAATGAGATAATATAATTTTATATTTTCAATATAATATAATGATTTTATAATATTAAATATAATAATAATATTTGTATTAAAATATATTATACTAAAATATATAATATTGATTTGTAAACTCTGTGTGTGTGTGTGTGTGTGTGTGTGTGTGTGTGTGTGTGTGTGTGTGTGTGTGTTTGTGTGTGTGTGTGTGTGTGTATGTGTGTGTGTGTGTGTGTGTGTGTGTGTGTGTGTGTGTGTGTGATATAGTAATATTTATTAATATTAAAATATATTTTATAAAATATATTATATATATATATATATATATATATATATTATATAATAACTAATATTGTGTGTGTGTATTGGTAGGAGGGGTTATGTGAAGCAAAAGAGTGTAAATCAATAGTTAAACCTAGTTACTCCAAACCCATGACAATGTCAAAATAAGTTTATCTAAATTAATTATGGACACAAACCTATCAGGATATGAATCACCATGCAATGCTTTAGTCTATGATGATTTGCATTCTTCATGTGAAGACATATCCTCTTAGTAAAATCTCTACATTAAAACTATAACTCCCTTGGTTTTGATCATGAGGCATATATATTCACTAGATAAAGATCTCAGTTGTGGGTGATCAGGTTTTGTCTTGGTGATTGTAATGTAGAAATTTATTTTGTTACAATGGCACTAAAAAAATTAGAAGTGACCAAGAGGAATTTTGGGTTTATAAATATGATAAAAACTTTAAATGGACATATATGTTTGAAATACACCATCTATTCCATGTATGTCTACCATTATCCCACCACCACTTATTTCTCCTAAATATACTATTAATGTTACATCTTCAAAAAATGTGGATGAAACTCCACTTATTATAAAAGAGCTTATTATTTCTAAATCATTACCATCAATTCCAAAGTTCCATGATGATAATTTTACTTATATTTCCAAATTTGAACTTCTATAATTTTTATTGTATGGCCTTGTAGAAGATTATTGAACATTTTCTAATTCTGATGATCCCTTAGATGTGATCCAAAACCAATGGTAGGATACCCATCAAGTTTAATTTATTGGGACTCATATAAGTCCTAAAGCTTATATCTCAAGGAAAAACATTTGTTAGTAGAATGCATATGGCCCTAGTGGAAATCACAATACGCATTCTTATCATATCCCCATGGAAGAGGTTTACTCATATCAACATCTATAGGTATAGGGAGTGATATGAGTTGACACTCATCTAGCTTCATAATAAGAAGCATCACAAGCTTTGTGAATCTAATAATTTTTTTTGCATTATGCATTCTATAATATAGCTCACTGTGGCACCGCCATGTTCACTATTTTATTGGCATTGCATTTTGGTTCATTTAGATTAACTTTATAATATGGCTTGATCTTAAATTTTATATTGGATAAGGCCAATGTATTGGCCCCAAAATTTATCTTGTTTAATACAAGGGGTTTAATTTTTATGTCATGCTCAGGGTCATCCTTGTTTCTCATAAGCAGTAAATTTTGGTGCCATAAATTATGGTGGCAAGGGATGAAATGATACCTCTAATGAAAGAGGGTTATGAAATACATATTGTGAATCAAGAACATGATTTGGATTCCTTTTAGGTGCTCTTCTCAATGAGATATTTTTTTTCCTCCAATGCTTTAATCATTTTTAATGAGGATTGTGAAAAATCCCCACCTTGGTTTCTTTACCTTGATTTACAATATTTTGTCTCAAATACAAATATATATCTAGATACATATAAAAGGAAAGTCTACATAATAATATATGTAAATATATTTGTAGACATAATATATAAATAGAAAGTGTTCTTGTGATAGCTGGAAATGGTCTTGGTCATCATAGAATGGATCAATCAATCATTCAAATGCCTTAGAAATGTTTTCAAAATGAGTTCATAGTTAAAAATGGAATTGATCATCTTGGGATGTATTATTTAATCATAAAAATGCCCTTGAAAATCTTCCCAAACTTGCTATTTATTGGAATGAAATTCACTAACTTATACAAATCTACATTTAGATACAATCTGTAAATGGAAAGTTTATATATATAAATACTATATATAGTAAGTGTTCTAAGGTAGTTTAAAATGGTGTTGATCATCTTGGGATGTACCAATTAATTATCAAAATGCCATTAAAAATATTCCTAAGAGATATAATTATATCTTGTGTTTCATCTATAATTTCTATAATCTTGGTAAATACAGTTTTTGTGATTCTTGTATTAAAATATTTTTTTCAAGTGGAGTAAAGTTGCTTGGCTTACTTTCATATTCAAATTTAATTGATTTTACATAGATATGATTTGGCCACGTATTTTCAACACCATTATTAGGCTTTGAAGTTTAAGTACTTATTTGTTGGCCAAAATGTTTAACCCCAAATCTACATTGAGATATCACACCTTATTGTCATGAATGAAAATTTAATGTTTATAGATTAGTATGGTGTAGACTTCTTATGCCCTCACATAACCATAATTTAGATTAGCACACAAAATCCTTTCCTAAGAGGTCTTTGAGTTACGAGGTATGATTTTGTGTCACTTATTTTAATTATCATTTTGAGGTTGAATTCATCTCCAAAGATTAGCTTATAAATTCAAAAAAGACAACTCGATCTCACAAAGATTTGAATTGGTGAATTAAATTATCCCAAAGTTATTCTAGGGGGGCTAAAAATTAAGGATTCAATTCCCTATTAGACAATTTAATCATGTAAATTAAAAAATATAAATAAAGTTTTTTAATAATAATAATAATTATTATTTTTATATTTAAAAACTATGGTTATTATTTATTTTTATTTATGTTTAAATCTTTAAATATTTTTATTAAATAATGTATGTTTAAATATATAAATTTTTTTTAAATAATTTTGTAACTTTTTCTATAAACTTTTTAATTATTATATAATTAAAAATTTCCATGCGCTTCAAAATTAGGGTTAAGTTTATCTTTTTCTTTTTGCTATTATTTTCTCTTTTATTTTGTTTCTCTCCCTTTAGAATTCTAAAAAAATTATTTTATGGACTGTTAGGTTTTTTTGGCTTTAGTGGTGGAAGCACTGACTCCATTTTTTACTATCATTTCTACATGTCATTATTATAAGGTATTTAATCTATTTAATGTGTTATTTTACTATATCTAAAAAGTGTGATTTATTTGGCTTGGCATGGCCCTTTAATTCATTATTTACCATTTTAAGTTATGAAATTGTTGAGATTCAAATAGACCTAAATTTTTGTTATGAAATGATAGAGATAATGAAATGATGGAGATTAGGATTGTTTAGCACTTACTTGTATTCAATAGAGAACCAAATGGTGAATGTCATGGGAAAGCAAACATTTTTTATTAATTGTAAGAAAATAATCATAATAAAAAAGTGACGTGATGTGAGAGGGTTTTAATGGTTATACCTTATCTCTATCTCCTCACATTGTTCATCTATTGGCTCTATTCGAAATACTGTGAATTTTTTTCATTTTAGATTTAGTTGAAAAGTCATTTTTTGGTTTGTTTTAAGTTATTATTATTTGGGGTGGAAAACTTTTCCCTCATACCACATCATAAAATTTAATGAATGAATGATTGAATAACACCTAGCATCATGATGAATGAATCATTATTCATTATCTTGAGAAATAGGAAAAAGGACGTTGTAATAATGAGTTTAACAAATAGATTTAAAAATATACATTGATCATGCATGTAATTCAAACATTTTCTTCAATATGCTCTAGTACCAATTTAAATACTATAAATTAAATCTCTAATAATATACTAAGAGATATTAAAAAATATAGACTAAATGTAATACTAAGCTTCTTAGGAAAATAAAATAATATATTATTTCTACTCATAAATGAGTGAACAACAAAGACTTAAACAAAAGACCTTTTTATTCAATTATTAAATTTTTGTTCATTATCTTGATATATAGAAAAAAGGAGCATTATAATAATGAGTTTAACAAATAGATTTAAAAATATACATTGGTCATGCATGCAATTCAAACATCTTCTTCATACTCCCCCTAGATGATCAATGGGAATGATGCCCAAATAATGTCACAAAGCAACAAAAATGGCTATAGGAAGATATTTGTTAAAAATATCAGCTACTTAGTTAGATTTAGGACAAAACTATAATTCTACTTGCCCACATTAAATCAAATATTGAAAAAAATGATGTCAAATCTCTGTGTTTTGATCTGGCATGAAACACAAGATTTTTCATCATGGAAATAGTGTTAATTTTTTCAAAAAAAAGTGTAGCTGGATGTTCTTGAATCAAATATAAATCCTTTAATATCCTTTGAATCCATATTTATTGACAATTTTTTATTGCTACTGAAATATACTCTACTTCCACTAAAGAGAGAGCCATGGTTGCCTACTTTTTACTACTCTAGGATACAAATCCAAAACCAAGTGAGAATACATAACCAGATGTAGATTTTCTATCATCAACTAAACTAGCCCAATCAAAATCTATGTATCCAACTAGCTCAATTTTTTTAGTGAAATAATAATGAATGCCAAAATTTTGTGTACAACTCACATACCATAAGATTCTTTTTGTATCACATCAATGAGACTCATTTGGATCCTACATGAATTGAGAGATGAGACTCACATCATACATAATGCTAGGTCTTATTGTATTTATGTACATAAGTCTCCTAGCCAAACTTCTATACAAAGTAGCATCCACTTTGGAACATGCATATTCCTTGGTTAATTTATCACCAAGTGCTATGGGAGTTGTAATTGTAGTGCATGTCATCATTTTAAAAAAAATTAATAAATCGGATACATATTTTTTTTGAAAAATGAATATACTTAATACTTGTTGTTGCACTTCCACACTAATAAAATAATGCATGAGTCTTAGATATGACATTTCAAATTCCTATTTCATTTCTACCTAAAACTTATCCATGAGAGTTTTATTTTTACCTATATAAATAAGATCATCAACATAAAGATAAATAATAAGAATATCATTACAAATATGTTGGACATACATGGTTTGTTCTAAATGGCTTTTGTTAAATCCCTTCTTCAAGAAATAACTATCAATCCTTACATACCAAGCATGAGGAGCTTGCTTTAACCCATAGAGTGTTTTATTCAACTTTTAAACCAAATCGTCTCTACCTATAATTTCATATCCCATGGGTTATTCCACATATACTTTATCATCTATATAACCATTAATAAAGGCTGATTTTACATCCATCTGATAAACTAGCCACTTGTATTGTGCAGCAATAGCCAAAAAAATCTTGATTGTATTAAGTCTTACAATTGGAGAAAAAGTTTTTGAATAATCTACTCTAGGTGTTTGTGAAAATCCCTTGGAAACTAGTATTTCCTTGTGTCTTTTCATATAACCATCAGCATGATATTTCACCTTATGAATCCATTTGACACCAATCACATGTTTGTCTTTTAGAAGTTACACTAATTCCCATGTATTATTTTTATCAATTGTTTGCATCTCATCATTCATAACATCAATCCATACCATTTTTTTCACTTCTTCTTCATATATAGAGGGTTCAACTTGAATTTTACTAAGCAAATCAAAATTATCAATTAGATTCAAATTACTCCTCTGATAAATTTCATTTAAACTCTATAGCTTTCTTGAAGAGCTTAGAATTGATGTTGGACTTGAACTATCACCTAAAGGTTTGCTAGTAGATGAATCTGGTGAACTTGAGCTTGGAGAACTCAAACTTGAGATACTATTGGGGCTTGAACTTCCACTTGATCTTGTGGGGAGAGGAGGAACACTTCCATATTATATGTCCATTATTATTGGTGTTTTTTATTGTGCACCTTTTTTCCATTGCCATTCTCCCTCTTCATCAAAAACCACATCTTAGCTAACAATCCATTTCTTTATGTCAATATTATAGAATATATATCCTTTAGTTACATCAAAATATCCCACAAAGATATAATGTTAGGATTTTTAATCTAACTTCTTCTACTTCTGAACTAGAATATGAACATATGTAGGATAACCAAATACACAGAGATGAGACACTAAAGGTTTGTGACCACTCTAAGCTTCCTTTAGAGTGATGTTATAAACTACTTTTATGGGGCATCGATTCATGATGTGTAATGTTATTACCACTGCTTCTCCCTAATAAAAATTTGGAATATTTTATGACTATAACATACTTTGTTCCATTTCCTTAATGGTACGGTTCTTTCTTTTTACAATACCATTTTATTGGGGGGTATAGGCTATAGTAAGTTATCTCTTGATGCCATTTTTTTTACAATAATTAGAAAACTCTTTAGAAGTGAATTCTCCCCCTCTATCTATTCTGAGTATTTTGAGATAATACCCATTTTTTAGCCATAGCTTTAAAAAATTTGAAGCATTCAAAAGCTTTAGATTTTTTATTAATAAAATAAATACATGTGTGGTGATAAAAATCATAAATGAAAGTAAAAAATTAAATATTATTACCCAAAGATTCCTCCTGCATAGCACCATAAATGTTAGCATACACAAGATCTAGAGGATACTTTATTCTCCAATATTTGGTCATCAAAAAACTATCTCGATGTTGCTTTCCAAGTGCACACCCTAAACAAACTTATTTTTCATGACTTTTTGGAAGTCCTCTCACCATATTATTCTTATGAAATAAATTTAATCCTTGAAAATTTAGATGACCATAACATTGATTCCATAACCTTGAATAATTTGTGGTTGATTTGAAGGCATGCATAATAGTAGAATATAATTTGAGAGGAAATAACTTGTTCTTTGTCATAGTAACATTTTCTACAAGATGATAATTAGATGTCTTTAAACATGATTTTATAATTTTTTGCTACAAGCTACCCAATACTTAAAAGGTTATGTTGTAATTTAGGCATCTAAAAAGTATCATGAATATAAGTAGTTTGTCCTTGCTTAATTTTTATAGAAAGGGTACCTTTTCCCATCATACCAACCTCTTTATCATCACAAAAAATTTCTTGACTTCTTACATATGCATCTAATTTGACAAAGAGATCAAATTTACCTATCATATGATTAGAGTATCCCCTATCTAAGAACCACACATCTTTTTTAATTTATTTCACAAAATTGCATGTGAAGAAGATGGAGTGTTTGGGATCTTCAAAATACTCTTAATTATAGTTGGATCTTGACTTTTTCAAGTCAAATTTCTTAGTTTTACACTCAGATTCATAATGTCCATAATGTTCACAATATTTACACTAGATGCTTCTTTGATCCATAAAACTTATATCTCTTCTTCTTCTTCATTATTGATTCTTCTTTTTCTTCTTCCTTTCCACTTATAGACATCAAATTGCATGGGATGAGAGAATTAATGATCATTTGAATACAGCAAAATAAGTAGGCCTATGAATCAAGACTCAATTCTTTGTTGCCAAATAGACTATTAACTAGTTTAGAAGTTATTCCTTTCAAAGGCTAAAGGTTCATGATCCTTACCTGAATGCCCTTCATGATAATATCATTAATTTTAACATGTTCATTCAAAATCACTTTGAAGAAGTATTTGTAGAAAAAAATCATAGATGGATCATGTTGTCTATTTCATTAAAAAGAAGGGAGGTCATCTCCCCTAAAAACATCAGATAGACTCTTCGAATGGATGAGGCTATCATTAATATTATCACCAATGTACTCAATGTAGGAGGATAGAATTTCTAGGTTAGAATGATATTCTGTCCACCTCTCTTACTTACTCCTATGTCTCCTTGGTATAATTCAACACCATAGATCCCTAAACTATATGAACAGTGGCTCTACTTTGTTAGGACATATATGGGTTTTACAAACCCATCTAAAGTGGTGCTAAAAGGACTCTATTCTATTTATGATCTTAGTCAAATATTGGAGTAGAATATCTATAACAATGAGGAGAGAAGAAGATATTTTTCAATGAGACTTGTAAAAGGTAATTATGGGGGAAATGATGAGTCCAAAATATGACTCACTATAGCCACATATTATCTCCTTCTTATTGGTTAATATACCATTTAGATTGAGCATTACAAGCATATTTAGTACTTATAACTAGTCTCAAGTAAAATATGGGTGTTGTTATGTCACTTACTTTATGTGAGTCTCAGTCATTATTCTTGATGATCTATTTTAACCATTTGCATGTTTTAGTCCTTTATTTTTGTATATATAGGTATTACAATGTGATGTAATAGTGATAATAGAATTTTATCCAGATTCCATGGCTTTAAAAGAAGATTCTAGTTACAAATCTAGCATTTTGGCTAAGTTATAGACTTCCACATGTGAGTTACAAACTTCACTAAGCCAAATACATAATTCATCAAGAAAACTACAAACTTTATTAGGTGAGTTATAGGATTTTAAAGGCTTATTACAGACTTCAATAAGATTGTTACAGAGGTTTTTACTTGGTTTAATTTGATGGAGTGGATTCCCCTTACTCATGGTTGCTTATCTGAGGGAGCTCATTGATTTAGATGTATGCTTACTCGTCATTATAATTCATTATATGTTTATTTTTAAAATATGGGTTGAGATGCTAAAATTATATGTAATTGAGTGATTCCATGTGAATGTTTCCTATCGTGAAAAGTACAAAAAAAAAATCATTCTATATAAAATGATGCAATGAAGGATCTACCTTATCCAACTCTCTCTTGATGATCTTATAAGGTCTAAAATTCTAATGGGTTTCACATTGAATCTTGGAATTAAGACACCTTGATAAGATCTATAGGAGACCTTATACATAATAATCAATGTATTGATAACTACCTTATTTGATTAAAACACGTATTTACTCATTTAATCCATTATACACCTTAATAAGGCTAAGCAATTTTAAACTTTTGGTATCTACTAGGATATTCCTTTCCAAGGGCCTTTGAATACCTTCATGGGTAATTTTAAGGGATCTCCTAGGAGATACCTTTAAGGATAAATCCACTCTTGTGCATGTTTTAAAGGTATCTCCTAGGAGATATCTTGAAGGTATTATAAAGGCCTTCAAAATTTTACCCGGTAGTGCCTTCCAAGTAAAGGAAAATTCCACTTGTGCATGTTGAAGGTATCTCTTATGAGATACCTTCAGCATCCCCTTAAGTGTATGATAATGCCTTTTGAGGTATCTACTAGGATAATCCTTAAAGGTCCTTGTAATTCCTTCAATGGCCTTGTAATTCCTTCAAGTTACCCATGAAGGTATTACAAGTCCCTTGAAGTAATCTCATAGTAGATAACTCAAAAGGCATTATCATACATTCAAGGAGATGTTGAAAGTATCTCCTAAGAGACCTTATACACAACATTCAATGTATTAATAACCACCTTCTTTGATTGAAACATGTATTTACTAATTGAATCCCTTATATACCTAAATAAGGTTGGGAAAGTTCAACCTCAAGGTATCTACTAGGAGAATCCTTCAAGTGACTTATAATACCTTTGTGGGTAACTTGAAGGTATCTCCTTAGAGATACTTTGAAAGAGAAATCCACTCTTGTGCATGTTTGAAAGGTATATCCTAGGAGATAATTTAAAGGTATTACAAGGTACTTTAAGTTATCACCTAGTATTACCTTAAAGGTTAAATAATTCCATTAGAGTGCATGTTGAAAGTATCTCCTAGGAGATACCTTCAACATTCCATTCAATGTATGACAATTCCCTTTGAATTATCTCCTAGGATATTCCTTCAAGGGCCTCATAAATCCTTGAAGTTATGGCAATGCCCTTAAGTGTAATTCTTTTTCCATAGAAAATGATGCAATGAAAGATATACCTTATTAAACTCTCTCTTGATGATCTCATGAGGTCTATAATTTTAATGGGTTTCACATTGAATCTTGGAATTAAGACACCTTGACACCTCAATAAGATCTAAATAAGAACTTATACACAATAATCAATGTATTGATAACTACCTTCTTTGATTGAAACACCTTTACATGCATTGAATCTTTTATACACCATAATAAGGTTGGGCAAGTTCAACCTTGAGGTATCTACTAAGAGATTCCTTCAAGGGCCTTGTAATACCTTAATGGGTAAGTTTAAGGTATCTCTTTGAGGGTAAATTTAAGGCATATCCTTTAGGGTAACTTGAAGGTATCTCCAAGGAGATACCTTGAAGGATAAATTGACTCTTGTGCATGTTTAAAAGGTATCTCCTAGGAAGGTATTACGAGGGCATTCAAGTTAACACCCACTAGTGCCTTTAAAGTGAAGGAAAATTACACTTGTGTGCATGTTGAAGGTATCTCTTGGGAGATTACTTCAAGGTCTTTGTAGTTCCTTAAAGTCACCCATGAAGGTATTACAAGGCCCTTGAAGGAATCTTGATTAGATACCTCAAAGTTCATTGTCATACATCTAAGGGGGAATTGAAGGTATCTCCTAAAAGACCTTATACACAATAATCAATATATTGATAACTACCTACTTTGATAGAAACACCTATTTAATCATTAAATCCCTTATATAACTCAATAACACTAAGAAATTTCAACATCAAGGTATCTATTAGGAGATTCATTCAAGGGCCTTGTAATACCTTCATGGGTAACTTGAAGGCATTTCCTAGGACATACCTTGAAGATATTACAAGAACCTTCAAGATGAATTAAAATTCCACTCATGTGCATGTTTAAGGTGTCTAATAGGAGATAAATTTAACTTCCCTTTCAATTTATAACAATACCCCTTGAGGTATCTCTTAAGATATTCCTTCAAGGGACTTGTAATTCCTTGAAGGTATGAAAATACTTTTGAGTTTAATTCTTGTAAAGGTATATATTCAGATCTAAAACTATTAAAATAACCTTATTCCATACAAAATGATACATGGGTGATCTAACTTATTTAACTCTCTTAGATTCTCTATGTTGAAAACTTTCAATTAAAAAAATTTTGCATCAAAAAGATTCTCTATGGAAGGTTTCTCATAGGCAGATTTGTGTTAGGAACTTCCCTTTCAGAAAGTTTTATTTTGAAAAGTTTCACTCTAGGAAGTTTCAAATTAGGAGATTTATATTAGTATATTTTGTTTCAGAAGGTTTCTCATTAGTGATTTTCATATTGGAAGAATTATTTCAAAAATTTTGGTTAATGGAATATTTACTTCGACAACTTGTTGTTGGAAATTTTGTGGTAGCAATAATTACTTTGACAAGTTTTTTAAATGGCAGATTTCTTCACTATCTTATTCTTTGGGATATTTTATATCAATAAATTTTGATTTGGAAACATTCTCTTTAGGTTATATCTTTGGATTCTTTTATGTTGGTAATTTACACATCAAAAACTTTCCATCGGAAGCTTTAATTTTAGAGACTTTCCATTGGAAGGATTTATTTCAAAAACTTTTGTTTTTGAAACTTTAAGATAAAATCCTTCTAAAATTCATTATATTATTTTTTTATTTATACCATTGGTGAGTGTCTCCAACATCTTAGTTCTCAATTAAGGACTCTAATGAGTACACTGATACTATGTTTGATTCCACTATATTCAATTATCAATACGCTAAACTATTCAAATATATGGAATGTCATTGATGTAGTTGATGTCCACTCCCATGAGGAGAAATTAATTCTAATATAAAGGTAATTAGTTTCAAGTTTACTTCCTTTCAATTGATAAGCACTACACTTCATGGTGGCCAAGCCTAAAGTGATGCCATTCATAGATCTGTTATGGTATCTTTTCTTCACTAGTAAGATGATGGGGGATGCCTTCTTTAACCATTTGAAACATAAGATAATTATGGCCTTCATATCAAGAGATTCATTACATAATTACTTATTTTAACATTTTCATATGCTACTTATTATTTTCATAGGGTGGTAGGATGGAAGAAAAAAATTCAATCAATAAAACACTAAGTGGCGTATCACCAATGAAATTATCATTCCAAAGGAGAAGAACCATGTATCTATCATTAATTTAAGTATGGTGGTTTACATTTGGATATATATGGAACTAAGTTTCACTTTGTGGCATGATTTTTAGTTTTTTTTTGAAAAACTGAGTGGTGGAATAGTAGGTTAAGCTAGTGGGTTGTTTAACTAATTTTGTGGGCAAATATGTGGTTTCTAATAAAAAGAAAAATCACTATGTGATTTGGATGGGAGAAAGAATAATATATGGTGGTTAGGTCTAAAATAAAATTTAAAAAAAATGTAAGGGTAAGGAAAATAAGTATTCTATGTATTTGAACAAGAGATTCTTAGTTTATTTCTTCAGTGGACAAGTCTCTCAAAGACCAATGTTTTTTGTTTGTATTTATTGCTCACTTACAAAAAAACATGATTGGGAATCTGGGTACTTAGATATAGTGTACTTATAGGTCTCAAATAAAGGTTTTTATTTTCAAGGCTACTACTATATAACTATATACCAGAAGTTACAACTTAGACCAAGAAGTTATCTAAGGCAACTATTACTTACTCATAAAATACTGTATCAACTGAGACACTTATACACACTTTAAAATAATGATTCAACCTTTAATAAATGTATAAATCAATGTACATATCAATGTTTAATATCTATATCACATCTAGGACTAAGAATTCATAAACATAATAGTTAGATTCATCTGTAGTGATTGCAAACATCAAAATTATTAAATCAATTACAAACTAGAAAACTTAAAATTCATGAATATAGAAAGGGAAGAAGATAGAACAAACATAGTTGCATGACAATCAATATTATTGATTTCTTCATGTATTCCATTTAAAAATTTGACCCTTTGAAATAGGGTTACAAATAACACATATATATATCTTAGGGAAGGGGTCGCCTCATCCTCCAAGACTAGAATATTTTTTTTACATATCAATAGATCATAAAATAAGTCTGAGTTACATAACAATAAATTACAAATAACCTATCCATGTAATGTATTCATGCTAATCAAAAGTTATTTTAATTATAATATATAAATGTAACTAAGACTTTATTATTTGGGTACATTAGTTACATGAAAAATAGTACAAAAATAGCCAATCTAAATTGGCTCTTGCTTGACTTGTCTTAAGACTACTACGAGAATTGGTAGTAGCTACCATAGTGACTAGAAGTGAACTTGAAGAAAAACTAAATGTTTGAACTACCATCACCATAATAATATTATTTTGAGTTGGCATCAATGTGGTAGTTATTATTGTTTGAAGAGTTGGTGGATTTAGCATGGTAGAACTAGCATATTGAACTTGTTGAGTAGCTTTATTATTCGCCTTTAAGTCCTAATAATGTTTGTAGTCCTTGGGATGTTGTGATATAATTAGACCTATATCTAGAAGATATGGTTGAGTTACCCTACTAATATTTCCCATTATCTTATTGTGCTCTGCCTCATTTATTATGAAACTGACTTTGAATACCTCTACCTTAGTGGCTTTCTTCCTTGTTGTGTTTAACTTAGCCTCTATGTTTTCAAGGCTCAAACCTTGTAGGATCTATTTGAAATTGTAAGTCTTATTTGATAATTTGGTTTAATTTGGATCTCATCATCATCCTTATTTGATTATCTCAAACAATAGCTAAATCTAGTCCTAAAAAAATTTATTTGACCTCTTTATCCTATTTGGCTAATTTATTTACTAATGCCTCTAAAGATAAAAACTAGTATTTAGCCTCTTCGGTCCTTATTAATTCTAATCTTAGGGAATTTGAGATCTCTAATGGAGTCATCAAATATAGATGGCTAAAATCCTTATTGGGCATATACATCACTAAGAATTTTAACTCGATGTCATCTTCCTTCAGGCCCATGAATAATTTAGTTATGATATTAACATGTGGAGCCAAGCTGACTCTTAAAGAATGAATGAAATCAAGGATTTTAAAAAATCTAAGGGCAAACTATTATACATACTTTTCAATTCTCTAAGGAACCTGAATTACTTGTTGTTTCTCTCTAAGTGTTTCCAACTCTTCCTTGAGCTCTTGCCTAACCATTTTAGTTCCTTGATGTATGGTCATGATAACTTATATATGGGTCTCGATATATGTTTTCAAGTCCTATATATAAGGGGAATAACCCTTATACCTATTTTATATTTTTATTAAGGAGTGTAACTCCTCCCTCTAATTCATGATTAGTCTCCTACCTGAGTTATCTTGTATCTTCCTCTTTCTCACCCTCTATAGTGATGTAGTATCTTTGTCAAATAGGGAACTCACTGTTGGAAATTTTGTAATCTTTAAATTGGACTTCTTAGAGGCCAAGGATCCTAGTTCCTTAGCCCAATATGTAAGAGTGACCTTTGAGGGATTAGAGGGTAATGCTTCTAATTTATCATGTTTTTTAGGTTCTTTCTTGGTAAATGTGAGAGAATTAGGCATTATAAGCCAAATAATATTTGACCGGTCTATGTTCCCATATTATGGCATTACATGAACCAGATGACTAGTTACCTCCTAGGTGCTCTCTTAATTTTTACCTTTATGGTTACTATGGTAAGAGAGGAAAAATTCAATGATGAACCCAACTAGGTAGAAAGGGTTATAGTTTAAGGAATGGATTTAGCAATGGTCAGGATGGGCAAGGCTAATACTGATGGAATGTATGTTGATAGAATGTATGCTAATAGAAGGTAAATAGAAGGCATGGAAACTACATGGATAGAAATTATAGCAGTAGAAGGGGGAATAAGTTATATGGTTATAGGTAGACTCATGGATGGGTCTAAGAACAATAGACCTATTGAGACTATCTATTGAGGAATAAATGTGGAGATAACAAGGCCAAGGGTGATTGAAACTATAGGTAAAGACATAAGAGGGTAAAATCAATGGAGCTATTAGTAAGGGGCCCTTATTAGATGAGTCACCTATGATAGGTTCTTTGGCCTTGAGTTTTTATAAGCTCAAAACCTTCTCCTATTGTATATCCTCCTTGTTTACCTCCTGAGTTGGATGGGTATGTGGTTTATCCTTAGGTTTCCTCTGGTATGTCTTTATTTTTATCCCTACTTATGGACCTGTGGACTATGATGGAAGAGAAGAGGGAATAGTGCTTAGCATGGAGGCTAAAATAGCTAGTGTTTCCTCTTTTTTTGAGGAATCCAAGCATATAACCACAACTTCCACTTATGCTTCCAATTGTGCATTATCTCTAACTATAGCTAGTTCCTTAGCTAACTCTTGATTGACCTTAATTAGTTTAAATATTTAAGGTTGAATTGGGAGCACTTGTTCTTGTTATTATGTTGAGGTAGGTAGTTGTTACTCCTCAACTTCTTATTATTCTCCACCAAGTGGTGCCTTAGCTACCAACTATTATTTGTCTTGAGGTTAGCTTTAAGCTTATTTAGGATTAGGCCCCTCACCTTATATTTTTTTTTATGGCCTCCCACTCTATAAATACAAGGGTCTCCATTCTCTAAGAGGTAGAATTTAGAACATCACTTAATCAAGTGTTAAGGATGGTTCTATTTAATTACTCTCAATAAATCCTCATTTAACTCTATAGTAGTAGCCCTTTCTCTAACCTAATTATCATCTATGTCATTCAAGAAGAGAAAGTCATGATAGAGCAGCTCATGCTTATATTCAAGCGAGGGTGTAAATTTTATTTTGGAAATTTTGGTGAGGGTCCCAATTTCTATGAGGAAGGGTGGGCAATGCATAGGCCTTCCTAATATTATCATCCTCTTTAAACTATCTATGAATGGTGTAATTAATTTTCCCAATGGTTACATGAGACCCATGGAAGGTGGTCTTCTTATTTTTCATAATCTCTTTATCTATGTTTTTCCAAATTTAATGAGCAATTTCCTACTCATCCACCTTATCTAGAATAAAATTTGGAAGATGAAGAGGATCTACTTTGTGCCCCACCACCAAGTTCACTATAAAATCTAGATATAGAAAATAATATCCAATGTTATTGGATAATGTCTAGGCTATGCTTGGGGAAATTCTTAGTAATGGATATCATGAATAGCCATCCATACCTAAGGATAAATGTCCTCAATAATATTGATTATATTCCTTGCATATGAATAAATATACACAAAGCTATAGTAATCACATATCCTATTTTTTATGACCTCAACATTAGGCTCCCATATGACTCTTTTATGCCTATACATAGTGCCCATGACCACATCTAGTATATGGACATCATAAAAATATTATCCCCAAATGGACACTTATCTTTCTATAGAATCTTCTCTTGAATATATGTGCTGATGATTTCCCCCAATGCATAGGTACACTCTAAGGTAGTCAAAAGGTTTGAAGGGGAACCCATTCTAGGTATACATAATAGATAGTAGCATGACCAAAGAGAATGTTTAGTAGTGCCATCCCTACATAGATTCTCATTCTAAAATTGGTAATGGGGACTAGGCTCTTAACATGTTCTTTCAAGGTGAATATCTCCTTGGGTAGTAGGCATTTTAAAAGAGCTCACTCTAAATGGTTTGCCTTTTTCCATGTAACTATAGTATGTAAATCATATGTAACATATACAATAGGAAAGATTAAATACATGTTGAATTCTTTTCTGGATATGCATGAGACAATAGTGTCATTATCTATGTAATATAGATAACCTCCATCCATGATTATTCCTTCAAAGAATAGACCCCATAGCAAAGCAATACATGGCATCACTTCTAGTTTTGTAGTGGCATAGTGTAGGGCTCAATGATTGAGTGGGAGTAGGTATTTTATTAGTTTATTTTCTTTGAATACAATGTCTTCTTCCAGTGCAAACATATCATCATCTTTGACTGCTTTCCATAACACTAAATAATTCAAATAATACCCCTCAAACATAGTAGGCTTGAACACAATATCAAGGTATTTGTAGAGTCCATCAAAAACCTAGATCATGTTAGGGATGTCCTATAAGTATTATAAGATGATTTCATGGTAACTATGCTTAGTATTGGTATATCATAACTTTTGATAATAGTGTTTTTTCACTTAGCTAAATCTCTCAAGTCATAATTTTCTATGATAGTGTTTAGGTCTCTCGAGATTGATTGAAGATAAATTATACTTGAGCTCAAAATGATTGAATGATGTGAACTACTTGGTTAGGGACTCGATGTAAATATATCTCCTACATAAATTTCCATTTCATGCACCATTACTCATTAATTTCTATGAGCTCATCACTTTCATCCAATTCAAATTTGACCACCCTATCCTAGCGTGCATGCCACATAGGATGCCTTATCATGTGGGTTTCCATGGTGTAACATGGCTTATCCCTAACAAAATTATCATACAAAAGGAGAAGAACCCCTTACCTATCACTAATTTTAGGATGGGGGTTCACATTAGGATGACCCTCCTAAATAGACTTTATGATTTCCCAAGTATCCATTTTATTCACTTGGAATGGGTTCCACTTTTGGACATGTTGATGAATTTAGCATTAACTTTTACCCTAGGGGAAATAATTAGTGTCAGGCTACAATAATAGATTTTACATAAGGATAAGTGGCCTATTGGTGGCCACTTTTATATGATGTCATATCTCCTAGATGTATTAATGGGAACTATATACATGTACTACGAGTCACCCTAGATCCCAGTTTTAGATTGTATGAAAAATCACATTTGTAATTATTATTCATTCATAGGAGATACCTTTAATGTACCCTTGAATATATGACAACACCCTTTGAGATATCTCCTAAGATATGCTTTCAAAGACCTTGAAATACCTTTATGGGTAACTTGACCATATATTATAGGAGATACATTGAAGGTACCCTTACAAGTATTATAAGGCCCTTCAAGTTATCACCAAGTAGTAATTTCAAGGTTAAATTCTACTCATGTGTATGTTGAAAGTATCTACTAGGAGATACATTCAATATCCCTTTGAATTTATGACAATACCCTTTTAGGTGTCTCCTAGGATATTCATTCAATGGCCTTGAAATACACTTGTAATACCATCATGGTTAACTTGAAGGTATATCCTAAGAGATATCTTGAAGTAAAAATTCACTCTTGTGCATGTTTGAAAGGTATATCTTAGGAGATACCTTAAAGGTACCTATTGATGGGCATTTTGACACATATTAGAAACATACTTCTCCCTCATCTTTCTCCTTTGAAATATTTTTTTAAGGATTCTTTTACCCATAAAATTATATGGGCTAGTGCCTGATATGTTAGAAATGTATAGTCAACTTTTAGGCCATCCCCTTTGAATGATTTTTACATCTCTCTACATATAATTTATTTTTATCTCGATCATACATTATTAATTTAAGTGTGAGTTAGTGTATATATTATGAAGATTTAATATTATTTTACATTATAGTTTAGAATTAACATTTGTTGATATGAAATTAATCATTACTTAATCATAAATAATTTCATAATGATGTAATTTGCAACTTAAATTTTATAAAAGATTAATATTTAAATCATTTCAATTGATTTTTAGATTGTTTTTGGGTGCAAAAGGAATGACCACACTTAAAAGGTAGAAGAAGGCCTAACTCCAAGATAATTTGGATACAATACCATTTAAAATACTAAAAGTAAAATTAAATACACATCACCATCTTCCATTTTATGGTGGTGACAAAATTCCTCTTGTTAATTGGTATTTGGAGTTGTGTAGTCAACCAAATATGCATGTAGATATTTGTTTGTTTAGCACTATATTTGGAAAAGAATATTTTTTAGAGTAGAATAATTCTTGTTTGTGATAAGGATGAACTTGAAGATGCCCTTCAATTCCAACTTGAATTATGGAATAGAGAAGAGTAAATTCTCCATCGTGTAATAGCTAATTTTAATAAATTTACATCCAGTAAAATAGAATGGATAACAAATATTTTTTCTCCTTCTTATGAAATATTTGGGTTTCATTTAAATAGCTATGACAATCTTAAAATGTCTAGGTTAATAGATAGAGATAATTTAGTCATTAGAATACAAAATATGTTGAAATAAAAACACGAACAAGGGGCAATAAGTTCTTCTACTTGCCATCATGTAAACATGTATTAAGATACCTTGCAATCATCATAAAAAAACATTGAAGAAAATAAGATAAGGGAAACATATTTGTATGCAGATTTGAAAAAGGATATATAATTACTCACAGTAGTGGAGAAAAAAAAGATTGAACAAAAGGTTGATACACTTTTGTTGACACAAACTTCTGATCATACACATAGTAAATTATCTACATGGTATATTTTCTCTGGAAATTACACATTGAACATTTTTGTCAAGCTCTATGAATTGGGGGATGCTAATATCAAAATAATAAATATGAATGAAAGAGGGGTGAATGCTATAATTCATTCATTTGTAAAATATAATGAGGTTCTAATAAAGGATTCTTTGTTAATTCATTCTGATCCAAATAACCTTTAATGTATTATCAAATCAAAAAAAGTCCTTAAAGATATGATGGTGAAAAAACTGTATTGTTCAAAATTGTAGATGGCCAACACAAAATTATAGCACAACAAATAATTATTTTAGAGGAGGAAGATAATTTAATATCATTGATTAAAAAATTATATTAGAAGGTCAAGATTTATAAAAACTTGCACTTCATTCCATATTGTTCATAAAATGTGTAGCCAATATAATGAAGCCAATGAAACAATTTATAAGGCTTCATTGATAAAAAGAGTTCGATTTTCATGTGACCTCCAATTGAGAGGTTATAAGAATCTTAAAATAGGGGTAAAAAATATGTAAGAAATACATGAACAAGATAGACACTTCTTCACACAAATGAACTGTTCAGCACAACTATAGAAGAGAAAATGCTTTCTTTTCATGGAACAACCCGTTTGGGATTGTTTTAATAAGGTGTTTAATTTTTTTTTAAAGTGGTGCTTTACCTAGTTTAAATAAACAAGATTTAAATCTTATTAGTAAAATAGTACTTATAAATACTTCATGGATTTCAGACAAACAAAAAATAGAACTCTCAAATTTATTGTAAAAAGAGCCTATTCCCTTCTTGAAAACCCTTAGGTACAACAGGGATATTTGGTGCAAAAAGGTGAATCTAGAAAGTAATATATTATCAAAAATTATAGATGATTTCATAGACCATGATTTGACACTACCAATAAAAAAAATCACACCCAAAGAGGTAATGGAGCATTATATAATTTCTATGAAATTTTTTGATGATTGGTGTCTTGAATGAAGGTATTTCAAAAAATAAAAAAAATATGGGAAGCATTATATCCATATTCAATAAGAATATTGAGAAAATATCTAGATAGTGATGGAAGTTAGCTTCTTAGAATAGATACAAAAATATTCAGCCACCATTATGGCCCCCCATGTCTTTGACCATCAATTTTAGAAGATTTCAATGCAATATTCATTATTGGTGTGAACATTGATTTGATAATTATTGATATTTTGAATCTCATTGAAGATTTTAAGGAACAACATCTTCACCTATTTCTTCAAGCATTGATTGATAAAGATTTTTGTGGGATTTCAATGTATTCATCATTCACAAACTTGAACATATTTATGGCATTCAAAACTCTCTCAAAAATCTATGTGTTGGTGATTTTTAGTACATGCAAATAATGGGTGTCATACTTTGGGGTCTAGGTAGTCTGGATTCAATTGGACTCATATTATACGTATCATTTTTTCTCATGATTCCACTAATTTTCAGCTTAAAGATTTCATCCTCAATTCACAACAAAGTAAATTGGAGGTAGGTGTTGACATTAGTAAAGAAGTACCAACATTTCAAATGTTTGATTCACACAAAATAGGAAGGCCATTCAAAAATTAAATAGATAACTTATTTTGGGAGAGACTTATCTCTACTTTTAACAATTTAGATATATGTGATGTGTTAGGGGTATATACAAGAGCTTAATTAGTGCATGCTTGTACACAATTGAAAAATAATTTATCTTAGATTATATAAATTGAAGAACAAAAACAAACAAATTTTAATGTTCAATTTCAAAATTATTTGACAAATGCAAAGCCACAAATACAAGAACAACTGATTTGATTAGTACTAGGTACATAACATTTTTAATTCATTTTATAATCATACTTAATTTTTCAAATATAACATCTTAACAATCTTTTGGTGTGTATACTTTATTTTTAAAACCTAATATATTAGCAATATTTTGGTATGTATCACTAATAGAAATGCATGCAAGTGAAAAAACAATAATAATGGAAAATAAAGTCAATAAACATGACACATTGCAAGTTGAAGAAGGTAAGATAAGATCATGCATATTTTTACAATTATATAATTTTTTATTTATCAAATATTTAAAATACTAACAAAATATTTCTTCATCTATTTATGTCTCAATTAAAATAATTCACAACATATCTCTATAACTTTGTGTCTCCAACACAACAACCCATGACATAACTCTTAATTTTTTTTCCTCCATAAAAATAACACAAGGTAAAACTCTACAACAAGACACATTTTTAAAATAAAAATATCAAATAAATTGATGATGAGAATTTTTAGTTACCAATTGTATAATACCTTACAGGGAATA